>CM024609.1:46541095-47051009 GCA_014182575.1 Eucalyptus decipiens | reverse complement strand
AAGATAGACGACGTTGTAAATGGCTAACGTTAAAATCGGTCAATTTTTGGATATAGCCAATATAGAAAACTTTGGCTTTTGATGTACCGACGAATGACGTCTATCAAATATATGTAAATAAAAAGTGCCCGGTTGATATCTATGTGTATATCTAGTGTGCATCATTTCAAAGTGTAGGAATGGAATTGATGGATCCTCTTCCGCAATAGTTTTGCGCAAGGACCAATGAAAATGTGATAGACCCCTAAACTCACAGATTCGCCGAAATCCAAGGGTATCAGAATAAAGGACATATAGGATAAGAAAAGAAGTGTGGTGACCCAAACAGATTGGGTCCGTTGGGGGTCACACATCAATCATATTTCAATGCTCGATAAGAAAAGAATGTATCTCATCAATTGTTTAGTCAATCAATGATCTTGACATAACAAGTATTCTGTATGTTTTTTTTTTTTTTTTTTTTTGGCTAAAACTTCCTCTGTATGTTTTTCAAGTTGTACGCTTTAGCTGCCTCCCCCAGGATAACAACCACTCCCTGTCCATGCGTGAAAAACAAGAAAATTCTAAAACTTTTAACACTTTTGACATCCCGAGTGATCCTCCTAATTCCAATTAATAATAGAACTTTGTTAACGCAAAATAAGATTATGAAAATGTAGTATCATACCTAAAGAAAATCCCATCGTGCATCATACCTAAAGAAAGCCGGCGTGAATGAGCCGTGCGGTACGATGAAAATCAATACGAAACTAGACCTATTTGCAATATAATATGCTTATATCGTTACTTTATATTATATACATGAGAATTGTCAAATTAAGACGAAACCTCGTTAACTAATTGATGGAAATCTTGGGGATAATTACCGGAAAAATCTTAAATAATAACAATTCAACATTAAATTTTTTAATTTAGCCAATTTAGTGCTATAACTTTTGACAATTTGTCAATGTAGTCCCGACCAATTTTGGCTGGTAATCGCCAATTACGTGACATGACACATGCCGACATGAATGATTTTTTACTCTTTTTAAAAAAAAAAATTGTATTTTTTATTTTGTTCTTTTTTTCTCTATTTATTTTTTCTATTTTTTCCCTAGTTCCGTTGTGGGTCGCCATGGTCGATGAGGACCTTGCCGGCCTCGCACACAAGATTTCGTGGGGTGAGCCTTGCCAGATTTGGCAAGGGCTAGCCTTCGGGTCATCTCTTGCTTGCCTTTGGCGAGGGCCGGCCTCACAAGCCCTCCTCCTTATGACGGTGACTAATGTGGGAAAAAGGAAAAGAAAGAAAAGAAAATTTTAAAATTTATTAAAAATTCAAAATAATGTAAAAATTTGTCCTCATTAGCATTGATCGTATCATATGTAAGATGACCAGCATGTATGTCACAATTGCCAACCAAAAGTAACTGAAAGGATTATATTGGTAAATTTTCAAAAGGTTTTAGGATTAAATTGACCAAATTAAGAGGTTAATGATTTTATTGATATATGTATAATAGATTTATAACTTGAGTTTCTCAAAAATGTTGTACGAGATTTGGCTGGTCTACATATGATTTTTCTCAGCTTATATATGGGAACTTGTATAACCAAAAGCGACGCCCGGTTTTAGAAAGCAAGTATTACGGACCAATCGATAGTTTTGGAGCAACGTCGATATGAGGCGAGTATCCAATTGAATCTCGGAGCGTAAGCTCTTGGACAATCACCAAGTGGGGAACCAACATTAGCAAAAAGGGCACACATGAAGCTCCCTTCCCTAATGCATGCCAAACAGTCTGTCTAGTTCATCATATTAAATGTTGGGCAAAAAGTACGTGGAAGGCTTCAAATCTTTCGTACGGACCTCGTTAACGTTCTTCATCTTTCAAGTTTCGTTTTTTTTTTTTTTTTTTTGCTCCAATCATTTGGATAGCTCAAAATGATGATGTGACATTTTTTTATGATAAAGTCGCTCCTACCATGGTGTCATATAAAGTTTTCCAATGAGGAGTGGACAATCTTAAATGGGCGGTCGAAAAATATGGCACTAAACTAGGGATGATACAAAACTTGTGAAGCTGTTAGGCGCTTTTCCATGAATGTTGGTCAATGGGTGGGTCACCAATAAGTACCACATGTAACCTTCAATAAGTTCTGTTCTTCTCTAATCCCATCAGCCTAAGAATAATGCTAGGCTAGTTAAATTAAAGATGGACTTATTTAGCTAATGGTACAAGGCGACTTGATAAATTATAAATGGGACGCTAATGGATGTGGCAAATGATAAATTGACATGACATCAATCATATTTCAATGCTCGATAAGAAAAGAATGTATCTCATCATTTCTTTAGTCAATCAATGACCTTGACATAATAAGTATTCTGTATGTTTTTTTTTTTCGTGGCTAAAACTTCCTCTGTATGTTTTTCAAGTTGTACGCTTTAGCTGCCTCCACCCCCAGGATAACAACCACTCCCTGTCCATGCGTGAAAAAAAAGAAAATTCTAAAACTTTAACACTTTGACATACCGAGTGATCCTCCTAATTCCAATTAATAATAGAACTTTGGTAACGTAAAACAAGATTATTAAAATGTAACTTTTTTCTTTAGCATGAAATCATAGCATTTGCAAATTTTGATCGTTGTATATATTTAGAAATATGACACAAATAATCTTTAAATGTGGTCATGAACTTTTAAATTGTTAATGCGATCCATAAATCTTAACTTAATGTGCAATATAATTCAAAAGTTTTTAATTTGTTCAATGTAATCTCTAGACTTATCGTACATGTTTGATGTAGTCTCTCAAATATATAAAGATGTTCAATATTGTTATTCCATTAAATTAAGATTATGGACAATACTAAATATTTTTATATAATTTAAAATTTAAATTAAATATATATTAAAAGTTTAAGGATTAAGTTGAAACCGTTTGTATCAATTCCCCGGATTCATTGCACAAGAGTCAGTTTCAATATCTTGAAAGACACGTTAGCTTTTAAAGCACATCTACTTGGCGTGACGAGTATCGTCAGTCAAAACGCCATATAAAACAACACCCTTAACGTAAGAAGTCTTGAAGATAGCTTTCATCTCCGGCAGGCCAATCACGCAAAAGTCAACAGTTGAACTTTTTTCTTCTTTTTCTGCCGTCGGTTAAACGAAGATTATTTAAAATGATGTTCGATGCGATCTTTCCAATCAACGAGCTTGTGGTGGCTACTTACTTTCGGAGTTGTGCTCGTGAAGCAGACCATCTTTTGTAAGCAAAGTTCGAAGTGACTAGTCACGGATTGCTCGATCAACACGACGATGTAACGAATTGTTTGAGATGTTTTTGAGTTCCATGTAGCGAAAGAAACTTCCATCACTTGTAATATATATGTAGAATAGATCTTGTTTTTCCGAAGAAGCCATTTTTTTTTTTTTTTTATCTAGAAAAGCTAGATATATGATGTGTATAATAACCTTATTAACCATCAAAATCAGAAGTTATGAGCTACTCAATTAGTGGGATGAAAGAGATAAATTGGAGTTGAGTTTAGTCGCGCTAGTCCTCTAATCTTACAGGGAACGTTCCTTATTCTCTTTTCGGTTGAATCTTCACGGGCTGGCAAACAAGGAACTAGAAATTCAAGAAACCTCTCGAGACCCAGTTCAGTAAATAAGACATGAACAGATGAGAAGAACAACAAGCAAATGGAAACTGCGAAGTCAAGACGGGCGTCTTCTGGGCTTGCTGGGAAGGAGCGATACACGTGACTTTACTTCAAGTTCACACATAAAATGAAGTTAAAATACCTTTTTAACTGGGCTTCGTTTTAGTATTAGTAAGCGCATAACGGATCACTCACCGCATTCATACGAGTCTCTGAGGTATATCCTCCATAGTGCATCTCTCTACGCAAAGTCGAATGCGTCAACTGAGTGCGACGGAACTATTGAAAGGTGACTGATATTAGGGCCAGCTTCCTCACGAGCACAAGACGATTAGATCATCGGCCATGGAGTTCATGAAGGATCGGATCAACCAATGCGCTCTTCTCTGTGGTTTGTTGGTCGGAACGTTATATTTGCTCGTCAACTGGACTCCTTCTGGCCCTCTCTTGCAATTCCAGGAGCAGCAACTCCCTCACTCCCAATCAGTAAAAATTTATAGCTCTTCCACTTCTTCCTGTCAATTTCCTCTTCCTATCCGTTTCTAACTTGTTGCATTCTCTCGTCACTTTCTCGTGTGTTCATTTGAAAAATCTTTTGCTGAGAGCATATTAGAGTCCAGTCCGCTATGTAGAGGCCGAAAGGTTTTCTGTACTGTTCGTTTCTCGCCATTTTTAAAGCAATTAGTTTGCTCATTTTCCACACAATAATTGCCAAATGAATGTTCTTGTTTGAGTCCTTGGAATATATGTTGTTTACTAGAGGGATAATCAGGCAGGAGGATACATGGACGAGCTCGGGAAAGTCTTGGCCGACGCATCGACGGGAAACAACAAGACAGTCATCATAACAGCGGTGAACGAAGCTTACGTCGAGGGGGACAAGTCGATGCTCGATCTGTTCCTGGATGGGTTTTGGCTGGGTGAGGGAACTAGGCCCTTGATCCACCACCTCTTGATCGTGGCCATGGATGGCACGTCCTTCGAGAGGTGCAAGTTTCTAGGGCTTCACTGCTACCAACTCAAAACAGAAGATGAGTTGGATGGAGAGGAGGTGTACATGACCCCAGGTTTTCTAAGGATGATGTGGAGTCGAACAGAGTTCCTTGGGAATGTGCTCAAACGAGGCTACAGCTTCATATTCACGGTACATGCGACCCTTACTCTCCCTATCATGAACATGAATCTTGTTTCATTGCGTTAGTAGTACTTCAAGAAATGAGTTATTAGGAGAAAAATTTCCTGCTCTCCCCCAAAATATTATGCTGATTATTAAGCGAAATATACCTTACATTAGCAGACAACAATTTCGAATCACTTGTCATCAAGAAAAATATATATTATGTGCCCTTATGTCTTAAGATGACTCCAGAGATTTTCCTTGATCATGGTTTCAACCAAAAAGGATGGATGGCTAAAGACTTGCGTTGGCTCTTGAAGGATTTGCTAAATTC
This sequence comes from Eucalyptus decipiens, assembly GCA_014182575.1. Lineage (NCBI taxonomy): Eukaryota > Viridiplantae > Streptophyta > Magnoliopsida > Myrtales > Myrtaceae > Eucalyptus > Eucalyptus decipiens. The sequence goes on along the minus strand of CM024609.1, from coordinate 47,045,905 downwards.
TAATTCACTTGGTGTTTGATCTCTCAATTTTGCTAAAATATAATGTCTCCCTTAATACTTCATATACTTGGAAAAAGAAATATGGGTCTGCGTTTGGCCTCCTTTCCTTCTCCCTCCTGATTTGATCCACCAATTGAAAATGATCCGTGTTATATTCTCCTGGATAAGTTTTCTATTAGCAGCTAATCAGTTTTCTCAACCATTATTCAGGATAGGTTCTGTGTCGAAGTGTTTTGATAAGCTGAGCACCTAAATCAAGGATAAAACCAAACATTTCATGCCAAATATTTTCCGTCTCGGCATAGTTTTCCTCTCGAAAATCTCTGGTACCCCTTTCCAGCACCAGAAGCAACTCTGCCGGGGGAAGCATGAAGTAAATGAAGTTCCAGTTTTAATTTACTTTGTGGTAGAGGTAAAGAAAATGCAGTTTTCTTCACATATATAGTTTAAATAGGATATATCTCAAGATATGATCCTTCCGTTACACGCTCCTGTAGATTAAGTGTGGTAGAAGGGTCAGAAAGCTGAAATAACTAAAACCATGTGACAGCATTCTTTATTTTCCCTGAAAAGCCGCGATTCCACATGATGGGCACTTCACTTCACTTCACTCTGTTGACAAAGCTATTGGTTTAGAATATAGCGCACTGTTCTTTGTTCTGCCATACACTGTTTCTGGACCTTAACTAGGCCATCCGGGCCTGAATCTGCAGAATTCTAGCAAAGTCTGCCAGATGGAGTCCACGCCACTCGGATTGATCCGAGGAATTAGTAGTGTCTCTAGTGTGGAAAAAGAGCTGCCGAGCATTATTAATCGAGAAAGAGTGGAACTAGAACTTAAAGACAATTTCATAACACGGGACTGTTCTCTGCAGGACGCTGACATACTGTGGCTAAGAGATCCGTTCCCGCAGCTATATCAACACTGGAATGTGGATTTCCAGGTCAGCGTCGACGGATTCCACAGCGACCCCTTGTCCGAGGACAACAGCATGAACACGGGGTTCTACATGGTCAGATCCAACAAGCGGAGCATCGCTGTATTCAACGAGTGGTATGCCAGGAGAAATGATTCCTCGGGAATCAAGGAACAAGATGTGTTGGCACAGATCAAGCAGGAAGGCATGTTTCGTACGTTGGGATTCGGCGTCAGGTACTTGGACACCGTGTACTTTAGCGGGTTCTGCCAGGACAGCCGAGACGTCAGGGCCGTGATCACAGTCCACGCCAATTGCTGCCGCACAGTCGTAGCCAAAGTCGCCGATCTGACGGCCGTCCTCCGCGACTGGAAGAGTTTCATTGGAAGCTCCTCTTCCTCCTCCACCAATGGCACAGCAGCCTTCCACTGGTCCGCACATGTCGCATGCCAGCACTCGTGGGACTGACGATTGGACTAAGTATTATATTGGGTTCGGCCAAAGTTCAATTCAACTTGCTCGCTGATTATTGTGGAGATCGGATAATCTTCGTTTTAGATACAACTGAATTTTTCTGAGGAAAACCCAGGGACTGCATTTGTTTGTTAGGTCTGATATCATTCATCTTTTCCGTCCAAAGTTTCAAAAATAAAGAAAATTCAAAATCTACGGAATAAATTTTAAATTACTAAAGATATTTATATCTGAGATTGCAAATTCGGCAGGGTTGACCCTCACCTAGGGTAGGAAAAACTTCAAAAAAAAATTAAAATACTATTAAAAATTGTCTATGTCGGCAAGATCGACGGTCTTATGTGCAAGACCAAGCCGGCGTTTTATATTAGTATTTTTCGGTCAAAATTGGCTGGATAGACTCAATTGGTGAGAAATAAAAAGGTTTATGAATGAATTGGCAAAATTAAAAGTTTTAAAACTGAATTGGTAACAATACAATAAATTTATGACTTTTTGAATAATTTTTCCCTCATTGTTGTAGAGGACATCCAAGATGAATGTGTTGATATATGGCTAGATGCCTTATAATTTTGCCTCTCATGAGTTGGTGGCTGATATATTACACCTCGTTTTTGAAAATAAATTAATATTAGTAAATAAATAAAAAATAAAATTTATCATATATAAAAATCATAATTACATCACATTTATGGAGTGAAAAGTATATTCCTAAAGTATGTATGTATGTATGTATGTATGTATGTATATAAAGTACGGGTTAACAAACAAGCAAAACTAAAAGTAAGGGCCGGTTACTTTAAATTTCAAATTATTCTTATATGTTTAGATGGATTACAACGATTATTCTTACCCATTTATAATTGAAGATGATTCCTATCACTTTATAGTTGGTGAGAATTAACTTTTGGATCAGTCAATGATATTTCTGCTATTGTTTTGGCAAAAATTCAGTTTTTCATGAACGAAGCAAACATATCAATGTTTGATATCACTTCATTCGAGAACGAGTGAGAGAGAATGAAATCGAAATTTCACATGTGAAGACGGGAGATCAAGTGGCAAATATCTTTACTAAACTTCTTGAGATTGATGCCTTTTGGAAGTTTAAGAGTCTATTTGAATGATAATAGAAGAGAATTTGGCTTAAGGGTAGTAATAAGCCAAATTCATAAATGCCCTACATATATGCATCTTGACCCTTTGTGTTTCTATGTTTTGTAAATTCAAGGAATGTATCTATTTGGAATGCTATGCATTTATGAGTCATTCAAGAGTAAGAGTTATGTAACAAACCTATACAAAAACAAGTCTTATGATCATTTCTAACAATAGAGAAATAAAAAAAGAAAAAGAAAAAGCCTATTTGTCTCATTCTCTTCCTTAATTAAAGTCGTGTTATGTGAGCCATGAGCGTTTTCACTTTCAAATTATCCTATCATATGTCAAGTCCAACATATATTCATCTTTTCCGCCCAAAATTTTAAAAAACAAAGAGAAAATTCAAAATCTACAGAATAAATAATAAATTACTCAGGAAATCCATATTTATCTACTTCTAAAAAAAGATATTTGAGCGTTGTTGACTCATGTAATACTTCCTACTAATCTTTTGCTGCAGTAACTTTTAGTTTTAGGTCATGTCTGTCAAACGTTCTCTCCATCTTTAATTCACAATTATCTTCTTTTGGTTTCGTTTTTATATCTGCATTGCAAAGTTTGTGATGGAAAAACAAAAGTTTTATTCTCCCAGTTTCATTGTTTTTGGATTCAGTATACTTCCAATCCGTAACTCTTCCCAAATTATCAATTTCTCCGCCATAACGAGGAAAAAAAAAACACACACACACGTTTTACTTTTCATTTTTTTTTCTTTTTTATGGTGATGTCACGTGTGAATAAGTGTGAGCATTCAAGTTTGACCAGGAGCAATCGTGGCTAGAGGTGTGCAAAAGAAATGGGACCCGCCCGGACTACTCGGAACCGGTGATCCTTAAGAGAACCGGTGGGTACCGGTAGGGGTGTCAGTTCCCAAACCGAAAACCAAACCGAACCGAACAAAAAAATTCGATTTTTTCAGTTTGGTTCGGTTTTTATTAAAAACCGAAATTTTTTGGTTCGGTTCGGTTTTTATCGGTTAACCGAACCGAACCGAACCAATAAACCGAAAAGTAGAACCATTAAGATTAACCAAACCGGCAAAGGCCAACCCTATTTCTAATTCTCTCTCGTCTTCTCTCGTCTTGAAGGTGCGACGGCAATGACGACGGCGACTGTGACTGCGATGGCAACAGGGATGGCGATGGTGGTAGGGACAGCGACGACAATGGCGACAAGGACGGCGACCGATTGAGGGACCGGTTGTTCCGCCACGCCCTTTTCTCTTCTTCTCCTTCTTCATCGGCAGCGGCGACTCGTGGAGCTGTGTCCTGTGCTGGGTCCAGCAACGGCGATTCAGAGACTGACCCTTTTGTCCTCACAACGCCGCTCTACTACGTCATTGCTGCTGATGCCATCGCTCGTTTTCAAGTTTGACTTCAGACATTGTTCGTCTTGTAGAAAATTATTCTCATAAACAATTAATCTTTTCATAACAAACGGATCCATACATGATTGTAAAACACCAAGATCAATAAATACAGTGGAATTAAAGCGTACTTGTTTGAGCCATTGTTTCACTTGAAGAAAAGTAGATCACTCTGATAATCAGGGATCTATTGGAATGCCAAATCTTCCTCTCTATGACTTATTTCAATATAACAGCTTTCAATGGGATTAAAGCAACTGATAGATATAATAACCTACCATTTTATAGGCTAGAGAAGGGACCTAGCAAACCCTAATCAACAGCGTGTCAACTGGGCCCTTCCCATTACGGGCTTCAGTTAAATACAATTGCCTACACTTTGCTGCTCAACTAGGCCCGTTATCAATATATGCCAATACCCAATTCAATCAGATCACTTTAGGGTTCAACAAATATTGGAATATCCATTAACCCGATTATTTAAAATAGAAAATTAATTAATTAATGTAAGCCCATATTATAGGAAATTTCCAACATTCTCCCACTTGGGCTACATTAATTAACTTATTTTATTTTGAAAATGATTTTTTATTTGAAAAAGACACTATCGGATTAATAACTGAAAATTTTGTTTTATGTGGCCACAACTTTTTTAAAAAAATAATATTCCAATAATGGCATCTCAATACCAATCCAATCTTTATATAACCTCAGTATAGGACTATGGAGATCAATGTGTTAAGAAAATGCCACAACACAAGACCTTCCATAATCACATATAATAAGTATTATATTTTCATGGATCATGGGCCTAGTAGTGTAGTAAGAAATAGTGTCAACATGTGATCAAATATACACTATTTCTTATGGTCCTCTCAATGCAATTTCTCAACGACATGAAACTATATAAACAACATAACGCAATTTCTAAACAACATGAAATTGCACAACTATGTCACAATCCAACATGAGATCTCATAATCAGTGACATCCAGTCATCTTTAAACTAAAATTTGTTTAAAGATACTGTTTTATACTTTCATTTCTCAGTCAATAGGAAAAAAGATAACAATAGAATCAACAACAACAATCATTGAAAATAAATGCTTTAATAGACATCATAAAAGCATTATCAGTTTGCATATAACTATAATATCCAGAAATACAAACTATATAACTCCCACTAACAAAAGAAATCAAAAGATTCTAAGACACCCATATTCTTTACATGTTCTTTAAACAAAATTGGTCATAAGCCTTTTTATTAGAGAAACAGCCAACATGGACTCAGTTCTAATATTGTCAATCACAATATCTCACTTTTTGACCAAGTCCTTAACAGTATAATATTTGATCCAATTAACATTTCAACAGTGGCATTGTTGTTATTTATAGCAATAGTAAATGTTTGTCACACATAATACAATAAGATCAATTATAGGCAATGAGTATTTCAACAAAAATAATTAGTCCATTATAAACTCCCTTTGGGCGAGTGTATAATTCACAATTATTTTTCATGAAGTTTATAAAGTAACAATAAGGAGATTTACAGCATGAAGTTTATAAAGCAACAATAAGGAGAATTACATATAATTATCAATGATCCATCCCCTTTGGGCAGACAAATCATTTAAATTATACATCTCCATGATATCAATATATATATAGACAATAAAAGAGAATTACATATAATCTTCAAGGATCAATCCCCTTTGGGTAGACAAATCCTTTAAATTATATATATCTCCATTATTTCAACACAGAGGGGAATTACACATAACTCTAAAAAAATTTATCCCATTTAGGCAGATAAACTCTTTGAGTCACACATCCCCATCATTCATCTCTAATATATCAATATAGAGGGGAATTACATATAACTTTAAAAAATTTATCCTCTTTGGGCAGATAAATCTTTTGAGTCATACATCCCCATCTTTTAATTTTGAAATTTATCTTCATGCAATTTTCAAATTAGTATACACAATAACTCCCTTTGGGCAAGTAATTGTATATACTAATTTTTATCAATACAAAACTCCAAAAAAAAAAAAAATATATATATATATATATAAAAATATATGCCCAAAATTCATCTAACAATATGAAGCACTTTACAACATGTGCTTCTCAAGATCATATTGCATATATCAAACAACAATTTTTGCCACAATTTCATTTATTTATTTATTTATTAATATGCAGCATCCAATCTAAGCTTACACCCAGAATTTACCACAATTCCAACTATTCCTTAATCTATAACTAACCTATCGCACACAAGAAAGACTCGTACTTTTTCGAGCCATGAATTCTAGAAATAAATCTGAGTCAACTAGAGCAACTTGATGACAATCAAGAAAGAAAGACAGCCAAAAATATATATATATATATATATATATATATATATATATATATATAAAAAATATATATCATGATGAAAACTTAGATGACAAAAGATTGTAAATCCACAAAACGCAATAGAACTAAACACATTAAGCATTTCTCGTTGTTGTGCTATTATGAACCAATCCAAACACAATAACTCAAAAGGAAACACTTGGAATAAAAGATTATGCAATACATCTCATATGAACAATGAGACATGGTAATTTTATGATGAAACGAAGTAATTTATGAAAAACCATTCAAAGCACCTTTAAGTAAATGCCAAAGGAAGTCTTGTTTCATCATCTTTAGTGAAGATTTCATATCCCAACAAGCATCTGTTTAAAGATATCATTTAACCTCCAAGAGTTTGCTCCTTAATATAGATGAGGGCGCTTTGACAGACCACTCCGGAAACTTGATCACCATTATGATTTTTTCAGGATTAACCAAGATTCATGAAACTTTGATGAACAGAGGAAAACACGGTGGTATAGAAGATAAGTCAAATACGCTACGTAAGATTGGACAAGAGTAACAGAAGCTTGGAATGTAAAAATTGCAACAGCATAGCAAGCAAAGGACTAACATAAGAGATTCAGAACTCAAGGAGAATGTATAATGTAGGCGATGAGAATAATTGTCCCAAGTCATACTACTCTTTAAGTACATTGGACTCCTCCTTCAAGTTAAGCATGCCAACACAACAACTCATGTATCAGCAGTTTCCAGTGCAATGGCATAAGACTAAATTATCACTCATCAAAAGCACATTTCTTGGGCATCCATGAATGCATGATAGCACTTTGGTAAGCCTAGAAAGGCCAAGATAATGATTGAGCAGTTTCTGTGGCAATACACCGCCTCATAAAATCTCTATTTTAATGGGGGCGGATTGTATTATTTTTCACGCCACAAGGAGTCAAGGAAACAATAATGAGCTACCCAGTAGCATACGGTCAAAAGAATGGCAGTTCAAACTCCAAAAACAAATTTTGACTAGAGGAACGAGCCGGATAGCAAAATATATTTGCGCACTTCCAAAGTATATGCAACTGACTTAAAAGGTACTTTCAATAGAATTGAACACACCATGCACGCCCGCGAGCTGAGCCAACTGTCGACCATCACACCTCAAATTCGCAAGTAGGGGCAGGATCAAAATACCGCGAGCCGGGTGATTTGCACATTTAATAGATTTACATGTCTTATATGTGCTCAGCCTCGATCTTTCATGAAGAAATAATGCAAAGGAGCCCAAGTCAATTCGACAATTGACTCCGACATAGTGGGAACCAATGGATCGTTTCCCCAAAACAAACTCAAAATTAAGTACTATCCTACTCTTGTATGTGGAAAGTACCATTCTTTATCTTTCAACAAATTTCATCAAGTTGACAATTCAAGTCAGAAGTCTAGCCCGCAGTTTTCCTGTGTATTCGATATCATAAACCTTAATAATATTTTAAAAAAATTAAACCAAACCATGCCCATAGGATTCGGATTTCTTCCAGGTTTCCTTCTCTTTCCCTTCCCTTTGAGTTACACACTAAGACCATTAGATCATCAGAACTTTTCCTGAACTAATCTTTTGCTCTTTCCGCAGGGCAACCAGCGCATGTTCACTGTCATTAGAAAGCTCGACTGGATCACGAATTGCGAAGGCACCCAATTACTTACTACGTACCAACAACATGACTCATGTAACCAAATCCAAAACAAAGGCACCCAGATAGAAACTACAATTTTTACAAGAAAAAAAAAATGGCACACAAGCTGCGTACATTCATCAATCTCGACCTTAACTAAAACAGAATGAAGGACACTCTAAGCAAGCACTGTAACCAATTACTTCTGACAAGGAAAACAACCCGCCATTCTGTCACCTTTAGTCAATAGGTCCTCATGTTTAAATTAATAAATAAAAGCCCCACCAGCAAATCTTAAGCACTCATGTCAAGTCCCAAGTACATATAGGCAAGAGACCAAGACAAAACGACAAATAGAAAAGTGAACACTCATTTTGCAACAAGAATTGCAATATGTTATGAAAGAAAGCATCACTTCCACAAATTTTGGGCTTGAGATCCTAACTATCCTTAGGCTAAGCTCTCCGATGATGGGCGACGGGAAGCAAGAAAAGTGTCATATATTTCTTAAATTAGTAACATATAAAAAATCATAACAAAAGCACGAAACTCAGCACTAAGGACAGAAGAGAGAGACATCAACAACCAACCAACGATACAAAAATCACTCTCACAGATGATGATCCTGCACAACACATACGTGATGCAAGTTCAAGATCATTCTCTAACTTCCCACAGACAACACAGATTAGCAAAGTATTTGAATGAATAGATTTCTATGTTGCAGTCAGTGGGCAGTAATTTTTAGTATGAAATAGTTATTCTCCTTATTTCTAAAACTAGCTGGAAAATCACCACAAAGACCAAGAAAATCACCAACTTATGTGAATATTACCATCCAAGAACCTTCATTGGATAAGATAGTAGAACGCTTCACACAATTGAGCACTTACAACAAAATAAGTGCCAGTAATAGTAAATGCTAAATTTCTGGACAAAAGAAAGGCACATACACTAATTTCCATGACTAGTTTACCAACAATGAACAAATGAATTGTTACGGCTTCTATTTTCTTTCAGGGTAAACAACCATCAATTAGAAAATCGATTTTGCTTTTCCCTTCTTGTAGAGTTTGAAATTGGACTTTGATTCACAGTCAAATATTTGAAACCCCTTTAAACTGGACTTTGAGCGGACACGATTATTAAGCACACTTAGCACACAAGTGTTCTGGGGTCTAGCCCACACCCAACCCTTTTCCTTTTATTTCATTTTATTTTATTTTATTTTAAATTATTCTTGGTTTTGGGCATAAGCCCGGAACTAACATTAAAATCAAGGTTCTGGGCATAACCCAGAACCTGAAACATAAAAAAAAAAAAAAAAAAAAAAAAAAGAAGAAGAAGAAGAAGAAGAAGAAGAAGAATGGATTTCATCACAAATCGAACGAGCGTGCTGCAACATCATAACCAGATGATTAACATATAAGTGGAGATCTTAAAGCTCCATATATCAGTAAGACACCTTGCGCAAGAACACTATGAGCTTGTAGAGAAAAGCCCGTCATGTAATTTCAACGACAAATTTTTTTCTATTTGAAGCAAGTAATCAAAATTGAGACACGCAACGCAGGATGAAAAACACAAAAACAAAATACGAACCAGATTGAAAGTCAGTTCTTTACTTATGTCACACTGAAACATTGACATGGAACTTATGGCCATGGCATTATTTGACGGAGATCATTCGTCAGTAACATCCACCAGTAAATGCGTAGGAGGAACGAGAACATAAGCCTCGAACCCTCGAATTACCAAAAAAAAAGGATCGCGAAAAGAGGCAAACACAGCAATATCTAATGAACTCTGCAACCAATCTGACTATTCCAGCCATCGCCGACCAAGCACGCGACATACCCTCGAGACCCTTCACGACGAATCGACGACACGTTCATTTAACCCCAAGAATCAAGAGGACACGATCGGAACTAAGCCTTCTATGGCCGAAATTCGATTTTCTTAAATTTAAGTCCTAAAAAAAAAATTAATTTAATACAACAAAAAGGATACTAAAAAAAATATATAACAATACCCATACAACGATTTGCATCGAACATCAATCAATTGCAAGTAATTCGAAAATTCTAAAACTTTTTCATGCATAAACCCTAGAATTTCAAATTCAAAATTCTCTCTCAATTCTCAACGAAATTATGCAAATTATATATTGTTGGAAAGATCTCAACATGTAGAACAAAAGCCCTATGGTTACGAGATTAATCAAAAAAAAAATATACACGAAAAAATAATGCCCATATTCGGCTCAAAGAGGATGATTTCGAATTTGTCCAAAAAAAAAAAAATTGGGTTCTACAATTATATACGATTAGCTCGATACCACATGTAGAAAATTATTCTCATAAACAATTAATCTTTTCATAAAAACGGATCCATACATGATTGTAAAACACCAAGATCAATAAATACAAAGCGGAATTAAAGCGTACTGTTTGAGCCATTGCTTCACTTGAAGAAAACTAGATCACTCGATAATCGGGATCTATCGGAAATCTCAGATCTTCCTCTCTATGACCTATTTCGATATAGCAGCTTTTAATGGGATTAAAGAACCGATAGGTATAACCTACCTTTTATAGGCTAGAGAGGGGACAAAGCAAACCCTAATCAAGCGTGTCAACCGGGCCCTTCCCATTACGGGCTTCGTTAAACACAATTGCCTACACTTTGTTGCTCAACTAGGCCCGTTATCAATAGATGCCAATACCCAATTCAATCAGATCACTTTAGGGTTCAACAAATATTGGAATATCCATTAACCCAATTATTTAAAATAGAAAATCAATTAATTAATGTAAGCCCATATTATAGGAAATTTCCAACACGTCTTTCATTGCCGACGTTCCTTTTTGTTTTTTCGTTGTTTTTTGGTTGTTTGCGAGTTATGGGTGTCGGTAAAGGCAAAACCCATGTTTCTTGATCCCCTTTTTGGTGTCATTAAGAGTAGAGATCGTGTCAATAGTCGGTTGTTTCTTTTATCGAGTAGATACGAATAAAGAGTACCGATTTATTGCGGTTGAACTTTTGCCTAGATGCAAATTAATGATTCTGCCTGTAGCTGGTGGGGATGGGTTTTGTTCCTTAGACAAAGCTATTGCTTTGTAATTCGTTCTTTAGCATTGGTTGTTCGTGGTAAACTAATGCACTTTATTCATCAAGATTTGATTTTTCTTTTGTTTAAGCTGGGGTTGGATTGGAAAATTGGCTCCAGGAATCACTTCTACGTAAACAATAACTTGGTTCTAACTTCTGTTACTTTAGATTAAAAGGCAATTATAATTATTTTTTTTTTCGTGGGCTATAATCCATTTCAAGCATGAATTTATTTTCCTCTGGTGCTCCGCAGGAATCCTTCCTGTTTATGCGCTTGAACAACTTCATGGGTTCTGGTTTCGATTACTAGATCCGGAATCACTTCTGATGTTTTGTTTCTTTGACTTGAGTCGACCCACAAACCTGAGCTGTCCAACACGAAGGTAGGCTTTCCTGATGCTGATAAAAGTTTGTCTGAATTACTCTGATCTCTAAGCTGAGAATGGAGAGAGTTGCACTAGCGATTTTTTAGCCATTCTGTTTTGGTCGACCCACAAACCGAAAAGTAGAACCAAAAAACTGAAAAGAATTCTCACGCAACATTCCGAGCTCCCGTCCTCGCCGTCGCTTCTTATCCTCCCTGGTTTCTTCTTGCTTGACTTCTCTTCAAAGAGAAGTCATCTCGCTTCTCATGATGTGATAATTTCAGGAGAGTGAAAGGGCTGTAACAAGGGAAGAAGGAAGAGATCTAGCTCAAAGACATAGATGTTCGTTTCTTGAATGTAGCGCAAAAACTAGAGAGAACATCAATCAATGCTTCAAGGAGCTTATACAGAAGGTAAGCCGTCCCAAAAAAAAAAAAAACCGAAAACCGAAAATCAAAAGTTGAAAACCGAAAAACTGAACCGATTCGGTTTGGTTATCGGTTCGGGACTTATTCGGTTCCGCCCACCCGTCCACCCAAACCGGAACGGTTATAAATATTAATATATTAATTTTTAATATTTTAAAAAAAAAATCGAAATTAGCAAATCTAAAATTTAGAGCTCCAATCACCATATTGTCTTAATTCACTACTCTCCTGCTCCATCTCGTCTCTCTTAGTTCAAAATCTCCCCAAGCTCCCTCTTCCTCTCCAATTCACCTCTGGATTTACTCATCTCCCTTCAAGTCATAATTCGAATTCGACGAAATAGTGAGTTGATTCTCTTTCCCCATCTCGAACTTGAACTCTCTCTCCATGTCGTCGCCATCCTCGTCGCTACCTCCACATTCACTGTCACTATTGTCCTTTTTGTTGTTTGGCTCGTCCCGTTTCTATCTCCCCTTTTCCTCCTCCCCCTCCTCAAGCTTCCCCCCATCGTCCTCATTTTTGGGGCAAGGGCGAACTCCAAGTCTAAGAATGGCTCATCGTCCTCGTTGTCCTCCTCATTGTCGGTCTCGAGGGAGGAGCAGGAGACTGCGGAGGCAGTGGCGAAGATGGTGGTGGTGGTTGGGACAGAAGCGACGCAAGGGTCACAATTGTCGTCGCCACGACGCTAGTACTTGAGGAAAATAAAGCTACCATGGTCGAGAGAACCAAAATGAGTGATGTGAGGAGGGCGAAAAGGGGAAGGCGCAGAGGTTAGACCAATTATATGGATCCACCCGAGAACCGATCCGATCCGGTTCCCAGGTGGATCCATGCAACTAGCGGGCGGTTCCCAGTTCCAATTTTTCGAAACCGATTCTTAGCGGGCTGTTCCCGATTCTAAGTTAGGAATCGCCCACTCGGACCATGCACACCCATAATCGTGGTTGTAGCTACCGCTTAAGAAGTACCGACACTCTCCGAAAACCTTCGTGTCGTATCCAACACGTTCTAACACGTTTCAACATGCGATCAACGAGTGTTGGAAAATTCGACACGTGGTCAACTCTTCTCGACACGCGATCCTGACATGTACAGGGTCAATTTTAAAAATTTTCAATACTTGAGGGGTCAAAATGTAAATATATGAAAAAATAATGAAAATAACAAAAATAAGGGGAAAAAAGAAAATTCTTACTCTCAAGTTTCTCACTTACAAGCTCTAATCTTCCCGTGAGTGACAATGGAACGCCCCTCTTCTTGTCAACGTCGTTCCGTTGCCCCCACATACTTAAAGTTATAATTTTTTTTGCTTATTTCTGCCTCTCAAGTTATTTCTTTTGGTTTATGTTATTGGCTTGTGAGTTATCTCTCACATTTTCCGTGGCGAATTTAGTAATTTCCTTTTCTTTTAGTATGAGTTCTTGTCTTGGATTTTCATTTTTCTCGAACCTTGTTTTGCAGAGGAGCTCCAAGCTAGTCTATATCATGAACTCTGAACTCTGTCTAGGACTATAACAAATCTCACTAATCTCCAACAAGTATAAGAAAACGGGACATGTTCCTTCAAGTTTACTCTTTCATATTTGCAATTTTTGAATTTCTCGTTCAAATTTTGTCAAATTAAAACAATGAATGATATTAACAAATGTTGGATTAATATTTTTAGTATAAATTAATTATATGCTATTTTTATTATTATTTATTTATTTTTGCATTTATATATAAATATATATTTAATATATAACGTGTCAGAACATGTCAGAATTCTTTATTTTTTTAGAAATGACGTGTCGGCGTGTCATGTCGTGTCGTGTCGTGTCGCGTCGCGTCGCGTGTCGCATGTCCGTGTCGGTGCTACATATGCCACCATCGAACGCAGATAACTTCGAACCAAGAAAGAGTAGGAAACATGAGCATTCAAGTTTGGATTTGAGTGACAAAAATCAAACTTTACTAAAGAATGACTTACCAGGGCACACGAGGCATGAATAGGCTATTCGCCTCAAGAAAATATTGGATGATCCAGGACCGCCACATCAACGTGATCTCCGACCACTTATGAAATGCCATGTGGAGGCGTGGCCTCACTAGAAACCTTCGAGAAAATATTGGGTGGTCCAAGACCGCCACATCAGTGTGGTCTTCGACCACTTACGAAATGTCATGTGGAGGTGTGGCCTCACTGTAAATCTTCTGTACAAAAGTGGACTTCTTTCCCCTCTCTCTCCTCTCCCTAACCTTCTTCCCTCCTTTCCTAGGCTGTAGCCATGCCCCAGCCTCTCTCTCTCTCTCTCTCTCTCTCTCTCTCTCTCTCTCTCTCTCTCAGTGCATTTATTACGGCATGGAACTTTTTCTCCTTTCTTCCTCCCGCTCGAAAAACCTTCGGCTTCCTCTTCATCTTCTCAAAAAGAGAAGCCCTTGGAGAAATGGGAGGGAAGAGCGAGAGGCCTTCCTTTTTTGAAATTTTTGAGAAGATGAAGAGGAAGCTGAAGTTTTCTCGAGCGGGAGGAAGAATGGAGAAAAGTTCTATGCTGTAATAAATGCATTGCAAAGGAGAGAGAGAGAGAGAGAGACAAGAGTCGGCACGGCTGTAGCCAAGGAAAGGAGGGAAGAAGGCTAGGGAGAGGAGAGAGAGAGGAAAGAAGTCCACTTTTGTACAGAAGATTTCCAGCAAGGCCACGCCTCCACATGGCGTTTCATAAGTGGTCGGAGACCACGTTGATGTGGTGGTCTCGAACGACCCAATATTTTCTCATTCGCCTCATACAAGATGTCTGAAACTGATAAAAGTGGAGCCTTGAGGTTCCACATGAACACACCTATGAGTTGCCCAGTGCACGTAGAATGACACGTCATACTTTCAAGGGCATCATCATTGAATGAAAACTTGAGAGAGGAAGATTTGGATACCAACTAAAAATTGATGATTTGTACGAAAAATAAGAAGGTATGGGTCAAAATTTGGGGTGAATTATTTCAAGGTAAGTAAGTTTCATACCTAGAAACAAGAAACTACCCTTTTGGGACTGATCCCTAAATCTTGGAACCTAAAACTTACTCTATAATCCATGGAACCAACTCTAAACTGGTCTAAATCCAAGGTCTACTCAAGAATCGGCTAAGTTCTTCTTCTTTTTTTGGTTTAATTTTTTTATTCCTTGAAAAGACAAAATTTAGTGAACATCTCCTTATTTATAATCAAGATCAATAGCAATTTACAACAAAATGGTAGAGTAAGAATATGGTGAGAAATACGCTACAAAAGAAAAAAAAAATATAAAGTAATTGGGAAGTGTCCAACTCGTCCCTTACTTAAGGAAAATGAAAGTTAAAGCAACAATGTGAATTCCAATTCACCAAAAGCAATAACCCCTAAAAGATGAAAAGCCTACGTACGTTCAACTATGTTGGTATGAAGTGTTGAGAGCCATTGATGGCTTGAAAGAATTGAATTTTTGAAGGAGGTGGAGATTAAACAGTGCATGTCCGCAAAAAGTTTGCTTGACATGCTCATATTCACCAAGTTGGAAACATATTGGAAGCTGCCACTGAAGTTGCAGAACATACCATTCAACCGGGGAGCAGTTGCATCTTTTGATATTGTAGAACAAATAAGCATCATCTCAAAAGTGTAGGGACTTTTGCTAGCAAGCATGAAAATCATGCAAGTTAGGAGTTGGCAGTTTTAGGGTGGGTAGATTCCAAACCTAAACTCGGGACCTACCGTATAGACCTGGAAACCGAACTAGGACTAGCCGAATAGTGTCGACCAAGTCTAGTTCTAGGGTCTACCCTAGGCCGGTACTCAATCCTTGTCAAAATTGGGATTTGAATTAAATTGCTGTTCTTTTATGAGATTAAAAAAATGAAAAAGAAAATGAAAAAATAGTCCCTAAAGGTGATTGTGCAATATTGTCTCCAAAACTTTTTAATTTATTTACTGTAGTTCTTGAACTTCAGTTTAATATGCAAATGTCATCTTTGAATTTTTAATTTGTTCAATATGATCTATGAACTTTTGGTACATGTTCAATTTAATCTCTAGACAAATTAAAAATTCAAGGATGATATTTGCACATTAGACCGAAGTTTAGAGATCATTTATGTCATTATCCAAAAAATGGACTAAAATTGGGACGAGACTAAAGCCGATACTTTTTAAGGGAACCTGGCATTCTTTAGACATATCACATGTAAGTGACATGTACCAATCAATAAACAGTAAGATGCGTGCACGTGAGGTATGAAGTAGAATGAGATTCATATCACGCAAGCAACTGTGATTAATTAGCTACACCACCACTCTTACGTGTTGTATTTGTCCTATATATATATATACATCTTCTCGACTCTTTAATAGTCAGATGGTATAGGACACCCCTCTTCTAGCCTTTCTTACATTGCATCAAACAAATCAAGGCATCTTTGGGAAACATCCTCTTTCCTTTTCCTCCATACACATCATGCGAGTTCAGACTAATTTGGTAATATTCACATATTACTTTATAAGGGATGTCCATCTCTCTCTTATAAAAATGGAGATCGCGTACATAAAGAAAGAGATCGATGGATTCATAAACTTAGATTTTATGGCGTAATGCGATAATTATAAGCTAACAACAATGGACACCTGAAAAGACTATAAGAAAAATTTGAATTTTAACCGGAGGGAAATCCTAATAATCATAATATATATAAAATAATAAAAACTGGAGCGAGACAGATGTCGGGGGTGAAACTTAGGGTTGGGTGACCGGATTTGCCCGCACGGAGTCGCGAAAATTGCGATTCGGCCATCGCGATCCCTAATCCCCGCAATCGCTTATTTTGCTTCTTCCGCCTGCGCAGCGCGAGTCGAAGGGCGCCCACTGACTCGCTGCTCGGGCATCAGCTAGAGAGAGAGAGAGAGAGAGCCCTGCCCCCGCCGCCGCAAAGCTCGTCAAGAAACGCGAGCTCAACCCTCCGAGCTAGAGAGAGAGAGAGAGAGAGAGATGGATCGCGAGCACGAAGTGGAGGAGCACGAAGTGGAGGAGCACGAAGATTACGGCGGCGAAATCCCCGACGAAGGAGAAATAGAAGGCGATGTCGACATGTCCGCCGGCGGCGATGCTGATTACTATGAAGACGACTCCGCCCCCAATTCCAGCTCCAAGGTATCCATTCCCACCACCCTCTCTCTCTCTCCCTCCCTCTCTCTGAGGCAGCTGCGTCTCCCAGATTGACTCGATTCTCTTGGCCCCTTTCGACTCAGGAATTGGAGGACATGAAGAAGAGGCTCAAGGAGATCGACGAAGAGGCCGGCGCTCTCCGCGAATTGCAGGCTAAGGTCGAGAAGGAGATGGGAGCTGTCCCAGGTCCTTCCTCTCTTTCTCTCTCTTTGTGCGCGCACGCGCTTGTCTATAGAAATAGGCTTTGTTCCGGATGTCCATTGTTTCGTTACGCGCCAGGCTGTTGATGCTAGTCTCAGATTTGTGCGTTCGACTATGCAACTTCTTTTGGACTCGATATCAGATTTTAGCCGTTTGAAAGTCTGTGTTCACTGTTCAGCCCTATGCTTAGTCACGTTACAATCAAAACTCGGCCACGAAGATACAAGAGATATAATGAGCGAGTAGGTTTAAGGTTATTCTTTAAAGCTTGCGAGGATTTAATATTTGGCTGGTCGTACTTAAGAAGGTTCCCAATCGAGTAACTGTGAAGCAGCATCTCGGGTTCGCTTTGATTAGTCGGAAATGCCGCTCCTGTTTAGATACTTCTTTCCTTTTATTATTGCTTATTCCCGTCTTGCGTTGAATTAGCTTTGATCAGGATGAATCGACATTAATTACAAGTTTTCACTTGTGCAATTTCTAGATTGTTCAGTTCGCTGTATGCCCGATTTGTTCTTGATTTATCCCTTAAAATAGAATGCCAAAGGCATGCGAAATGTGACCCTGTAGGTTGTTCAACTGATAGTTTATTACGTAAACTTGCTTAAAGGACTTCATTTGCACTAGTTTGCATGTCTCTGTGACTAAATGGGAAAAACACGGGAGGCACATCCCTTTTCGTATTAATGGTACTTAACTGTATGGGAGGCCTTGAAGGGTTGCGGACTGGAGGTGAATTAGTGGTCATGAATCCTGCGAATAACTTAAGATTTAGTAGGTTCATTAACGCCATGGTGTTCGCTATTTTCTGCCATGTGGAAATAATAGAGTTTAGGAACTATAAAGCCATTGAGTGCATCTTCGTGAATGTGAAAGTCTCTCGTGTTCTTTACACATCTGGAGTTTGCAGATGCTGCCATTTGCAATAGTTGTGAAAGTTACGATGCTGAAATTGAACATTTCCACATAATATTCTTTTTTAGCATAAACTAATGTTCACATGGTAAATATAGAGTCTCATAATCAGAAGGCTATTTACTAATGGTAGATGTTGAATTCTCCACTAGTCTCCATGCCCTTGATACCACACTGTCATGTCCATATAGCTTTCTAGTGCAAAGTATAAATATGGAAAACAGCTTAGGAACTGGGAAATGCACCACCAACTTATCTAAGATCTGTGCCTTTGCTGAAACTGATGCGGTCCTAGGTGGTTTTATCTCCTCAGGATTAGGATGGTCCATGAAATGATTGCTTCTGTGCGGATCGATAGATTTCCTTTGGTTTTATGCGCCTTTTCATTATCAATTAAGGATTTGGAGTATTTCTGAACATAACCCTTTTTGTTTCGGTGTATGTGAAGATTCCTCCAGCACCTCTGCGACTATGGCTGAGAAGGAGGAGGTTGATGCACGCTCAATTTATGTTGGCAATGTGAGTTGTTCACCATCTACAAATGCTTTTCCAAGTCTCATCTCTTTTATATAATTTATTCTCTTGGATTTATAATATGTCTGGTCGCAATTTAGTAATGCTGGAGGCATTGATTGTAATGCTGATGAAAGTTTGTTGTTCATTCAAGGAGTGTACATTTCAAGTGATGGCACTGCTAAAAAATAGAAAATCAGAGATGCAAATCTAGTACTTCTTTTGGCCCTCTGATTACTTTTATGTATGAACTGCTATGTCATTGGTTTTGGTTACAAACTGTCCTGTCAAGTGTTGCGATTTTCATCCGTACTCAGTTTGACTTGCTGGAGAGAGCTTTCTATGACCGACGGGTAAATATATCTAGCCGCCTTGATAAAATTTGGAATTGCTAGGTTATGAGCTTTTATAAATTTCGGTTCTGGAAATGTCTCTATTGTTGTGATTGTTTGGAATGTGAGAAATGTCAAACTTTTGCATCATAATGGATGTAGGCTTCATTTTTAAGGAGCCATGTCTGTCATTAGTTGATTAAATTCACCCACTTTTTGGAAGGACGTACCTTTTTCTGTCTGTTTTCACATCTGGATGTCTTCTGAACTGAATGTGTCGGCTGGATTTCTGGATGACCCCTTGGTACTTTTCTGTTGACTTATTATTATCTTATGTTTTGCACCTACAGGTAGACTATGCATGTACTCCTGAGGAAGTTCAACAGCACTTCCAATCCTGTGGAACGGTTAACAGAGTTACAATCTTAACAGACAAGTTCGGTCAGCCGAAAGGGTTTGCTTACGTCGAGTTTGTCGAAATTGATGCTGTTCAAAATGCTCTCTTACTGAATGAATCTGAATTGCATGGTCGCCAGTTAAAGGTTGGTTGAAATAGATCCCGTGGATATAAAATTGCTCTAAGATCAATTTGGGTGGTCACTGATGGTGGTTTCAATACATTGACAGGTCTCTGCTAAGCGAACTAACATTCCTGGAATGAAACAATACCGAGGAAGGCGACCCAATCCATATGGTTTTCGATCTCGGAGGCCATTTATCCCGGGTGCTCCAGTCTATTCTCCCTATAGCTATGGGTAAGGAATTTCACATCTGTGGTACGTAAAGAGAATGACTTCTGCTGAATGCAGTGACTAATTTATCTGTTGGGCAGGAGGGTTCCAAGGTTTCGGCGGCCGATGAGATACAGGCCATACTGATCTCGTTTGTGGTGGCTAGGATGGCGCCAACAACCTTGGGCTTCGGAATTGTAGCAGTTATTGTACTATTTGTGGGAACCTAACCGTTCATGTGGCAATTTGCCTGGATAAGGTCCTCGAATTTTTTTTCTCTAATTTGTGGCCATGGAGTAACTGTTTATTTACATTTCAGGGGAAAGATAGTAAGCAACAGGGACTGTTTTACATTAGAGAAGGAACATTCTAGTTTCCATATGAATAGTCTGTTACTTTTACTTAGCATTCTGAAGATGGAAATTTTTCATTTCATATAAGTGACGGAAATTCCTTCACTACTTATGAACTAGAGCGATGATTCCGTACTTGAGCTGGGCAGTGTGTTAGTAGGTTATTTGTCGTGGGGAGGTTACAATTATCCGCAGGATCACGATGCTACAATTGTTTTTCCGTCGGTTGCGCGGTGTGCGCATGGTGTTAAACGCTCCGCTCCGATCATCCTTTCTTTCCAATAAGGGGTCCATCATCATCCCCTTTATCAAAAAGATGAGGCAGCGCCTTGTCATCATCCTTCTAAACATACGGTGAGCTGGGCTCGGTCTTACAAATAGTAAATGCTACAATTGATGATGCTGCATTTTGCAAGCACCTGTTGTTTCTGCCTTGAATTTAACGTGTCCCAAAAAATCCTTCAATTGAACAAATGTAATCCATGATCTCGACATTTATAGTGATTGGTTTTTACCAATCTTATACGCAAGTATGACTACTGATGCTTACAAATAAGATTAAAAGATAGGGTTAATATCTTGAAAAACTCCAAATTGGTACACATGTAATAAATTTATTCTTCAAATTAATTTTTTGATTATGAAAAATCTTTAATTGCTACACTTATGACAAATTTATCCCGACTAACCATAAAAAACCCCAAACTGATATACTTGTAATAAATTTACCCAAAACTAATTTAATCAATCGCAAAAAACTCTAAACTAATATATTTATGACAAATCTACCTTCCGTTAAATTAGATTAATATCATTAAAAATATCATAAAAATTATATAACTGTGACAAACGGGGTAAAATTGCAAATTTGTACATCAATTAATTGTCACGTGTCATTCAATTTAGCAATTTGATTGTAAAATTTAATGAAAACTAATATAAGTAAATTTGTTATAAGTGTAGTAGATTGTGATAAATTTGTCAAAAATTTATTCGGTTTTTGATTGTCAAAAAATTAATTTATGCTAAATTTATCGTAAATGTATCAGTTTGAGATTTTTTAGAGTATTAATGCCAAGAGAAATAGAAATTTCATTTTATAAAATCATAGTAGAAACTCCTAGATGGCTGGAATCAGCCTTGTTGATAATGTCGCAAGTCTGATTTCGTTACTGTAGTAGTCGTCCCGGGCGCCGATATCCGCCACTCATCACTTGACATCGGTACTGTACGAGGCCAGTGGCATGCTGACACATGGCTTTTCATGGGAGGAGGAGTTGGTGGGATGGATCTGGAAAAGGCCCGACGACTGCGGGGATGATAAATGCAACCCCAACCAGAGATTTTTGCTTTGTGTAGAGTGGAGAGTTCCCTTGCAGATTAGGTTAGCGATGAACGAAATCGCCCCAAGAGCGAGTTCCCCGCAACAGATGGCGAGATGATCAAAAAGGTGTCCGCTTTGTACTCTAGGTTCTGTTTTCACATGCCTTTTTTTTTTTTTTTTTCAAGCTTTAGCATATGCGTTAACAGCCTTAGATTTCTTAAAAGCTCTCCAAAGGGAAGTGGTTAGATTGTGCGAGATTGGAGAAGGGGTTAAATGGAGAATCGGCCCGACTGTTTCGCTGTTGTTTGTATGATGAGTGATGGAGGGTGGCCATGCGAATCGTTCCAGTGCGAGTGAATTTTACTTGGAGAACCCCCAATTTCGTGGGATTTTGATTGTGATGTTTTTTAGGCATTGCTGATAAACCTTAAAAGAAAAATGAATGGTTCGAAGCCATTCTTCGATTTACTCAAATTTTTATGGTGTTAACTTAGCACTTCGCAGTTTCATCTTTAACCATTGTTTTTAAAATTCATGGTGCTTTGTGAAAAATAAAAATAAAAATTTCCGTTGCTTTCAGTCGGAGTCTGGGCAAGTTTTCCTGTTGGTTTTATGTTTATGCCAGACATCCTCGACAGATATTTACGATCGGATCAGATTTGTGAGAAGAAAAAATGGTAGGTGGGAATCGAATGAATGATGGGCGATGATGTGCCTTTGCTTATACACCTCTGACATACGAGAAGAGGTCTTGTTTGAATCTCTTCGAGGAGTGAGCAAAAACAATCTGAGCCCTTCTCTTACTATTGATTTTTTTTTTCCTTCCTGGGTTATTGATTTTGTCATTTGTTTTTGGGACGAATTCATAGTCTGCAGTACTTGCTTAAGATGGCGCTAGCTTAATTTGTTTTCTAATTCAGCAGTGATGATGCATATGCTTGTTCTACACCTCTCAAACTGAGAATATCTCATCTATGAGCTGTTCTTTGAGTGGACGAAGCCATGTCATCTGAGCATTCCCTTCAGGGTCCTATTAGCTGTCCTGTCCCAGCCAGATAAACAGAACTGGATCCATAGGATAGAACTAATTTGGTCGGTCGTGTCAGGCATCAGTGATTCCAAAAGGCCAACCCCCTTCATGTTGTGATTTCCTGTTCTTCCAAACAGAGATTTGAGCGGCTTCTTTTGTATCGGGATTCAAGACACTCGGGACAAAGCAATATTGGCAAGTCCTGGACAGCGGGAATCACTCGCTTGTATCCTTTCCCTCACAGTGAGCTCCGTTTATGAAGCATTTGTCCTTCTGTGGAGTTGCGGATTGTTCCTGCTGTCTATCTCTTCTGCAAAATCAGGTACGACTTCCCATCCAGGAAGGACAAAAGGTGCAAAAAAGAACTCGGGACTTATCCCTTAACAGAGGGACCAAGGGAAAGATGAGCTTGACTTAAGATGCCTCGATGGACTGGTAGGGACATTGTGATGGAACGCCCTTTCCCTACACTCGTTATTAGAATCGTCGGAGCGTTCAAAGAATTTTTTTGTTAAATAGGTGATATTGATAATTAGCAAAGAGTCTTGTGCTCGTTAACATAGACAATGAAATTACGACCAAAAAAAAAAAACTCTCACAAATATAAAGGGTCTATTGTCAATATGTGGTATGTATCAAGTTTTACTGGCGAGAAGAATCCATCGTGTACTCGGTACTCAAAAATAAGATAGTGGAGCCGACAGAAAGTGTTGCTAGTCAAATTTTTTTCAAATGTAGTAAGTTGAGAGGGCTATAGAAGGCCATGGAAGTAAATATCGATTCTCATGAAAAATTCCTTTTATTGCACTAAATCATGCGTGTATGACGTGATCGGTCTTTAATAGTCTTGTGTTTTCCCTGCTTTGACGAGACCTTCTACGGTAAGTATAAGACATTAAAGAAGTATCCAAAAGTACTACTGTCCTTAGCGGCGCAGTTGGCTCGGGCTCTTTTCTCTTCACGAAGAGGAGAAATTCGAATCCCAGATGCATCGTTAGGATATCGTTTCCCCAGACTTTACTTGTCGAATGTCGGCTTACGTAATTTTCTGGATTACCAAAAAAACAAAAAAAAAATCTAAAAGTACACTAAAAATATCCACAGGAAAAATAATAAAGCACTTTGATTTTTTTTATTGTAAAACTCCATGGATTATAAAATTTTGGTCAATTTTAATTGAATGACGTTTCAATGGCATTTTAAAAAGAAATCTTATTTTATGCTTTGATTTAATTAAAAGAAAGTTCCAAATAAGAGCTTGAAGTATCCATTTTTGTTATATAATATTTGAAGTGACTTTATTTTAAATAAGGGTGTGAAGTGGTCAAATTTTTTAAATAAGGGTTTTCTCCACTTGGGGCCTGTTTGTTTGTATTTCTTTTTCTGTTTTGAACATTTTTTATGTTTTTTTGTTCGCAGGAACAAAGGAACAGAAACGCATTTGGGTGCGTTTCCTTTTGCTTTTTTTTTAGAAACAAAGGAACAGAAATAAGAAACAACAAAAAGTTGTTTTATTTTGAAACAAAACTTAAAAACATTTTTTTATTTTCTTCTTCTTTTCTTCTTCTTTTTCTTTCGCCGGTCGCCGGCCTCGGCCATGGCCGGCGATCGGCGACGTAGCCGGGCGAGGCTCGGCCTCGCCGGGGGCCGGCGAGCCCGCCAGCCCTCGTCGGCCGGTCGCCGGCCATGGTCGAGGCCGGCAACCGGCAAAAAGAAGAAAAATAATAATAATAAATTTAAAAAAAAATTTAAAAAAAAAATTATACAAATTTACTAAACGTGTTTCCGTTTATATTTTATTAGGAAAAAGTTTATCAAACGCGTTTTTGTTCAAAATTGTTCTAGGAACAGAAACACTTTTTTCTATTTCTCGTTTCCTATAACAATTTTTAAACGAAACGCAAACAAACGCACCCTTGGTGACTTTCAGTCAACCGAGAAAGGGTATTATGGTAAAAAAATTGTAATTATGTTTTTTAATTTTTTTAAACTTTTCCCTTTTTGTCCTCTTCCCTTGGCCGATGGAGAGGAGGGGGAAAAAAAAAAAAACATAGAAGGAAAGGAAAGGAAATAAACAGGAAAAAAATTAAGGATTAAGACTAAAATTCCCTTCGATCTTAGAGGAAGATTGAGGTTAAGCTATTCTTTGAAACTAATATGGTCATTTTAGACTCTTATTTCAAATAAGTTCTACTTAAGATTCTTATTTGAGATAATTTGATCACTTCAAATCTTTATTTGAGATAATTTGATCACTTCAAATCTTTATTTGAGATAATTTGATCACTTCAAATCCTTATTTTAAACAAAGTTCATTTTAAGCCCTTAATTGATAAAATAATGGCATTTCAAGCACTTATTTGAAATTTTTCTTTTAATTAAATTTATCCTTCTCAAGTTTCACGTTTGGGGAATGTTATTCATACGCACACTAAAAATAAAAGCATATAAATATGCGATTGTGTTAAAAAAAAATCATGTCAAAACCTTTTTAGATTCTACTGAACAAATAAATTATAAAGTTGCTTGATAAAGTAGAAATGAATTGGGTTTCTTAAAAAATTTCTCTTCAAGAAGGTTGATTTCCACAAAAAAAAAAAAAAAAAAAAAAAAAAAAAAAAGAAGAAGAAGAAGAAGAAGAACAAAAAAGGAAGAAGCCTAAAAAGAATTGGACATGTGATATTCTTAATTATGGAAATAAAAAATCAAAAAAAGCAAAGCAAATTAATTTGGAATCATTACTTTAAATTGCAACTAAATAATTAAGAACAATTTTGTTTTTTAAGTGAAAAGGCATAGTGAATATAGTCATATAAGGACTGAAAATAATTTCGCACTTATATTATTTGTAAGATTGAAAAAATGATTTTTTTTTTATATTATTTATCATGTGAACTCATAAATAAGTTAAAATGTTATAAGCAAATGTAGGAGGGAAAAGAGTGGATCTATCTATCCAACATGCCTCTCCATTTAAAAAAAAAACACACACACACACACACACAATTACACGTCCTTATTTACTTTAAGGAAAATTCCAAATAAGAATCTCAAATGCACTTATTTTTTCAAATAAAAGTTTGAAGTAGACCTTGTTTCAAATAAAGACCGGAGTTGACATATTAATCTCAAAGAAGAACTTGAAGTGGTTAAGGCTTAGCCTCACCTATTGACGAAAAATTTTGGTTGACTAGGGATATTTTCATCAAAACATAATATGAATTTAAATTAAATTAGATTATAAATTTTAAAAATTAAAATTTATAAAAAAAATAGAGGCGGGAGGAAGCCTCCCTCCCGTCTCTATTTTGTTCTTTTTCTTAATTTTTTCTATTTTGTTTGGAAAAAAATAAATTTAAAAGACGAAACCACCCTTATCAAATAGTGAGTTGAGATCCTTTTTTGAGATTGATGTCATTCAGGCCTTATTTGAAATAAAATTTATTTTAGATCTTTATTTGAAAAATGAAGGTACTTTGGACCCTTATTTAAAATAATATTCACTTGAGTCTTTATTTAAGAAAATGAAGGCAATTTATACTATTATTTAAAAAATTTCCTAAGTTTCAGTTAACCATCACTGAGTGGAATGGAGTAAATATAGGGAAATAAATGTTTTCGGTAGTTCCATAACGCTCACTCAATTTTGAGTTTTCTTTATCCGACAATTTATTAATTTATATTTATTTAAAATCATGGCACTTTTTTCATCTAGATGTCCTCAAGTGTCTGGTCTGTCAAAGGAATGTGCCGCTATGGCCATGAATATTCAATGAACCACTTTCTAAGAGCCAATAATGTCACTTTCATTCAAGGCCAACCTAGTGTGTTGCTACATGACTGGAAGATTCTTAACCTAAGCAGTGTAGTTTCAAAAGGCTTCAATAGCATCTGGATCCCAACATTCCTGACCGTAAAGACCGTGCAAGTATTAGATTTTTTTTTTTTGCTCTGTATTTGGCTTTGTTTTTTGTTGGAAAAAAAAAAAAGGGGCGGCAATGGTGTTAAACCCTCCAATCATCCTTTCTCTCCAGTAAAGGGTCCGTCATTATCCCCTTACCAAAAAGAAAAGGCAGGGTCTTATAAAACCAAAGTGGAAACTATTAGGTGGCTGGCTGGAGTCAGCCTTGTTGATTATGTCGTAAGTCTGATTTCGTGAAATTGTCTCTGTACTGTAGTAGACGTCTCTGGCACTGATATCCGCCATCAATCACGTGATATTTGTACTGTACGAGGCCAGTGGCATGCTGACACATGGCTTTTCATGGGAGGAGATGAGAAGAGTTGGTGGGATGATTCTGGAAAAGGCCCAGGCAACTTCGGCGATGATAGATGCAACCCCCACCAGAGACTTGACTTTTATGCAGAGTGGATAGTCCCCAACTCCCCATGGCGATGAGGTTACTGATGAACGAAATCGCCTCAAGAGTGGGTTCCCCACAAGAGATGGCGAGATGATCAAAAAGGTGTCGTCTTTGTACTGTAGGTTCCATTTTCACATGCTATCCTTCTCACTTCAAGCTTTCGCGTTTGCGTTAACGGCCTCAGATATCTTGAAAGCTCTCTAAAGGGGAGTGGTTAGATTGGGCTAGATTGGAGAAGGGGTTAGATGGAGAGTCGGCTCGATTGTTTCGCTGTTGTTCGTATGATGAATTGATGATGGATGGAGGGTGGCCATGCGAATCGTTCCAGTGCGAGTGAATTTTACTTGAAGAACGCCCGAGTTCCTGGGATTTTGATTGTGATGTTTTGAGGCATTGCTGATAAACCTTAAAAGAAAAATGAATGGTTCGAAGCCATTCTTCGATATACTCAAATTTTTAATGTGTCAAGTTAGCACTTTGCAGTTTCGTCTTTAACCATTGTTTTCAAAACTCACGGTGCTTTGTGAGATGTTTTTTCCGTTGCTTTCAGTGGGGAGTCCTGGGCAAGTTTTGCTGTTGGTGTTATATTTTTGCCAGACATTCTTAACAGATATTTACAATCGATCGGATTTACTCAAATTAAAAATGAATGGTTTGAATGATGGGCGATGATGTCCTTCTGCTTCGACACCTCTGACTTACGAGAAGAGGTCTCGTTTGAATCTTTTCGAGGAGTGAGCAAAAACCATCTGAGCCCTTTTCTTACCCCTGATTTTGGGAAAAGTGCCAAAAAAGTCATAAACCTTTTGCTTTTGTGCCAATTTAGTCCTAAACCGCTTTTCGGTCTTGCACTGAGTCCTAAACCTTTTTAAGTTGTGCCAATTCAGTCCTTTCCGGTCAATTTTAGCCGGATTTTCTTGACGCCGGCTGGCCGTGGCATTGCGTGGCGCGATCGGCGGCACGTGGACAACTTTTAATAATATTTAAATATATTTTTTTTATTTTTTTATTTTTAAATATTTTTACTTTTTTTTTTTTTTTTTACTTTTTGTCTTTTTCCTCCGGTCGGTTGCCGAGGTCCGGCGACCGGCTAGAGGCGACCGCCGGCGAGGGCGAGGGCGGCGAGGGCGAGCCTCGCCCATGGCCGCCTCGCCGGATCCGACCATGGGCGATGGGCAAGGCGGCGAGGCTCGACCTCGCTAGATTCGCGAGGGCGAGCCTCGCCCATGGCCGCCTCGCTAGATCAAGCCATGGGCGAGGCTCCCCCTCGCCGCCTCGCGGATCCGGGCGAGCGAGCCTCGGCCATGGCCGGTGAGGGCGGCGAGGCTCGACCTCGCCGGATCCGACGAGGGCGAGCCTCGCCCATGGCTGATCCGGCGAGGCGGCCATGGGCAAGGCTCGCCCTCGCCGCGGTCGCTTACGGCCGATTCTTGCCGGACCTCGGCGACCGGCTGGAGAAAAAGAAAAAGAAAAAATATTTTAAAAATTAAAAATTATTAAAAAATTATTAAAAGTTGTTCACGTCAGCGCCGATCATGCCACGTCAGCCGGCCGGCGTCCAGTCAGCAAAATCCGGCTAAAATTGACCGGAAATGACTGAATTGGCATAACTTAAAAAGGTTTAGGACTGAATCGGCACCAAAAAAAGGTTTAGGACTAAATTGGTACAAAGACAAAAGGTTTATGACTTTTTTGGCACTTTTCCCTGGGTTATTGATTGTCATTAGTTTTTGGGTTGAATTCATAGTTTGCAGTGCTTGCTTAAGATGGCGCTTGTTGAATATGTTTTCTAATTCAGCAGTGATGATGCATATGCTTGTTCTACACCTCTCAAACTGAGAACATCTCATCTATGTGCTGTTCTTTGAGGAGACGAAGCCATGTCATCTGAGCATTCCCTTCAGGGTCCTATTAGCTGTCCCAGCCAGATAAACAGAACTGGATCCATAGGATAGAACTAATTTGGTCGGTCGTGTCTCAGGAATCAGTGATTCCAAAAGGCCAAACCCCTTCATGTTGTGATTTCCTGTTCTTCCAAACAGAGGTCGATGAGGATGAGGATAGAGGATGAAGACGATTTGAGCGGCTTCTTCTGTATAGGGATTCAAGACACTTGGGACAAAGCAATATTGGCAAGTCCTGGACAGCGGGAATCACTCGCTTGTATCCTTTCCCTCACAGTGAGCTCTATTTATGAAGCATTTGTCCTTCTGTGAAGTTGCAAATTGTTTGTGCTATCTCTTCTGCAAAAATCAGGTACCACTTTCCTTCCAGGAAGGAGGACAAAAGGTGACTTGGGACTTACCCCGTTACAGAGGGACCAAGTGAAAGATGAGCTTAAGTTAAGATGCCTCAGTGGACTTGTAGGGACATTATGATGATTCACCCTTTCCCTACCCTCGTTATTAGAATCGTCGGAGCGCTTAAAGGATACGACATCATGATAAGACCACCTAAGAAGTCGATATTTTGTTAAATAGTTGAAATTAACGATTAGGAAAGTGTCATTACCTGTGGTCATTATCATAGACAATGAAACATTAAGGGAGGTGAACTCTCGTATATATAAAAATTGTCTGTCAGATGCGAGGTAGCATACATTTTGTACCTGGTTTTCAAAATAAGAAAGTGAAAACCTACTATAGAAATTGCTAATCAATCAAGAATCACCAAACATAAGGAGTGATCGGTTTTTGATCCGGTATCATGGAGTTAGATTTTTTTCTCACTATTTGATGCCTTCTATTAAGAAGAAATTAGGAAAAAAAGAAAAAAAGCTATCGACTTTTGTACTATTTGAAGAAATTTAAAAAAAAAAAAAAAGAGTATATATAGTTGATCCTGTTTGATTCCCTTTTAGGATTGAAAATTAGACGAACACTATGGGATCAAAACTCAATTGGCTAGTTCAATTCGGTCCAAGTGATTTTGAGTTCAAGCTATCCGACTTGCACATCCCTATCAAAAGGAAGAACTTCAAATAACAAATTTATTTGAAATGTATTTAAACGGGTATATAAGGCCATGCAAGTGAAATATCGATTCTCAAAATAAAAAATTCCTTTTATTTCACTCAATCATGCTTATATGACGTAATAGTCTTGATGGCTTGCGTTTTCCTTACCATCGATGACACTTTACACTAAGTACATAAGATAATATAGGAATATCCAAAAATGCACTAAAAATATCTACGTGAAAGATATTAAGACATCTTAACATATTTTTGTTGTAAAACTCCATACATTAAATTAATTTTGGTCAATCCAAAATGAATAAAGTTTCAATGGCATTTTAAAAAGAAAATTCTTATTTTAAGCTTTGATTTAATTAAATTTATCCTGCTCAATTATCACATTAGGTAACTCATATGCAGAATAAAAAAAAAGTTAATAAATATATGACTGTGCTAAAATAAATTACGTCAAAACCTTTATAGATTCTACCAAACAAATAAATTATATAGTTGCTTGATAATGTAGAAATGAACTAAGTTTCTTTAAAAAAAAAAATATTATCTTCCACAAGGTTGATCTCCACCAAAAAAAAAAAAAAAAAAAAGAAGAAGTGCCTTTCATATACATGGGATGCCTAGAATAAACAAAAATTGGACATGTGGTATTAAAAAAACTCAAAAAAAAAAAGGAAAGCAAATAAATTTGGAATCACTGCTTCAAATTGCAACCGAGTGATTGAGAAATTGTCTATTTAGTGAAAAATGGGATAAATCTAGGCATAAAAGGAGTGAAGTAATTTAGCCCATATATTATTTTTAAGATAGAAAAAACAAATGCATTTGATATTATTTATCACGTGAACACATAAATAAGTGAAAAATGTTAAAATCAAATTCATGAGTGAAAAGAGTGGATCTATGTATCTCTCATACCTCTCCTTTTAAATAAACACAATTACGCGTCTCTATTTACTCTATTATCCAGGATTTAAGGTTTAGATTTACTTATTCAAAATGATTTCGCAGGTCATGGAAAAATACTCATTTATCCTCAAATATATAATGCAAAATAAAGCAGGAAAAAGTCCACATGGGCCTGAACTGGACCCATTTCTTCATGCCCAACAAAGCCACCCCCAAGAACCGACCGACCCGACCCGACGTCTACACAAGTCCGCAAAATCGTTCCTCTCGGTCACCTTTCTCAGCTCCGGCGAGTTCAATCCGATGACGAATTCCCTCAAGAACAGCGACGACCCATCCACTTCTCCGTCGTCGTAAGCCACGAACGATTCTTCTCGCCCTCGATCTCTCGAGAGTTGAGCTCGTGTTCTTGCGGAGATTAACGACAGAGGAGCAAAGGCTGAACCTTTCTTTCGATTTGATTTTGGCAGACCCAAGAACGTGTTGAAGGAGGATGACGGTGGGCGACGACGGTTTTTGCTCGAGCTCGAATTCGTGCAGTGTCTGGCCAACCCCACCTATATACACTGTACGTAATGGTGCCTTCGTCTACTTTCCTTCAAGGCTCGAATTTTTTCAGTTCTCCTTGTAGCTGTTTGGTTATTGTGCAATCTGAGATTTGGCGGCCGAATTACGCTTTGACTAGGGTTTTTGGAAATCGCAGATTTGGCGCAGAACCGATACTTTGAAGACGAGGCTTTTATTGGTTACTTGAAGTATCTTCAGTACTGGCAACGCCCCGAGTACCTCAAGTTTATAATGTGAGCTTGAGAGAGAGAGAGAGAGAGAGAGAGAGAGGCTATTTGCTAGTTTCATGGACTGTGTTAGCGAATTGATTGTTGATGATTCTCAGGTACCCGCATTGCTTATTTTTCCTGGAACTTCTCCAGAATGCAAACTTCCGCAATGCGATGGCACACCCCAGCAACAAGGTTTGTGATGCTTCTCATTCGGCAACTTCTTTTGTGTATTTTCGCTGTTATAACTCTCCATCGACAGTTCCATTTGAACGAAGAGGACAAGCATTTATTTATGCATAATTCTGTATATTTGTAATATTAAACCTATATCAGTGGCAATGCATACCACTGCAATGCTCCGTAAGGAAAACTAAAGATCTCGATTGCATCTGCTATATGCTGCATAACATTGGTTTACTTTCACTGTCTTTTTCTAATCCTATAGGTCATGTACTTATCAGACGAATTGATAGCTGTAAAAGGAGGTGGGTATGAAAATTTTTCCTTGTCTGATGATGTTCTGACTTATTCTGGCTAATTTACTGTACTTAGGAATTGGCGCATCGGCAGCAATTCTTTTTCTGGAAGAACTATAGAAATAACCGTTTGAAGCACATAATGCCTAGGCCTCTTCCAGAACCTCCAGCTGTAACCCCAACTTCAGCTCCACCACAGGCACCTACACCTCCCATGTCAGCTACAATTGCAGCTACTGCTCCTCCCCCTCCAGCCCTTTCTCCCATGCAGTATGGAGTTCTGCCTGGATCATCTCTTGCCAAAAATGACATGAGGAATGCTGCAGTTGAGCGGAGGAAGAGAAAGTATGCACCCGTGCTTCTCGGCCTCTAGCTTAGCAGTTTATGCATTTTTCCCCACTTGAATCTTCAAACAATGAATGCTTTCAATGCTGATGTGTGTGGTATCATATATGCAGGAAGGAAGCTTAAACTTGAATACATTTTAGGAGAAGGGTAGGCGCTCATTGAGGTAAATCACATCAGAGTGTTCATTGTTACCTTTCAGAGTTTAATTAAACAGTGACCATCAAATTTACGTCACCTTGCTGAGATTTAAGCTTGACTCTAGAACTTCCCAGTGTAGTGCTTGCTAGGCTTTTTGTTCAGTGCACTGCTTCTTAAAATATACTGAAATTGCATCTTCTCAACGGTTACACTCCTTTTGTTGAGTTGAAATTGCAACCTGAAACTGTCGGATGGGTGTATGCTTTGTGTGTAATCTTTTTGGCCAAGAATCTGAAGGAAGACGTATTTGTCCTTTATCTGCTCACTCCTATGATTTAGCATGATATGGGTGTTAGTTGCAACAACAGGTGTTACTCTGTCCATTCCATAGGTTTTGGTTAACCATCATCAAGTAGAGTAAATACGGGGAATTGAATTGTTTTCGGTATATTTATAATGCTCACTCGATTGCGAGCTTTCTTTGTTCTGCGGTTGACTAATACATATTGATTTAACATCATGGCACTTTTCAGCTTGATGTCCTCAAGTGTCTGGCCTACCAAAGATATGTGCCGCTATGGCCTTGAATATTTAACGAACCACTTTCTAAGAGCCAATGATGTCACTTTAATTCAAGGCCAACCTAGTGTGTCGCTACATGACTGGAAATTTGTTAACTTAAGCAGTATAGTTTCAAAAAGCTTTAATAGCATCTGGATCCCAGCATTCCTGACTGTTAGAGTACACAAGTATTGGATTTTTATTTTTTTTTCATTTTGTATTTCTCTTTGTTTTTTTGTTAAAAAAAGGACAAAGGGGCGCCCCCGGGGGGGGGGGGAGTGTTTTTTGGAGGATATGACAAGAGATAGTGAGATGGCATAAGCTGATCTGATTTGTACCCCACTTAGTGTGAGGCTTAGCAGCTGCAGTTTTGGGGTCAAAAGGCCCCCTTTTTCCCCCGTAGTGTTGCCATATCACGAAAGAAACCTGCAAATATATATTACATTTTTGTCAAATTTTATTACTATTTTTATTATCTTAGTTTCAATGATAAAATATATAAACATTGGCATTAGAATGGATAGCTCCAAGGTATTGTAGAAGTCACGATACAGACGAAGTCAAAAGATACCACCTTTAAAAAGGAATCCTGCCACCCTTAGATCATGGAGGTGGCTAATCTTACTCTTTCCATCAGGGCTGCTAAATAGAATTTGAGGAGTTTACTTTCCTGAATTCACAGTTAATCATAAAAGAATTTTCTCTATGTTTTGAATGATATAAATCCTTGACATGCCATTAGACCTTTTACTTTTCCCATTGCTCTGGTTATTTATCATTGGAAAATTTGACGGAATGAACTGTTTTTTGGCTATGTAAATTACTACTGTGCAGTCTGGTTGACGATGCAGATTCCTTTCTATGTGTGCGCAGAAGTCCTAGCTGGGTACTGTGTTCGATGATTTTACCGCCTTAGGACTTAGATGGAATCTACTCCTGCCTCCATAATTACCTGTAGAAAGTTGTATTTTCATGATTTTTGTGGGTCATGTTAGAAATCTCTCTGATACTTGAATGGATCAAGCTATTTATTTTGGCTACCATCCTGTGTCTCCACATGCTCTGTCTGCGCTCCAAAGAGAGATTCTGAACTGATTTTTCTAAGATATTCTTTCTCCAAATTTCTGTGCAGTCCCAAATTCTGGTTCCTACCCCTGTTTCTTGCTTCAAATTTATCATATCAAGGACATTGGGTAGCGTTTTGCTTGACTTTTTTTTCAGGCTGTCCCCGGGATTAGACTTTTTGTTTTCTGTCAAAGGTGATTATGGGAATGTTGAGTGGAGCAGATCGTGACGATGCACATTCTGCAGTGGGGCTGATATTGTTGATAAGCAGCATTGTGGTCTTGCATTGAAGAGGTGATAGCATTTTAATTGATCAGATCGTGATTTGAACTACTGGAGATTGCAGTGCTTGCTTGACGGCACCCCTTAGCTGAGAATTTTACTTTGTTTCTCTGAGAGGAAATACATGAGCTGTAATCAAATTGTTGGCCGAACTTTGGTACAGACGTGCTCTTTGTAAGCCATTCATCTCACGTTTGATGAAATGAATCTGTTTAAACAGATCAACCGCAAATGCCCAATTGATATTTACAGGATTGATATTCATTTGAGGGGCGGTTACATCCTACTCGCGTACAATTCGGTGAATGCATTTTCTGAAAATGTCGAGAATGTAAGTAAGATTGGCACGAAGCTTCCCTCTGCGTCTTGAATCAGCAAAGCGGAGCTGGCTTCCTTTTGTTTACAATTTCTCGCTTCCCTCTGCGTCTTGAATCAGCAAAGCGGGGCTGGCTTCCTTTTGTTTACGATATATTGTATTCGACGAGAAAAGAGCATCTCAACCAAAAGTCAAATCAAAAAACAAAGCAGTCGAAGGCATTGACGTTAGTGGATAGGATCAAAGCGTAGATGATAATGTAGAAGAGCATCCCCAACTAAGCACAAATCACGTGGCCGGTGTTGCAGATGCGTCTCCACTTCTCTAGACACGTTGAAATGCTGATGCACACGTTTTTTGTTCTCTTTTATTTAATGAAGCGGGCAGCTGTTGTGAATTATGCACATTCTCATGGTCCGTTCGACTCCCACAAGTTTCCTGCGAATATACTTTTAGACTAATGCCCAATGCCACATTAGAATGAGCTCATTCTGGAAACAAAGTCCAATCCTGGAGATTTCGGATAAGAACATCGAGAGTGACCTGGCAATGTAGCGAGGCTGCCACCTCGTTTTTTTAGTTAAAAATGACCTCATTTGAGTCGAAAACTCAGAACAGAGAGCCAGTAAAGCCCCTCACTTTTGACACGGTCGGGGGTCCACGTCAAGCTGACATCACACGGACGCGGCGACAGGGAAGATTATCGGGGGACTGCCTTTTCCGCCCTCGATTCCCCGCGTAAGCCGCATAGCATACTATGAGGATAGTGATCCGACGTGGCGTCTGCTGTCCGAATGTAAAATCAATTAATGCAGTAAGAGAACCTCCCCGGGTGTCGACGGTCCTGATTTTCTCCAGACAGGTAGGATGACCCCAATCTCTCCACGCATCTCGTCTCCTCCATTTCTGCCCCTTTTCCGAGAAACCTACCGAAAAAGGCCGGGAGGGGGGCTCCGAGGGCACTTTTCTTCCTTTTTCTTCTCTCTCTGTCTTAACCTCTGTCTTATTACATAATTAGCCCCACCACCTAAAGTTACATAACCACCCTTCGAGTCCTTTCGGACCATAACCCAAATTAAGTCTCATTGAATGATTTACCAAAAGTAAGTTGTGTCTTAGTGCATACAGCTTCTTTCGGACCATAACCCAAATCCAGCGAATATTATTAGAGCTTTCCCTCTATGGCTCTTAACCTTCCCATTGAGCACAACTTCCATATTCGGCAGCGAGCGGACCCAATTTGCTGGCCGGGCTTTCGTGCCCCTTTTGAGCCGTCGTTTAGTGAGAACCATTCCAAAGGAAGCATGTAACTAAACACTATCAGCTATAACGGCTTCCCGGCAGTTCGAGCTCCTTGCAAGCCCCATCCTCGGATACATTGTGATAATACCATATTAGAACCTTAGGATTGAGTTAAAATGCGTGAAAAAAAAAAGAAAAAAAAAAGAGGACTATAAAGTGGAACCAAAACGAATTATCATGAAGCCAAAGAGTGTTGTCGATTAAGCAAAAAAACCGATGAAAGCCGTGGGTAGTTTGGGGATATTACTAAACCTCTGAAGGGGCAGGGGCAATCCCGTAAATCCGAGGGCTAAGAAAAGTGGCTCTTCTTTATCGATTGCATTGGTTGCTTTGCCCCTAAATGAGGAAGGTTATCTAATATTAATTGGCTTTCCCAATTCCAAAGCTTCTCTCTCCTGCTCCTTCCCCTGTCCCGTCGCTACCGTCCCACATTCGCCTCCTCTCCGGTTCCCCTATATAAACCGTCTTGCCCGCTCCACTTTTCTCTCGCCCAAAAACCCAGTTGCATTCTCTTTCAATCTCGAGATTTCCTTGCCTTCCCCCCTCTGTTCGGGTCTTTTCCTCCGTCATCTGCGCCCTCTTCCTCTTTTTCTTTGACTTGCATCGACCATGAACGCCCTCGCCGCGACGAACCGCAACTTCCGCCACGCGGCCCGCATTCTCGGGCTCGATTCTAAGCTCGAGCGAAGTCTCTTGATCCCGTTCAGGGAGATCAAGGTCGGTCCTTTTTTCTTTCTTTCCTTCTTTCTTTCCTTTTTTTTCCTTTTTCCCCAGTTCACGGGGTTCTCGTGTGTTCTTGAGAACGTGACTTTACGTCGTGGGGCGTCCGGTTGTGACCAGGTGGAGTGCACGATTCCCAAGGACGACGGGAGTCTGGTGTCGTACGTCGGGTTCAGGGTGCAACACGACAATGCGCGCGGTCCCATGAAGGGCGGGATCAGATACCATCCTGAGGTACCGCTCCAATAAAGAGTCTCTCTGCTTTTCCGTTGACCCTTTGACTTTCTCGTTCCCTCTCGCTCAGGTTGAGCTCGACGATTGTTTGTCTCGTTGCTGGCGTTTCTTGTTCGCCTTTTCCTTGGAAAAGCTAGTTTCTAGTATTAAAACTCGGAGTGCAACAAAAGGTGCTGCTTGCAGCTATTTTTCCAAAGGGAAAGCCCAATCTAATATGTTCTCCTCGTTGAAGTTTTCGGGTCGTTTGATTTGTGGCGATTAGGCATCGTCATGATGAGTTCTCCGGGTAATCATTGAAATCTGGCCTAACCCGAACCTAAGTATTTAAGTCTCTACTCAATAAAGAGAAGGTTAATTGAGAATGGTACTCAATAAGCTGTGAAGAGGAAGAACGGCTGCATACAAGAATGATCAAGCATCATCGAGAATTTTAGTACTCTGTCTCTGTTTTAAAGAGAACGGCCTTACTTTGGATTCAAAGAATATGTTCCTCTATGCGTCTCTTTTGGCCGTGGCTTCCTATGGATTTTTATCTTATTTTGAAGAAAAGATCATAGCTTCTGATTACGTGTTTCTTCTTGCTATACCGGCTTACTTGATTTGCATACAGTCTGAATTGTACAATGTAGTTTGCATTCTGTTTCTAAATGCCCCACGTATTTGGGTAACTTTTTGGATGCCCATCGCCCATCTTAATTAAATTTATTACTTAATTGGGAAAACCTCAGAAGCTAATATAAGGTTAAGCATAGAGATTTCTACAACTACCCTCATGGTTTACTTCATGAATGCGCTCCGCAGTTGCTAGTTTTCTTGTGCTGGATGCGAGCATCTCCAGCATGTTGAGTTGTGCTATGCCAATTCTTATCAGGTTTGAAACCTGCTGTTGACGTTTGCTTGATTTTCTTTGAAAGGTTGACCCGGATGAAGTAAATGCCCTGGCCCAGTTGATGACCTGGAAGACAGCTGTAGCAGATATTCCATATGGAGGTGCAAAGGGTGGGATTGGATGCAATCCTAGAGATTTAAGTAAGAGTGAGTTGGAACGCCTAACCCGTGTTTTCACTCAGAAGATTCATGACCTCATTGGAATTCATACTGATGTTCCCGCTCCTGACATGGGAACGAATGCTCAGGTTTGGTTCCTTCTTCATGCATCATAACTGGCTATGTTATTATACCGTCTTTGATTTGGTTTGTTTAAGGTAATGACATATGAAAACGTGCAGACTATGGCATGGATTTTGGACGAGTACTCAAAATTTCATGGTCACTCACCAGCTGTTGTGACAGGAAAACCAATTGTAAGAATTGGAAACTGATGGAAATTATTGACAATTAATACAAGATTGATTATTTCGTGATGAGGAAGAACTTTATGGCAGAACTCTTTCTCACCCATCCGAGTTTGATTCTCAGGATCTTGGTGGATCACTAGGCCGGGAAGCTGCTACTGGCCGTGGTGTTGTTTTTGCTACAGAAGCTTTGCTTGCTGAGCATGGGAAGTCCATGAAAAATTTGACATTTGTTATTCAGGTGACCAGTCATTACTCATTTACTTCCTTGCATGTATTTAAAATATCCTTGCTCTCTACTTTCAGATATTGATGTCTCTGTTGCACAATACTTTTCTAGGGATTTGGAAATGTGGGGTCTTGGGCAGCAAAGTTGATTCATGAGAGAGGTGGTAAGGTAATAGCAGTCAGTGACATCACCGGTGCCATTAGAAATCCGAATGGTATTGATGTTCCTAAATTGCTCCGGCACAAAGAAAACACTGGCAGTCTGAAAGATTTCCATGGTGGAGACTCCATGAATTCTGATGAACTGCTTGTACATGAATGCGATGTTCTCATCCCTTGTGCTTTAGGGGGAGTTCTGAACAGGTGTGCTACTTCTCTTGGTTAAATTTTTTTGCACTTTACGATGATTTTCCAAATTAAAAAGGTTTGTCAGATGCTGTTGATATGGTTATTTGTTAAGTACAGGGAGTGTCTGGACAAACTCTGACCTGTTTCCTTGTGTACTAATTCAATTTGTAGGGATAATGCAGCAGATGTGAAGGCCAAGTTCATAATTGAGGCGGCCAACCATCCTACTGATCCAGAAGCGGATGAGGTAAAAATTAGTCTGTCCTTCACTTTAAGATTTCGATGTGGAAAATTTCTAAAGCGTTTGATTGTATTGCAACTTATCAATGCAGATATTATCGAAGAAAGGAGTCATAATTCTCCCTGATATATACGCAAATGCTGGGGGAGTGACTGTTAGCTATTTTGAGTGGGTTCAGGTAAAGGATAATTCTGGATCATATTCATCTTTAATGTTCCAACCTCCCTAGCTAAGTAGTTAGATCTCCTCTGCAACCTAAAAGAAGATTGGCAAGTATTTTGTCGATCATTTCTCATATAAAACAAAGGCAACAGAATAAGGGTGCTGCTTGCCGCATCCAATTTGTTTTGCCTTTTTTCCTAGGTTTGGAAGTGGGAACTCTTATAAATTTTTATTCCGAATTTGTGCGCATTTCTTGCACTGGCAATTAGGTCATGGGAGATGCTGTTTTAAATTTCTTTCCTCATTTGAATCGGGATGGATGCTAACCATTTAATAATTGTCTTAGTCTGCCAAGAGACTTCATTGAAAACATTCACAATATCACTGACTGCATGCTTGAACAGTCTTTTAAGTTTTTAAGAAATCCGGGTCACATAACTAGCTTAATTTTCTTTGCAGAACATCCAAGGTTTCATGTGGGATGAAGACAAGGTGAACAGCGAGCTCCAGAGGTACATGACTAAAGCTTTCCACAACATCAAGAGCATGTGCCAGGTTCATAACTGCAACTTGCGGATGGGTGCCTTCACGCTCGGGGTGAACAGGGTTGCACGAGCCACCCTTTTAAGGGGTTGGGAAGCATAGGTTTCTTCCTCATTTGTTCGCATCTCTGTTCTCTGGTAACATGTTGTGGAGATATCCCGACCATGGAAGCATCTGGAAATGACAGTTGACGGAGTCGATTTCTCCGCCCAAGAATAGCCATTTTTTTCTCTATTTTCATTTTACTTTTTTTTTTATCCCCATAAGAACCATTTGTATTCACTGGCGGGAATCA
The DNA here is from genome assembly GCA_014182575.1 of Eucalyptus decipiens. Classification (NCBI taxonomy): domain Eukaryota; kingdom Viridiplantae; phylum Streptophyta; class Magnoliopsida; order Myrtales; family Myrtaceae; genus Eucalyptus; species Eucalyptus decipiens. The sequence continues at coordinate 47,005,899 of CM024609.1, read as the reverse complement.
CCGCATTGGATGCTTGCAACATTTTGTTCGAGAAATAAGAAGAGTTTGAGCATGAGGCACCATTTTTATTCAAACAAAAAGCCATTTTATGCACATCAGTTTGCTTGCCGAGTTTGAAGATCCATGAGACTCAGCATTCCTGCAGATGGCGATCGTACTGCTGGAGCTATGATGAGACGTGCTGCTTTTAAAGTCAGTGGACGGTCATATCCCCAAAGATGCCAAATGCTATCAAACTCCTTTATAATGTCTTATAATCAATATGTTGGAATATAATATGCGAGACAAGATCTTATAATTTATGTCAACGCGAAAATTCAAGAGAATCTTGGAATATCGGTACTTGTCACGACCTATCCTCGGAGGAGGGAACAGGTTTAGGGGTATTGCCTAAAAGACGGGCCTAAGGCCCATGATTAGGCACAGGCTCTCCCAAGCCCATACCCCGCGTGACGTTAGGATATTCTTAACAATTTTGTACAAAAGGAGTCGCCACTAGCCTATTGGGGTCGGCTAGAAATCAAGTGAAGTATGGAAGTGTACCTCACTTCCTATGCAACCAGAGAAACTAAGGTCGGGGACTTAATTACACTAATAGATTAATTAGTGCCATTTCGGTACCTAATCTTGTTCATTTTATCAAAATAATTTTTTGGCAGACAGTTTGGATTGATTTTATACCTATCCACTAACATGTGAGGTAATAATGCGAGTGCACAACCATTAAAGTAACAACCATAGCTACCAAGATCTTAATTGCGGCAAAAATTAAACACGTACAATTAAACATAATTAGATATACAAATTAAACATACGATATAATCAAAATATGAGCAAATAAAGGTCTAAGTACACTATAAAAGAAATACATGGCAAGTCCTAATCAAACCTCATCATTTTTGAATTTTCGAAATTTTTTCTAATTTTTTTTAAATTTTTAATTAAATTTTTAAATTTTTTTAATATTTTTAATTTTTAATTTTAATATTTTTTAATATTTTTATTTATTTTTTTTTGGATTTTCGAAATTGTTTTCTTTATAAAAAATAATTTTTTTGGGGGTCGGACCGGAGTCGGGTCCGGTTGGACCGGCCGAGCCGTGGGATCCGAGCACCAACAAAAAAAAGCCGGCTGGGCCTGATATGCAGGCCCAATCTAATCTAATTTTTTTTTTAAAATAGAGCCCACATAAAAAAAAAAAAAAAAAAAAAAAACAGCCTAAGCCCACAAGCAAAAAGCCTAAACTCAGCCCAAATCGTTTAAAAACCCTACCCGTTTCACCTTTGCCCGACCCGGCCAAGACTCGGTTTGCCTCCTCTCGCCCCCATTTGTTTTGCGGCGTCGGAGGAGGACGCTCGGGACGCCGACGACTCGGCGACTACGGCGCGGTGGGCGGCGGACAACAGCAGCAGCAACAAGGACGACGATGGCGTCGCGGGCGGAGGCACTGCAGGGGTTGCGTCGGGTTGCGGCTGAGGAGCGGCGTCGGGCGAGCAAACCACGGGCGGAGCAGAGGCAGCAGCAGATTCACCGGGATCTCGCGGGTTGCAGGTGAGGTGGAGTGTGACGGTGGCTGGCGGAACGATGACGCGGCGTTCAGCAACGGAGGCAGCAAACCGTCGAGGGCTCGGCTACTGCAAGTCGTGGAAAGAGTTAGGCAGCGCTCGGGCGCGGTGGCTTCTGGCGTCGGGTTCCAGCAGGTGACGGCACGGACGGAGGCGGCTGGTCGAACAGCAGTGACGGCAAGTGGGGCTACGGCAGAGCTCAATCTACTCCTAGATTTGGGCCTTTGGCCAACCCCCTCCCTCGGATCTTTGGATCGGAGGGGCTCTAAGTTCGTCTCTCTCTCTCCCTCCGGTCTCGGCCAGCTCGGCGTCGGGAGCGGTGGCGACGAGTGTTGCGGCCACCGGCATCGGCAAAAGCGGTGTCGAGTGCAGGGAGTCGGATGGCGGGAGCTCGAACGGCGTCGAGCTCGGGGTAGGAGGGAGGCGTCGGTTTCGGGGGCATGGTGTTGCTGCAGGAAGCGGTGTTCGGGGCGGCGCGGACGCGCGTCGGCGGCGGGGAGGCTCGGGGCTGGCTGCGTGTCGGACCAAAGGCGAGGCGTGCGGTGGCTCGGCGACGAGTGGAGGCGTCGGCTTCGAGGGCTCGCAACGGCGACAAGCGTCCGAAGCTCCGGCGACCGTGAAAACAAAGCAACTACGGTGGTGGAGTCCCCGGCGTCGCTCGAAGGGAGCGGCTCGGACAACGTCGGGGACGAGAGGGGGGTTGAGCTCGATCGATTCCAGATCTAGCCCTTGCCCGACCCTCGTCCTCGGATCTGGGTCTCTAGACCTCCTCCGATCTCCTTCCTCTCTCGATTGGTCAGTGTCAGGACTACATTGTAACAGATGGTGGTGGGCGACAGCAACTCGGCAGAGATCTGGTGCAGCGACGGCGACAGCTTCGGGGACGGCGACGCAAGCTCGCAGGTGAAACAGGGGCGCGAGCTCGCGGGAGAGGAGGAACTCCGGCTGCTGGCGGGACGGCGGCCGACTCGGGTGGAGCGGCGACGACGTGAGGAGGCTCGGACGGCATCCGAGACCCCTCCTCCTTCCTCCCTCCTCTTTTCTCGTCTTGTCCCTCTCTCTTTGTATTCTCCTCTTCTGTCCCCCCTGTCCCCCCTTTTTTTTTTTTTTTTCTCTAGGTTTCTTGCGCGAAGATGGAGGAGGGAGAAGGCTGGCCTGGGCCAAGCCAAAGGGGAAATCGGCCTGGGCCACGCAAGGGAAAAATAAGCATTTTTTTTTTGTTATTTTTTTTTCTTTTTCTCTAATTTTTTATGTATTGGAAAACAAAAATTAGGTGTCAACAGTTGCCCCTCTTTGAATGTAGCCTTGAAGGAGTTGCAATCAAAGACAGAAGACACCTAAATTATTTAGGCAATAGAAAGACCGCAGGTGCATATGCACGTATTAGGTCGACAAAAATGACTCATAACTATGGCAACGCGTCCTGTCAATAAGGTGAAGAAAGATTTCTGGCTATAGAAGCCCACCGAGTTATAAAAAGTGAGGAAAACTCCAGGATATAAGGCTCTCCGGGTCATAAAAAGTGAGGAAGACTCCAGGATATAAAGCTCTCCGGGTCATAAGAAGTGAGGAAGACTCTAGGATACAAGGCTCTTCAAGTCATAAGAATGGTGGAAGACTCCAGGATACAAGGCTCTCCGGGTCATAAGAGGTGAGGAAGACTCCATGATACAAGGCTCTCCGGGTCATAAGAATGGTGGAAGACTCCATGATACAAAGCTCTCCGGGTCATAAGAAGGGTGGAAGACTCTAGGATACAAGGCTCTCCAGGTCATAAGATGTGAGGAAGACTCCAGGATACAAGGCTCTCCGGGTCATAAGAAGGGTGGAAGACGCCAAGGTTCTCCGGGTCATAAGAGGTGAGGAAGACTCCAGGATACAAGACTCTCCGGGTCATAAGAAGGGTGGAAGACTGAGGTCTCATCGTGTAAAAACGAGTTTTGACAGGGTATGATAGTCTCACCGTATACGAATGGGTTTTGACTGGGAGGTAGGTCTCTCCGTGTACGAATGGGTTTCGACCGAATGATAGTCTCAACGTGTACGAATGGATTTCGATTAGGAGGCGGACAAGCATGGTTTACGGATGAACCCACCAATCTTGGAAATGACATGGTTTAAGGTTAACCATAAACCTTTGGAGATGGCATGGTTTAAGGTTGACCATGAACCTTTGGTTTTTAGGGAAGCCCCCGCTAACCCCTTAGAAAACTACATGGCTTCACTGATGAATCCTGTCAAACTCAACTTGAGCAAATGTCATTAGAGACGTCATCAAGAGACATATTGACAATATTGCAACAATAATTGAACGAAATAATCAAACTAACTCCGACTGCTTTAGAAAAACATTCGATGTCCATCAGCCTCATGTGGCGCAAAACTATCATCTTGCTCGTGGATATATCATTAATCATCAAATTCTCTAGGAGACAAGTTCTCATCAGAACAGCTACGACTCGAGAAAAAGGTTCATTAAGCATGCCAAACTAGAGCTTCTTAGTCAGAAAGGGTTTCTCACGCACTCTCAATAAAATGGCTACTTGATCCCATCCATTCATGTGGGAGATAATTAGTTGCTGAAGGTATCTCACATAACCTACGTCGAAGGCTTCCGGAAACATTCGCAATGAGCACAATCTGATCAATCAAAAAGGTCTTTTGAAAGGACCGCAATATAGGCTCGGTTAGGGCTTACACAAATGAATTATTGCTTTGAGGCCAATAAATGAACATTTGTCACTATCTTCAACGGCTTTACAAGTCGAGAGCTTGGAAGATGAGACAAGATATAATTACTTCCACTCCTTCAAGCAGTAGCTTCTTTATGGCATTCTCATTTTCACTCAAACCATCCCAATCAGAAGAGACTTCGGAAGAGGGTTGTAATGTTGGCTTGGGAGAGGCTCGAAAGACTTCAAACTTTCAATAGGGTCTTTAGGAGTCGATGATCATCATGGCATCATGACCGGGTTACTCGATTTTTCCAAATCATTTGGCTTTTGAAATATAACGCATCTTAAAAGTCCATTAACTAATCATTTATTCATGGGAGCTTTGCCCCTTTTTCTAATTTTCTTTGCACTTGTAATGATTTTTTTTTTGTAGGCATTTGGACTGTGATAATTTTTCACATAAGATGCAGCATTTTGGCTCTTTTTCTTGACGGGCATTGGCCTTGCTTTTACCGGGCATACCGCTTTTGCTTTTCATGCCCCATAATTTTCAAACTTTTTGCTCTTTGAAGCTTTTGGAGCTCTTATGACTTTCAAGATGCTTTTCGCATTTCCTCATGAGTGTCAATTATATTTGGTCAATTCTTATGCCTTGCCACGGTGAAGGGAGATGATCACCGCTCGGGGTTTAGAAATGAATAATCAGGCCCAAATTGGTTAAAGCAATGGGTATCAGTGTTTGGATAGAGAATGAGATGCTCTTCTTCACATTAGGATGAGTCAAGATTTAATGAGAATTCCTTTGAAGCTATCACCAGAAGATTGATGCAAGTGAAAGTAATAAGATCTTTCCCAATCATTCGCTCTACAACACGACTGTAACCTCCTATGTTGCCCCAATGTAGGTTCGTTCTCGACCGGGGTACTTTGGAGGATCATCTCTATTTAGCCCAAAGGGCTAGCAATATATCAGCTCGATGCTTGGGATTGATGAAGGAAATGCCTTTATCATTTCGATCTTCGCGCTCAATGCGAATGGATCCTTTGTCCTAAGAGAATGTTGTTTTTCATTCAACTCTTGAAAGTGTTTGATGGACACTTAACTCTCAAAAGTGTTTGAGGGACGTGTTTGGAAATGGGCTTGCCTTTCTTCATCCTAAGCACTTTTTGTTTGGCATGTTTAACGTCTCAATCTCACTCTATCGAGATCATCTGAGTAGATCAATCTCCATAGAGAAATTCGATTTGAAATGAATAATCCACAAAACGATAAAACAATTTTGGGATAAAAAGATGCTCAAAAGGTTTGTAATTTTTTTTTTCTTTTCTCAATTATTCATTTCATTTTATTTTTATTTTTGCTTGTCTCTAGGAAAGCGCCAAAATTCTCTTTTGTAATGGAAATTCTCCTCTCTTTCTTTTTTTTTACTTAAAAGAAAGAAGAAAAAAAAATTGAGAAAAAGGGTACTTACCTGCGGCATGGCGACCCGTAACCCTGTAAAGAAAGTGAAAGAATATGTTAGTGCAAAAATCTTTAAGGATTGAAATCATTCGCTTTCATCTTTTGGGCACTAACATCTCTTGGATGCACCTTCGTGGATTATTTGGTAACTCGACAATACCATTCCCTTGCATTCGCCTTTAAGTGCTTGATGTCTTCCTGATTCCTTGGTGAAAGGCATAGCTTCTACGGTCAAGGTGCAACTTTTTCATTTATCATCCTGTAAAAAGGGGAGACGAAATGAGTTATCTCCATTCTTAGTTAGGTTCAAATGAGACACGATACATCTTTTTTGATGAATTTGGCAATGTTGTTCCGGCACATTTCATTGATGGGTGAATGAGAGATTTTTCTCTAAATCAAATGTTGTTCTCCCACTCTTTATATGGCAAACCTTTGTTCCGTTCGAGTTTGTCCTGTACCAAAGAGATATGTCATTTTTTACGCTGAAGAGAAATCAAGTTTAGGAACGAGATACATCATTTTCAAAGTCGAGCGATCAACATCCCAATGTATCTCTCATGGAGGAAGGGATAATATTGCCCCTTTGTTTCATCATTTGAATATTTCTTTGTTTAAGATGAACATGGCTCAATAATACTCCATCGCATTTGTTGGAACGTTACAAAACTTGGTACTCCTGATGTCTCCTTGACAATGAAAAGAAAATAATGTCGAAACGGTATCGAAATGGACAATTGGAATCGATACAATTTACTCTTCCTTCGATTTCGCCTTTTTGGATGCGCCCTTTTGGATATTTGGCAACTCCCTTTATGGAAAATTGGCACCGAGGATGCCTCGATGCATGCTTACTCCTCAAGTTCCATGAGCCTACACTTTTAACTTTTAGAATGAGCAAATGTCAATCTCAAATAGACTCATCATCCTAACGGAGAAAGCGATTTCGTGAAGAGAGGGCCTTAGCCAGAGTTGTCTTGGAATTCATTTTGGAATATAGACGTAAAGATTCACTTGAAACACTTTTGAATTTGTTTTCTTTTTATTTTCTTTTTTTTATGATTTTAGGATGATTTCCACGAAATTGAATTACATCATTAAAAAAAAGTTGAGTCACATGATTTAAAAAAGCATCAATTGGATTCGCAATCAAAACCTAAAATGGAAAACATGATTCTTAACAAGAATAAGAACAATGATAGAATACAATAAACTCTTGTATAGGTACTGGTAAAAATCAACTCCTGTTCAAACTCTAAAATTCACTTCTTTATGTGGTCCAACACAAGAATGCCAATGAGCATCACGAATAACCTGCAAATGGACGACAATGTCAGTTTGTGAATGAGAAAAAAATGATATCTCAGTGAGGTCGCTTCTTACAATAAAATCGAGACGATGGTATATGCCTCACAGTCCTTGTTACGGGATTTTAGTATTTCGCCAAGATTTTATCATAAGAGAAGACATCATTAAAATTATCAATACATGGCCATCAATCGAATGTCCACTCGTATTCCAAAAGTTTCGTATGCAAAAGTGTCATTGATTTTTGAAAGATTGATTTGTGATCTTACTCCTAGAAAAATGAAGTGATTTCTATTTTGAGAAATTTGTACACAAAATGATTTGCATTATCGTCTCAAAATGAGAATGAGTAAATTTGATATAAAAAAAATGCAATTTCAATTTTTGTGCCCCAATATAAAATCACAATTTGAAAGTTTTTTTTTCTTTTTTTTTCTAAATGATTTTGAGCCCGTAACTAGGAATTTCAACAAAACCATGTGTACAACAGGGCTAAATCAATATGTTTAGAACTTGCATTCAAATGCTCACTTGTTAAAAGTGATTGTCAATTTTTCAATCATAAGCTTGCATCACTGATGGCATTCGATTGATTTCCACAAATTTCAATATGAAAATGCAATACAAAATGAGCAAATAAAAAGGGAAATGATACTTACAATGGGTGCCGACTTTTGTCTCATGCTTTTTTTTCAATCACATAGACATGCACATGGAATGTGGTTCGATTTCTACTCTATACGGCCCAAAATGGAGCCATGGGATCACAGGACTGAACCAACAAGCTTGTGGCTAGGTCGTGTTACCCATGACTCCGGCTTCGTCAAAGAACCGACCCGTGTTGCATGCTCGCAGACCGGGGTGGGTACCTTCGACGTGAAGAAAGAAATTTCGGGGTAGAAATGGACGACTCGTACTACGCGGTTGTAGTCGGAGTGGTATCCATCTCAACACCATCCTAAGTAATCCTATGCGGCCCAGGTCCGGCGGCAGGTAGTGTGTGCTATGGTGTAGTGCAATGCAGGAAATACAGGCATGACAATTTATAGGCAATCAGCACTTCATACATAAAAAGTAAACCATACATTCATACATCTCCCTACAAGACAAAGGTGAGCAAATACTTCTCCTTATACCTCCCATTCTACAAAAACATTTAACACCTTTAATGTTAGAGACATACCTAGAATCCTCGCTGCCAAACAAAAATATTTTTTGAACAAGATTAATTTTGGCGTAAATCCTCTAAGGTTCAAAACCACGTCCCCAGCGGAGTCGCCAAGCTGTCACGACCTACCATCGGGGGAGGGAACAAGTTTAGGGGTATTGCTTAAAAGACGGGCCTAAGGCCCATGATTAGGCACAGGCTCTCCCAAGCCCATACCCCGCATGACGTTAGGATATTCTTAGCAATTTTGTACAAAAGGAGTCGCCACTAGCCTATTGGGGTCGGCTATAAACCAAGTGAAGTATGAGAGTGTACCTCACTTCCTACGCAACCAGAGAAACTAAGGTCGGGGACTTAATTACACTAATAGATTAATTAGTGCCCTTTCGGTACCTAATCTTGTTCATTTTATCAAAATAATTTTTTTGTAGACAGTTTGGATTGATTTTATACCTATCCACTAACAGGTGAGGTAATAATGCGAGTGCACAACCATTAAAGTAACAACCATAGCTACCAAGATCTTAATTGCGGCAAAAATTAAACACGTACAATTAAACATAATTAGATATGCAAATTAAACATACGATATAATCAAAATACGAGCAAATAAAGGTCTAATTACACTATAAAAGAAATACATGGCAAGTCCTAATCAAACCTCATCATTTTTTAATTTTCGAAATTTTTTTCTAATTTTTAAAAAATTTTAAAAATTTTTTAATATTTTAAATTTTAAATTTTAAAAAATTTAATGTTTTTTATTTTTAATATTTTTTTGGATTTTCGAAATTGTTTTCTTTAAAAAAATAATTTTTTTGGGGGCCCGACAGGTCGGGTCCTGGTCAGTGGCCGGGCCGCGGGATCCAGACCAATAAAAAAGCAGCCGGGCTGGGCCTGATATGCGGGCCCAGTCTAATCTAATTTTTTTTTAAAATAGAGCCCACATGAAAAAAAAAAAAAAAAAAACAGCCTAAGCCCACAAGCAAAAAGCCTAAACTCAGCCCAAATCGTTCAAAAACCCTACCCGTTTCACCTTTGCCCGACCCGGCCAAGACTCGGTTTGCCTCCTCTCACCCCCACTGTTTTGCGGCGTCGGAGGAGGACGCTCGGGATGCCGACGACTCGGCGACTACTGGCAGTGGGCGCGGACGGACAAAGCAGCGGCAACGGGGACGGCGATGGCGTCGCGGGCGGAGGCACTGCAGGGGTTGCGTCGGGTTGCGGCTGAGGAGCGGCGTCGGGCGAGCAAACCACGGGCGGAGCATAGGCAGCAGCAGATTCGCCAGGATCTCGCGGGTTGCAAGTGAGGTGGAGCGTGACGATGGCTGGCGGAACGATGACGCGGTGTCCAGCAACGGAGGCAGCAGACTGTCGAGGGCTTGGCTACTGCAAGTCGCGGACGAGTTAGGCGGCGCTCGGGCGCGGTGGCCGGCGTCGGGTTCCGGCGGCAGTGACGGCACGGGCGGAGGCGGCTGGTCGAAGCAGCAGGTGATAGCAAGTGGGGCTACGGCGAGCTCAATCTACTCCCGGATTTGGGCCTTTGGCCAACCCCTCCCTCGGATCTTCGGATCGGAGGGGCTCTGAGTTCGTCTCTCTCTCTCCCTCTGGTCTCGGCCAACTCAACGTCGGGAGCAGCGGCGCAGACGGTGTCGGACAGCGGGGAGGCGGCTCGGGGGCTGGTGCTGCGTGTCGGACCAGAGGCGGAGGCGTGCGGTGGCTCGGCAGCAGGGCTGGGCGTCGGCTTGGCTAAGGGCTGCAACAGCGACAAGCGTCCGAAGCTCCGGCGATTGCGAAAACAGCAAATACAATGGTGGAGTCCCCGGCGTCGCTCGAAGGGTAGCAGCTCGGACAACGTCAGGGACAGAGGGGGGGCGACGGAGCTCAATCGATTCTAGATCTAGCCCTTGCCCGACCCTCGTCCTCGAATCTGGGTCTCTAGACCTCCTCCGATCTCCTTCCTCTCTCGGTTGGTCAGCATCAGGACTACATTGTAGCAGATGGTAGTGGGCGACAGCGACTCGGCAGAGATCTGGTGTAGCGACGGCGACAGCATCGGGGACGGCGACGCAAGCTCGCAGGTGAAACAGGGGCACGAGCTCGCGGGCGAGGAGGAACTCAGTGGTTAGCGGGACGGCGGCCGACTCGGGTGGAGCGGCGATGACGTGAGGAGGCTCGGACGGCGTCCGAGACCCCTCCTCCTTCCTCCCTCCTCTTTTCCCGTCTTGTCCCTCTCTCCTCTGTATTCTCCTCTTCTCTGTTCCTGTCCCCCCCTTCGGTTTTTTTTTTTTTTTTTTCTCTGTAGGTTTCTTGCGCGAAGATGGAGAAGGGAGAAGGCTGGCGTGGGCCAAGCCAAAGGGAAATCGGCCTGGGCGCAAGGGAAAAATAAGCATTTTTTCTTTTTTTTTTTTTTTTTTTTTTTTGTTGTTTTGTTTTTTTTTTTCTTTTTCTTTTCTCTAATTTTCTATGTATTGGAAAATAAAAATTAGGTGTCAACAGTACCTATGTCCACGGAGAAAGTCAGCAATAAATAATTCACTATAATCGGAGAATGGGAGTTTACAATCGCTCACACATTCAAGTGTTTCCCACACGTAGATTTAAGCTCAAATTAAAGTGTTTATAAATAAACAACTCACTTAAACATAAATTCACTGCACAAAATTATCACGCATTTAAGCTCAAAGAAAAACGCTCTACGTATGCCGAAAACAAGAACTCCAGTGTCTAATTTTCTTTCACGTACGTATTGCTTCACACTCTCCTTTACTTGATCGCGTGAGTGGCTCCTCTCTCAAGCGGCGCTCTCGGACGTGGATGTGCTACTTCTACTTTTTTGGGCTTGACGTCACTTTTTCCAGCTAAAAGTAAAGAAAACCTTTGCTATATCTTTATTTTATTATTTCCTCTTTTGTCTTGTAGTAGAAGGTGGTAAAATAGGTCATAAACCCATATTATGACCCATTTTTAGTTAAATGAGTCATATATGGGTTAAGTAAAAATTAAATATGAGTCAGAAACTAGTCTGAGAAAGTAAAGCACAAAAAAAAATGGGTCTAAATGAGTTATTAAGAAACCCACTTTGAACACATGGTCTTCCTCTTTAACTTTATAAAAATGTTTTTTTATTATGAAAAATCAAAATTATAATTATTTATCATATTTTAATTTTCTTTTTATTTATTTTTCTTCATTCCTTAGCCGACGGCCGGTAGGGCGACGGCCGGCCACCAGCTGGTAACAGGCCAAATGAGGCTCGAGCTCACCAAGACACGAGCTCAAGGTCGCCAACGGCCCGACGAGGCTCGAGCCTCACCAAATGTGGCGAGACTCAAGCTCATCGCCATCGGGCGGGGCCTCGCCCTCGCCAAATCAACGAGATTGAGCCTCGCCCAACACCAACGGAGCCTCAGCCTCACCAACGATCGGCGAGATTCGAGCTCGCCGACATTAGGTGGGGCCTCAGCCTCGTCGGATCGACGAGATTAAGCCCCGCCCGACTCCGGGCAAGCTCGATCTCGCCCGTGGTTGGTCGCTGGTCATCGTCGTGGTCGACAGCCGGCCAAAGAAGAAGAAAAAAAAAGAGAAAAATAATTATTAAAAATTATATTTTTAAAATATAAAAATAATTACAAATTATATTTAAAAAAATTTAAAATTCGATTTAAAAATATTTAAAAAAGAATTATAAAAATTTTCCATTAAATTTGTATTGCATAAAAAAATTTAACAATACTTTTTTTTTTTATAAAAAAATATAAACATGAGCTTTTTAGATTAAGTTAAAAAAATTTAATGCTATAGTTTTTAGTTATTCCATGGTATGTTCACTTTAAATAAGAGAAGCATGTGCATGGTCTAATTCTTTCAAAATATTTCAATTTATAGGTTTTTTAACTTTTTTTATTTACTATTTTTAATTTAATTTGAAGTTTTAATCCAATTAGCATATAGTAGAGGTGGAATTTTCTAGAATATTAATAGGTTTTAGCAATGCGGGTCGGGTCGAGTATGTGTTGGGTATTGGTCGAGTTAGGTATGGGTCATTTGATTTACACTACATAAATATGGGTTAAAACGAGTTAAATTGATCAAATATAGGTCGACCCATTTGACGGGTCTATCTTGTAGTGACAAAACATATCCTCCTTGTTTTGTTGCTTATTTTGCACGTCCAAAAAAAAGTCCAATAAGAAGAAAGATTTCTTCATCCAATTTGTAATCCACCTAGAAAAATCTTTCTCAGTAAAATTCGGTTTAACAAATCGTTATTCGAATTCAAACTCGAGACACTAATTTAACACAATACGTGGAACATTTCTCTCATCCAAATCAAACTATTATTTCAAGTAATGGTCATAGAGTGAAGCATCAGCTGATAATGTGTCTCAACTCTGGCAGCCCGGGACAATGCCTAACAAACCTGGGATAAGAAGGTTAAAGAAAAAGAGAAGAAAAGAATTAAAGAGGAGGCAGGGGAGATCAGGATTGTCTAGCTTTGCCCATGACTTTACCGACACGAGCAGCGGTTGGAAGATAATCTTATTTATTTCCAGCATGGGCCTCATTACATGCTTCCTAGGGGTCATATGACCCAGTGAAGTGGGAAAAGAGAGTTAACAGGACAAGACACAAAAACGAAGGAACAACCATCTTAGCTCCTGATAGCCATGGCTTCCATTGCCATATCTGCATCACTGCACAGAGCTTGTAGTTTGAATCATGTCCCAAGGAGAGAGCAACTTAGGCGCATGGTCGGGACGAAGCAAGCAACCAAAGTGGTAACCGGGGACGTGGAAGGTGCACCGAAAGGGCTCAAGCTCAATATTGCTGATCATAAGGATAATGCAGCTTCAGGAGAAGATAGATTCAAGGTTGCTGAGGATAAATCAGAGAAGGGTCAATCTTTAGAATCCTCCACTATCAAATTCAAGGACGAGCGATGGAAGAATGGTACCTGGGATCTGAACATGTTTGTCAAGGACGGAAAGATAGACTGGGACGGGGTCATAGTTGCCGGTGAGAGATAATTGAATCCACTTTACTTTTTCCTTTGGTCAGAATGCTAATTAACAAAGTGATAAGCTCCTCAAGATTGGGCGTACTCGTTAGAAAAGCATCCCTTTTTAAGCTATTGTTGAATTTCCTGCGTAATTGGATATTCGTGTTTCACTTTACAGAAGCAAGGAGGAGGAGGTTTCTTGAAGTGTGCCCAGAAGCCGCGACAAATGAAGATCCCGTGGTGTTCAGGAGCTCCATAATACCATGGTGGGCATGGATCCGCCGGTCTCATCTCCCTGAAGCCGAGCTTTTGAATGGTTCGGATAACGACCTCTTTCGACAAACGTTCAATTGCGATTCTCTCCTGAGTTCATACAGGCTGTCTCATGCTTGCGAATTATCCGACTCTACGCAGGTCGAGCTGCGATGCTCGGGTTTTTCATGGCATACGCGGTGGACGCCTTGACGGGGATGGGCGTAGTGGGCCAGACGGGGAATGTCCTGTGCAAGGCAGGGCTGTTAGCGACTGTGGTCGCGGTGCTCTTCTTCAGGCGAAACCAAGACATCGAAACGTTGAGGACGCTCGTGGACGAGGCCACTTTCTACGACAAGCAATGGCAAGCTTCGTGGCGAGATCAAGCTGGAAGCACGAGCGCTTCGGATTCCTCAGCAGAGAAGATGTGAACGGCAGTGTTGGCACGAGCGCTTCGGACTCTAATGTTTGGGACCTCTTCGGATTTGTAACCGAAACAAGTTTTTTTTTTTTTTAAAAAGCCATCTTTTGAAGAATCATGCCCTCGGTCGCTCCCTATGCAAAGCACACAATTAGTGTAATAAAATCAAACGGACATTTGATGGCTCATGCTGATTTCATCGATCCAGCATTCACCCATTATTTGAACGACGATTCTCCTTTTAATATGAATAATCCTATAGACATTATCAGTCGCATGCCAAGCGACTTCTTCATCAGTGTCCATGAATCCGCGGAAGCATCCAATAAGAATCCGTCGGCTTCGCATGGTGCACAATCTTATCTTCGCGTCAGGGGCTCGAGTTTCGATGCAATGAGATGATGGTGCTGCCTTTGCCATTCCCGGTCTTACCCTCGTCTCTAAGCAAAAACCAACCAACCCCGCCAGTCATTTTACAAGCAAATTTTTAAAGCCACCAGAAAACTTCAAAAGGGCGTAAGCAAAAAGGACATTCGATTCATCGCCCCACTCTCTATTTCTCTCTCTTTCCCTCTTTCTGTGTGGGCGTGGTGATAAAAGCATGACCGCATCAGGCGGGGTCGACTCGTTGCCGTCGCGATCCGCAGATGCCAAATCCTTCTCTCCCGTCCGCTGCTAGGAGACCCCAATGCAACCCCCGTCCCCACCTCCCTCCCCTCCCCGCCCTCCCCTCCCCCTCCCGGCGACGGCTCCGGCGACCCCGAGCGCCGCCTGAGGGAGGCCGAGGAGCGCCTCCGCGAGGCCATCGCGGAGCTCCAGCGCCGCCAGCGCACGGCCGCCGCTTGCGGCGGCGGGGGCTGCGGCGGCGGCGGCGGCTTCCCCCGCACCCGCCCAGCCACCATTCGCCCGACGAGTCCTGCGTCGCCAACGCGATCGGCAACCTCTGCCAGAGCTTCCTCCTCTCCTACGGCGTTAGGGTTGGGATCGGCATCCTGCTCCGCGCTTTCAAGCTCGCCAAGGGGCAGTCTTATTCCTCGCTCCTCGATCTCAAGGTTACGATCCGATTCATCTTCTCGGCCTGCCTAGCACATAGTTTCCCGTGGCTTTAGGAATTCAGTTCCAGCTCAATTTTGACAGGAGAATGGTTGTTCGGATTATTAATACTCGATCAAGTGTTTTATATTCGTTTCGATCAAGAGTTCTCGATGATTATATTCATGAATGTACTTCTACTAGAGCTACTGGTTTTAGATCCGGAGGATAGCGCCATGCAAACACGTACAACTACCTAGTTCGCCGAGACGATGGCTAATATCTTTTGCTCATCGAAACAGGAAGAAGCCTCCAATTCTTATTTATGCATCCAATAGTGGTGCAGTTTGTTGTCATAACATCATCGTGCTAATTATAGTGGAATTATTTACGTTTATGGATGTGGGCCATTACTCTTCTTTGGGGCCCCAATTTCTTTAAATTTGGTGCTTGAGTTTACAGAATCTTGTCCTCTGAGGGACAAGAACGTGGCGGACTGAACAGCACAGAAAAATCCAACCTGAGAATTCACATGTTATATATGATCCACTGGCTAAATCAAGGTCCTTTTTAGGTACATATAGTTCCTTTGAACTACACCAAGTGATTTCGAAAACATTGACCTCAGCAGTATCAACATTTTGGATATTCCCATTAGGGAATACTAGACAACTTGGTGATACATAAACAGTCCGGAGCCCATGTGCTTACTTCAGATTGAAGTACCTTACATAGTGGCAAATTTATGTAGGTCTTTTGTTGCAAAACTTTGAGTTTGCACTGATATTGCTTTTTTGACCGCATGATCAGGACTAATATGCATAAATCTTGACATGAGAAGTTTGACATTGTTGCTTGTTATCATCATCTGCTAGCTTAACTTCTCAGTTATTTTTATGCCACACTGCCACCTGGCTGAAACTCTTCTTTCTTTATCCAGTCTCTAGGAGAGTCTTCTCCCCTTCCCTTATCTACTATGCGTGCTAGTTTTGTCTCTTTGACATATCCAGGTGATGGTGCCAATATTTTTTACGTACTTACAGACTCACTGTTGATTTATGTATTTTGTTGGCAGCAACTTGTTTCTGAGAAAGATCTGATAGTAAGAGAAGAAGCATGTCGAGTTGGTCTGCTTTTTGGTGGGTTTACTGGTTCTTATCACGCCCTTCGGTGTTTGTTTAGAAAGTTGAGAAGGAAAGAGACACCGTTGAATGTGTAAGTTTGCAATTCATGTGCTCTGTTTCTTGAAGGGTTTGAAGCTATTTAGGCACGATAGAGCCAGTTCCTTATTTATGACATCGTGAGGGGATGATGGAACAGATTTTTATCAGGTTCAATTGCGGGTTTGTCTATCTTAGCATTGGATGATTCAAACCGCAGGCGTACACTTGCTCTCTATCTTCTGGCCAGGGTAGCTCAAGTACGTAAAAGATTAGTATACATTCTATTCCTTAGCATTCTTTTGGTGTTAGCAGTTCATTCTTTTGTCTTTTACATTTAATGGAAAATCTAATGTTTAAATTCTTCATCAGTCTGCTTATAATTCTGCAAAGTCAAAGAACAAGTTCCATTTCTGGGGAAGCCACTGGAGACATGGAGATTCTTTGCTTTTCGCCCTAGCATGCGCCCAGGTAAAAATATGTCGAGTTTTTCATCATATTGTTACTTGAACCATGATGAAATGAATGTGGTATTTCTCTGTATATGTAGTCTGTTATGATTTTCCTGTCATCTTCATTGAAAATTGATGCTGTTGAAATTATATGATTTTATTGATTTAATTTGATTAATATGCAAAACAATGCAACTTGAGGTGTAATCAGGAAGTATGTAAGCTTCCTGAATTTTTGTCTGATCCATGAAATATACAGTGTGATTTGTTGCGTTTTACAATTTATATATTCGATACAAATTGCTGAAGAAACTCGATGAGTTCTAACATGCCTGACGCGTCAAATACAGTTATCTCAGACTTAAATCCATATTAAAGTCCTGATTGGATGTGATTGTGATTTATGATATATCTGCATTATGAATGGCCAACGCTACGTAATTCACAAAATTTCCAATATCTAATACTGAACATTTGTGAAGATAGATTTCATGTGTTAAACAAGAGGTATATAGAATCAACAGAAACAGTTTTCTTATACAAGCAGATGCCATCACTTGACTACTTTTCATGGTTCTGTCATGGTGTCACACTTTATTCTTGGTTTCTTTCTTATTTTTTTATTGACTTTTTATAACCCTTTTTAGGTAATGTATGCCTTCATAATGCGCCCGGAAAGCTTGCCAAAATCATATCAAGATTTTATTCAGAAGACGGGGCCAGTTGCAAAGCCTGTGTACAGAGCTGTAAGGGATAATTGTAGGGGTTTGCCATTGGACATTGCCTCATTGTCAACTTACTTGGCTAAAAAAGGAGTTTCCAATCAAGTAAAGTTGGAAGAGTTCCCCTCAATAATTCCATGCTCCATAATTCATCCACACACGAACTCCTGTTTGGTTCACAATGCGAATGCAAGTTCAGCTACATTTAGGAAGACATTTCCACTTTATTTCTCGTTAACATTCGTGCCATTTGTCGTCCTCCACCTGCAAAAGGTAAAACTTCCTCTCCAAGTTGATTTGGTTACTACTTCTGACATATTTTAGGACCGACATTCCGTTTCTTCTAATTCTTTTTTTAAAACAAATTCTAGTTCATGGATTCACCTGCTCGTACCTGTTGGCTGGCTCTTAAAGGTGCTGTTCGCTCGACGGCTTTTTTGTCTGCTTTTGTTGGAATTTTTCAGGTAGCTCTTCGCTTATTAATTTTGCAATTTTTTTGAACTCGGGAAAACTTTTCTTATAATTGTTTAATGGTGCAAGGGAGTGATATGTTCACATAGGAAGATAGCATCAAAGGACCACAAGCTCGTGTATTGGCTTGCTGGTGGACTTGCTGCTCTTTCTGTTCTTCTGGAGAAAAAATCTAGACGTAGTGAACTTGCTTTGTATGTGCTGCCACGCGCTGGAGATTCTTTATGGTATATCTTAATAAACCGCCATCTGGTTCCCAATATCAAGAATGCTGAGGTATCTCCTGTTTATCTAAGCTGTATGTAATACTTCTTAGCATGTGTCAACTTACTTATTAGGTGCAGAAAAGTATTAAACGTTGCTTGATATGAAATTGGAATGCACTAATATTGCATTATATAGAGAGTTGCATTTCTGCTTTCTCCTTCAGCTTCCTATGAATCTTTAGAAGGAAATTGTTACAAATTGATGCCCATTTCACGACTTATGCAGGTGGCTTTGTTCTGTGCCTGTATGGGAGGAGTAATGTACTACTTGGAACACGAGCCAGATACCATGGCTCCATTCCTTCGGGGCCTCATTCGCCGCTTCCTGGCTAGCAGAATTAGTAATCCAGGCCCTCCAGCGAGTCGGAGTGCTTCCTACACCTATTTGCAAACTCTTGATGCAATCCAGAAGCCGAAAATGCTAGAAATTCGAGACAGTGAAGTTTCATCTTCTGAGAAATATAATCTCGAATCCATTCCAGGGCTATAAACCACATTTTTTGGTCCTCTGCCCATTTTTATTGAATCATAAATCGTTCGGTTTGGTTCACCCGGCTCTGAAATTTGCGTAACACAGTCGAGCTGAAGACTGGCGACCAGATATTCTTTCCCAGAATTGGGGCTCATTATGTTGGAGTTCTAGTTCCTCTGATTTGGGATACTCATTGGACAATTGTAGTAATAAATTATACGCAATCCGTCCCTGGAATAGAAGTTTTTAGCCGGAGCTGGTCCTTTTTTCAGATAAATATAAGTAGGCTCTTCTAATTGTTTTTTGTTGATGTAGTAGCCTATACTTCTCGAATGATGTTTTATTTGGGTCAGAGAAGACTTCTGACATTGTTGTATCTTACGCTCTTGAGTTAATAAAAAAGATTTCCGTCATGGAGAAGTTAGTCCTCTGTTAGCCAAAAAAAGGGCAGTTAGGTTTAATCGAAAACCATTTATCATATATTTGGACGAAGAGACTATTTTAGTGCAGCCCGGAAATCCATGGCACTGCTTCTTCATGATATATAGTATGTTCAATTCAATATTGCTTCACTCGTCTGGAAGCTTACATATTTTGTGTGTTTTGTGACCAATCTTACACTCAATCCCGCCAAATTTACTGGCGAAGATACATTTCGCAGATGGTTTCCCAAAGTTTGCGCTCCTCTTCAGCTCTTCAACCGCCTTCTGCATTGACTCGCCGACATCGCCCAAGGCCCAAGCTAAAGATATATGAGGGCGAGGATTCTGTTTGATTGTCACAATCACATATCAATTCAAGCTATATCTATGTAAGCACGGCATTGCAACCTTAAACTGATGGAAAAAGACTGAAAAGATGGATCGGAATAAACCGAACCTTGTAAAACTCAGGAAGATTGTGGCGCCTATAGACGTCATTGACCAGTTGAATTTGCTTTGTAATCTGAAATGCAAGTCAAAAGGAGCTCATAATCAGCGAACCTAAAATTCTCCGCTACTTATGAGCCTCCCTCCATAAATACAATGAAGAGGAGGAAATCAGTCAGGAAGACAAGTTTTTGAGAATGCTCAGCTGCAGAACGGCGTGCAATGCTTCCAAAGATGCAAAGTTACTAACAAAGTCAAGACCTCATCGCACGACCGACGCGAGGACAACTTTACTAGATGGATATAACTTCATCTTGCACACATTCAGCCATCATTTCTGCATGGCAAACTAAAACTCGTGTTGGAAGAAGAACCACATCTGAATGGATGTGTCAGCAAAAGACGACCTGCCATACCTCTTTTGTTGGGAGAAAGTGCAGAGCAAGAAAATCCAATATACAAGAACAAATAGAAAGGCAAGGTAATGAAGCGTTTGCATTGAGAGGACAAGTTGAGCGAACACATTCCTGATTCCAGCACTTGGCCAGCAGAGTTTACTCAGATGGAACAAAGCTACTTGAGATCTAAAGAAGCTCATGCTCTCACTCGTGGCACATGTCAGCAGATCTGCGTGGCTATGAAGTTATGCGCAACTATTGATGCTAAATTCGCAGAATGTATTTCTCAAGGACCAGCAGGAATTCTTGGACGTAGCATCCTAGCATTCAAGACTAAATGCACCAGTAGCGTACTCAAAAGCACAGGACCCTGAGATTTTCTGGAGTCGCGAGTGGAAAAGATTCGGTACCAGATACAGAGAAACAATCTGCGGGGAATGCTAGTCAACATACCTCAGCTAATCCTCGGCTCATGACTTCAAGCGAAAGGAAAGATCTTGTGCTGTCATCATTGATGAATACTTCCCATTTATTGAAATCAATCCAATACCTGCTTCACAATAAAAGGGCAGTCTCATGTAAACACGGAACAAAAGAGAACCATCAAGTGAGAATCCTGGAATCGCCTCAAAGAATGTAAGAAGAAATCAGCAGAAGACGGTAGGACAAACAGAGAAGGGCGTACGGTTTGTGAAATTGGAGCTTCTGGCGAAGCATGGAAACCATAGAGTCGATCTGGTGGACTCGGATAGGCACGGTCCTGCCCAGACTGATGTGGAATTCCCTCCCCACGGCAACTTGTTCGAGCTTCTGATCCTCCCGGCACAGGAGCTCAAGCGGCACGTCTGCATCAACCACGAAAAGACCGGGCACCACGGACGCGACTTTCTTCAGGAAGAGGGCTATCTCCTTTCTTTGCGGACCCGATATATAAACTGCCATCATTCGATGCGCGAAAATAGAAAAAGGGAAAACTTTTCAGCTAATGAAAAATATGTAGCAACGCGAGAGAGAGAGAGAGAGAGAGAGAGATGTTGAATGGAGAGTGATACCGGGGATATAAACGTGGAGGGCGTAATTGCCTTTGACGTGAGGGAAGCTCCGGACTCGACTCGGCTGGCCGGGTGGGTGGGAATCTGAGGTGAGATGAGCGATAGAATCATATCATCAAACAGATGGTGGGCAAAGATAGAACGCAGAGAAAGGACATGAGCCGACGTACCGAGGGAATTGGGAGGGGCGAGAAGGGAGAGAGGGGGAGAGGGAAGACCAGGAGCAGATGGACGCCGGGGAGGAACGGAGGCGGAGGAGCCGGAGCCGGAGCCGGAGCCGGAGCCGGAGCCGGAGTCGGAGTCGGAGTCGGAGTCGGAGTCGTCGCCGTACGTGGCTCTCAGGGCATCCATTCTCTGATCGCGATGCTGGTGCTAGTCAGTCTCTCTCACTCTCTCTCTCTCGGCCTTGAAAACGCCAAAAGCAATGACGCCTGCTTTGCTTTAAGTTTTCCATCTGAATTTTGATTTAGCTCGTTGTCGTGGGTGTTCTGTCTGTTTCTTGCCCTTTATCAAAGTGATCGATTGACTAGTCCTGTAAAAGCCCCCCCTTGTCTCTCCCCACCTTTTTTGGCAATCGAGATATATTTTGTATTTAGTGTCTATTCAAAATAGAAAAAATTTAACATAAAAAATATAAAATGTTCCACGAAGTAAGTCGAATAAAGATGAGTATGAATTTTTATATCCATTTTATAAAATTTATTTTTTCGAATAATAAAATTATTAATATTATTAATATTACAATAATTATTAAAGATAAATAATATCTGAATACTAACATAAAAAAATTCAAAGTAACAACAATTGCTGTTTTGTTTATTCCTTTTTTTTAACATATTTGAATTTAGGTTAATATCACGAAAAATCCAAATTAATAAACATGTGACAAAAACCTTAAATTGATATATATTTGACAAATTTACCCAAAACTGATTTACTTATAACAAATTTACCCGTTATTAATTTCCGTTAAATTTGACTGTCAAATTACTAAGTTTAATGATACATGATAGTTGACTAACATACAAGTTTGTGATTTAACTCTCCATTTATCACAATACTAGTTTTGTGACTTTTTGTAGTATTAATTCATTTTAACATAAGATATATCGTCACAAATATAGGTTTGGAGATTTTAGATATCGAAAGAATTAATTTAGGATAAATTTGTTACAAGTATATCGATTTAATTTTTTTAAAATTATTTGAGATAAATTTGTCACAGATTCAAAGATGTGTTGGTTTTGGGTTTTTTGTGGTATTTTTCCTTTGATTTTCTTTCTTTTTAACGATATATATGTTATGTATATATATTTAGGTATATTAGCATAATTCATTATCTTATAAAAATTTTGTTGAGGCATGATGGCAGGGAATAAAAAAGAAAAATAACACGAGTTTAAAATGAATTAATTCAAACTTTAAAAAATTATTTTTAATTGTTGAAAAATGAGAGGGAACTTATAGAAAAGACAGTTCTTTTCTACTCTTTAGTATTTTATATTCCATTAAGTAGTGAACACGGTTTGATGAGTCCTTTCTTCCATAATTCAATTCTGACATTGGTCCTACATATTGTCTCTGTGGATCGAGAAGAAAGGGACTCAACAAGAGGATTGTATAATGAGAGAGGCAAGGAGCGCAGTATCTTTCTTTCAAATATAAATAGATAACGTGAATTCTGATAATTATTTGAATTATTGTGTTGACACGGATGAGTAATTCTTTCCAAATATTTTCTGAAAAAGAAAACCCTATCCTCTCTATCTCCTTTTCCTTTGTATTTTTAAGTTATATTGAACTTCATGACTCTTTCATAATTCTTTAATTCACATCAAAACTTCATGAATACAACAGAAGACTCAAAACTCTTTTACTTTATAAATATCTTATTTATGTCAAAAGTCCATAAAAACAGCAAGAGTCAAAACACCTCCCTCCGTTGCTTTGCGAATTAAGTTGGAACTTCACGAAAATTATGGAAGAGTCGAAATACTATACTTTTCAGAATTGTAAAAGTAAATGAATAATAATGTCTTTCTATTATTAGATTTGGCATAGGATGGCCAACCTATATCGCGATCTTGCTATAACCCATTTATTTTTCATGCCATAATCGAACTTGTGACTTTCCCCACATCATGCCTAGGTTCGACTCCCGCTGCTAACAGTCCCCTTTAATAGGCGATTTGTAAATTATCTATAAGACCTTCTACACCGGTGGTATGCCAGGCCTTGGAATTTTCCGCTCCTCCTTAACCTTTTCATACAAAAATAAATTAGTCCAATAATTATGGATCCACGGGTCCTTTGTGCATATGCAATTCCTTAGCGGTAAGTCACGAGAGATTCTTCCATTGTCGTTCATACATTTTCAAGTTTATTTACATTAATACGTCATTCATACTAAATAATAAACAAAATAAAATATAAAAATATCCAACTTTACGATTCACCACACAGAGAATAGGATATAATAAAATCTATAGATTACGTAACTATTAGAATCCTGACTAAAAATTCAGACAACCAAGCACGGCCTCTGAATATATTTATAAGAGAGAAAGGCTGCTTAGAGTTATCGAGTACAATGCCTTAAGGCAAATTGAAAATGTGAGAAGACCCTTTCATGAGCCTGTTAAATAAGATTCAAGGTCAAAGCTCCGTCTGCAATCTTCCTCACCTTTTTTTCAAGGAAACGTGGATATCACATATGATAAGTGCCGCATATATCTATTTCGTGTACACACAATTCAACTTCTCATTCGAAAATGCGGTATATCCTCAATCGAAGGGATCTATTCTTGGATCATGCTCGCTGGCCATAGCCATTCCAGTGCAGAGGCATGTCGGACACATAACCTGCGACAAGTACCAACAAGGCTTTTATCGGAGGTTTAGTCAACATATGCAATGTGCAGCTATCATGTGATATCAGAGCAAGCCTTTTATGCTCAGCAGAAACTCTGGCTTTTTTCCATTTTCTAAATGAAAAAGCATATCTCATACTGGAACCATCACGTAGAAGGCTAACCTTTCCAGATCCTGAACAATTTGAACATCTCTCTGTCCTAGGAGCTGACAGAGGTTGATCACTGCCATTGAATGACGAGACTGGCTCGATAAGGACAAGGGCCCCTGTGCTTGAACAACGAGCACAGGCAAGATATCCTGCATTTACCAAGCGACAGAAAACAATTAAGTCATTCCCCTAGACTGAGCCTCTTGAGTACCTAAGAGTCATCTTTCCAAAGGCAAGTTTAAGCATGACTTCCACGCTTTGATTTGCTACCAGCACTAGATCAAGAATCACCCAAATCACATGAAAAAGGAGATAAAAAATGACGCATAGAAGGAGATCTACCAGTCCCAAGACAGTATTTGCATCTTTTATCCTCTTGCTGCTTTACATTATTTATCTCAACAACCATGAGAGCTGAGATCACCCCAACAGCTCCTCCAGAGAAGGATGCCACTATAGGATCAACCTGGCTGAAGTTTGCGGCTGATGCAGGTGAGCATAGAAAGTGAAAAAGCACAAGCAATCCAAAGCGTTTAACTGACACAACTAAAAGATATCTGATCCTGTCATTCTATCAAAACCTTCCAGAGGTCAGTAAATTCTTCATCTACGTATACGTATTCTTTGACCAAATTTTTTTATTTGAGAAATACCAATTGCTTAGCCATAAAGATCTAAATGGATATTTCTAACACGTCAGAAGCACAATAACTCTTGGAAACTAGCCTGACATGCTTGTTAAACTTTAAAATTGCAAAGTTATACAAACTCATGCTACAACACTGAGCATTAGAACGCTCAGCCCCATGTAACCCTGAGAGCAAATCAAATGTAGTGGTTTTACAGTTGTGAACAGAGATGAAGGTAGTAAAGTGACAAAGAAAGTGATAAAGACATTAATTAGTACCTCAACTGCATAGGCAGATGCATGCTTCGAATGAAGTCTTCATAAGACGTGCCCCCTATTCCCAGCTTAAGTTCCAACTAGTTGGTCAAAGCAGACATAGTTAATGGGTCATGGTTATGGACGGACAATGAAAATTAAAGAGAAAACTAAAGCCATGAATGAGAATCATCCAACTCCTGGTAACTAGCTTAAGTGCAGATTCTGGGGATTTAATTCTACAAACTTACAACGGGTGCTAGAAGGCCGCCGAAGATAATAATCCCAGCAATGAGAGAAAAACAAGTGGCGTAGTACTGTTTGAGATTTGCCGAAGTCTGTAATCAAGTATCCATCAACAACGCAAAATTTTGATCAGCATCCTGACCATTTGTCAAGTACAAATCAAAATGCTGCATATGGAAAAGATAAGGAAAAAGTGAGAAACGAGGTGCTATTGCAGATGTGAAAAACTCACTAGAGGGGGCAAAAAAGGGATGAACGATGGGAAGTCTGGGAGCTCATTTTCCTGCCCGTCCTTTATTACACCAAGTTCAGCACTTTTAATTCTCTGCTGTATCCTGAGCCGACGGACCTGAAAATTTTAAATACAAGATATCTATTACAGCAGGTCAGGACATGGAAAATGAAAAAAAAGATTTATCACCATATACACATGTCTAGGTCTGGAAGTATTCAACGATAACCAAAGTCTCTCTCCCATAAAAGCAGCATAGTCCCACTTATACCTCCTCCATGTGTAGAAAGATTTTATTCCGCCGACTTCGGATATTGTCTTGGATTTCTTGCAGTTCCATCTTGGCAAAGTCCTGCACTGTCTCAGGCCCTTCTATGATACAAAATCTGCACAGGCAAGTCATGGAACCTAACATCCCATTGCAGCATGCAATTTGTTGCCTATCGATCATCATACAGTGCGACTTCCTCCGAGGAAACCAATGTCTCCTCCATAAAATTCCAGGTAAAGAAAACAAAGTGTGGATGGGAACCGCCCCGCCTGAAACTTGCTTGAGCACAGGCGCTTTGCTTTTTTCTTTTTTCTTTTTTTTCTTTTTCGGGTCGGATAGCTCAGCTTATTCAAAGGTAGGAACTAGGAAGCTGACAGCAGGCAACAATAAGTAGCATAGAATTGAGCCATATATTCCTAACTCTAATTGCAAAATGGAAACTTTACGCTCCTTTCATTGCCCCGTGAGAGTAAACCAAGTCCGCTACGTCGCTATCAGCCAGATGATCTATGGACTGCATCGGATTTTCAATCGAATCTCAGGCTTTCAACAAGGTCGAACCTTTGCCTACTCCTAAGCTCATGCCTCAGCTCAGCACCGACACAACATCAACACGAACTGAGCAGATGATTGGGGTTCCATAGCTATTGCTATTCCCTAGCTAACTGAGGTACATACGACGGACACATGGAGGAGCAGCAGGAGGGAGAGGCATACCCAGCGGCGGTCTTGTCAGGGGAATCGGAATCGACGGGAGGGGCGAACGAAGAAGACTCGGGATCGGTGGCCATGGAGCGCCATCTGGAGCTGAACCCGGGCTTCAGCGGTCTGACTCTGGAGGTGGGGAACGGCGAGCTGCAGGGGCAGAAGCAGAGAGGCTTCGCCGGCGGAAAGGACACGGCCAGAAGACGACCGGAGCAGATCATGAGTGAATCCAAACCAGTCTTATCTCTCGATCAATATCTCTCCTCACAAACAACAGGCACAACAAATCACAAAGTGGGTTCTCTCCCTCGCGTTGACTAAACCGCCATTGCTGTACTGTACTGCTGTGCTTTGCGAATTGGAAGAAAGTGGAGAGACAGAGACAAGGGAGAGCATAGAATAGAACGGAAGCGCAGTTGGCGAGGAAGAGGTATCATTTCTTTTTTCTTTTGTTTCTTACATACATTCAATTTCCTTTGTCGTTGTTGGTACCAGGTGGCGTGACGTTGGACGTTTTGGACCTGCCAGGTGCCACGTAACCTAACATTTTTTTTTTAGCTTTTTTGTTTAGTGGACGCCACAAATTGAGCCATCGCGATATCCACTTACAAATTATCCGCCACCATGCCCCACTCGAAAGAAAGTGACCGACCGGCCTTCCTCCATATCCGAACATAATAATAACTAATTTTTGGAAAATTATCCTTGCCCTCTCCTCTTTCACGAATATTTTCGATAATTTTCAAGATTTTCCGGTCAAGTTTTCGGGCTCGTCATTTTCCGTAACTTCCCCGGATATATGTACCTTGAGTGATGTGGATATTTGATTTTGATGTGGTCAATGGGGTAAGTGTAAAATCTATTAGGAAAATAACTTATTAGAAAAATGAGTTTTTCTGACCAAAAAAAGAAAAATGAGTTTTAAATGTCACGTGGCCTCTAATGGAATAAGATATTTAATTTGAACCAAACTTATGGAAAATAAAAGTAGATCGTGCTTTTATTGTGCCATGTTGTGTTGTTTTTGTGTTAAAAATGAGGAAAAATAATAATGCTGAATGCAAAGAAAATAATGTATATTTACCCATTCTTATCAAAATTTTGTCAACTATAGAGGGGCTTCACCTGGTTGATAGATTCGTCATTTTAAACTAAAGGTAGTCGCTTCTGAATCTCAATGTTCATGAGTTAGGCCACAATCCTAGGGGAAGGGTGGGATTCCCCATGGCAGAGGACATAATCGTAATTTCATGATTTTCACTACAAATGCAAAGCTTGGACTTATGAGCGTTCATATATTGAACGATGACATGGAATTAGTGACCAATATAATATATTAAGGGTGCATTTGTTTGTGTTTCTGTTCAAAAATTATTCTAGGGAATGGAAATAAAAAAACTATTTCTATTCCTAACAATTTTTTACTAGAAAAATGCATTTAGTAAACTTATTCCGGGAATAAAATAAATAAAAAAAGTACGAAACATATTTGGTAAATTTGTGTTCTTTTTTTTGTTTCTTTTAATTTTTTAACATTTTTATTTTATTTTTCCTTTTTTTCTTCTTTTTTTTTTTTATTTCTTCTTTTGGCTGGCGACCTCGCCCAGCCATGGCGAGGCTCGCGGCCCCGGCGAGGCCAAGCCTCGCCATGGTTGGGTGAGGCTCGGCCTCGCCTTGGTTGGGCGAGCTCGGGCTCGTCTAGATCCGGCGAGACCGAGCACGCCCAGCCACCGGAGAGGCTCGGCCTTGCCAGGCCACCGCTAGGTCGGCCTCGCCAAGTGCCGACGACGCTTCGACAAGGTCACCGACCCTTGACGGCGTCACCGGCCCTTAACAGCCAGTCGTCGATTATGGCCGAGGCTGGCCAAAGAAAAAGAAGAAGAAAAGAAAAAGAAAAGAAAGAGAATAAAGGAAAGAAAAGAGAGAAAATTTGTTTCTTCAAATTGTTCCAGTTCCAGAAACAATAAACAAGTTTTTTTTGTTTTGTTTATGTTCCAAATTTGTTTCCGAGAACAAAAAATAGATATCGAACAAAAACGCAAACAAACACGTTTTTGTTCTTTTTTTGTTCCCCGGAACAAAAAAACAAGAATTATGTTCATGAACAAAAAATAAGAACACAAACAAACATGCCCTAATAGTTCTAGATGGATGTTTTGGAGAGTTTTGAATTAATATACTCTTGAAGGACGACTTAAACTACCTTCAACCCTTATTAGTGGCGTGATGTCGACTTGTGCCATAAAGACACGTGGCAATCGGTCATATGACCCATATCTTCATGTAGAGGTGAGCATGGTCCGGGTTGAGCCGGTCCACCCTTAATCTTAGGACCAACTCGCACAGTGCCGATCCTCAATTTTTGGGACCGATGACCGACCCTATTGAGTTTGGGACCGAAGACTAGACCGACCCAATGGATTCAATCCGAGTCTAGGGTCAACCCGGGACCAACCAATAATTTTTTATTTCATTTTTTGTACTCCTTAAAAAAAAAAAAAAACGATTAAGGGCTGGACTGACCCAATGAATTCGATCCAATTTTAAGGTCAACTCAGGACCAACCAATAATTTCTTATTTCATTTTTGTACTCCTTGAAATTGCAACCAGGGATCATATTGACCTAATGGGTTCGATGATGAGTAAGGTCAGCTAAGAAAGACAAGTGATGAGGGTCAAGTAGGGTGAGCATCAAATAGAATGAGTATCGAATGTTGAGCGAGGAGCAACAAGCCAAGCGAGCATCGAGCGGCGAGCGGCACGAGTGACTCAAAGCGAGCAAGGTGAGTGTTGAGTGGCGAGCGGAGAAATCGTTTCTTTCGATTTTGGAAAATTAAAGACTAAAATGACAAATAAGACATAAGAAAACGAATACTAGAGGAAGATGCCATAAGATGCATTTTTGGATACTGTGAGAACTCCTCACAAAAATATTTTCCTCATTCGTAAATTATGACTATTAACACCGTAAAAGACATTAAAAACCTAAGTTATTAAAAAATAATGTAAAATTACTTGAACCTTTCACTAAATAGCTATTTAATGTTGTTGACGCCGTTTATTTTAAGGTTTTCTCTATATAAAAAGATTATATATATATAGTCAGGGTTGGTTTGGGTTAGACCGACCAAAAACTCTCAGGATCGAGGACCGACCCACACAGTGCTAGTCCAGGAATTCCAAGACCAAGGACCGACTCAATCTCCCTAGGAACCGGATCAAGACCAATAAGGTTGGACCGATCCCGGCACAAATATAGATGATTCCTTGGATTGTTGTCCTTGATCGATTACCTTGGACTGATGCTCACCCATATCCTCATGGCACATAATATATATGATTCCTTGGATTGTTGTCCTTGATCAATTATAATTCTCTCGACTTCCAGTGTATCCTTATCTTTACAGTGACTACAATGCACTATTTCATGAGGACACTTCTAACTAGGGGTGAGCATCGGTCCAGGGTCAACCCTAGATCGACCCTGGACCGGCCCAATCCTGCCGGTCCTGGTCCGGTTACCAGGGAGATTAGGTCGATCCTTGATTCTAGGATTCATGAACCAGCACTGTGCGGGTTGGTTCTCGGTCCTAGGAGTTCAGGGTCGGTCCAACCCGGACCAACCCTAACTCTATATATATAATATTATTTATAATTTTATATATAAAGAAAACCTTAAAATAAATGTCGTCAACAATATTAAGCAGCTATTTAGTAAGGATTTCAAGTAGTTTTACATTATTCTTTAATAACTTAGATTTTTAATGTATTTTACGGCATCAATAGTCATAATTTACGAAGGGGAAAATGTTTTTGTGAGGAATCCCCATGGCGTCCAAAAGAGCATAAACAATTCTTTACAGCATTCTCTTCTAGTATTCATTCTCTTATGTCTTATTTGTCCTCTTAGTCTTCAATTTGCTAAAATCGAAAAAAATAACTTTTCCACTCGCCACTTGACACTCGCCTTGCTCACTTTGGGTTACTCGTGCCGCTCGCCGCTCGATGCTTGCTTGGCTTATTACTCCTCGCTTGACACTCGTGCTCACTTTGTTCGATGCTCATCCCACTCGACCCTCATTGCTTGCCTTTTTTCGCTGACCTCGCTCGTTATCGAACCCATTAGATTGGTTCGATCCTTGGTTGCCTTTCAAGGAGTACAAAAAACGAAATAAAAATTATTGGTTAATCCCAGGTTGATCCTGGAATCGGACCGAAACCATTGGGTCGGTTCAGTCTTCAATCGTTTTTTTAAGGAATACAAAAAATAAAATAAAACCACTGCCTACGGTAGCTCCGCTGGATAAGCACTCCCATGACGTATACCCAAGACGGAGGAGTTCGAATCCCGCGAGTCACACGGGATCTTAAGCGCGACATCGGGGTGGTGGGTCATCTGCTAACGTCGCTCCAAGGTTTACCCGCCGCTGCCGGCTGTACGAGATTCCCTAGGTATAAAAAAAAAAATTATTGATTGGTCTCGGGTTGACCCTGGAACCGGACCAAATCCAATGGGTCAGTCCAGTCCTCGGTCCCAAGCTAAATAGGGTCTATCCTTGGTCCCAAAAATTGAGGACTAGCACTGTGCGGGTTGGTCCTAGGGTTAAGAGATGGATCAGCCCAACTTGAACCATGCTCACCCTTACTTCTAACCCAATCTAATTACAGTAATAGAATAGTGACTAGCGCGTAAGAGTGAGTCACTATAAACTAGGGGTATTAGGACTAGCAATTGGTTATAGTGACTTGTGCATAAGCACGCACCAACCTAGCAGGAGTTTTGAAGCTCCCCCTTCTCATTCCAGGCATTGAAGAGGCATTGAAGATTACTATAACTACCTATTAAGTGATAGTCGTAATTGAAGTTTTGACATGGTATCTACTTTCACCACCAAAAAGCCTCTCCCCAATTCTTATCCTATCTTTTTCTTCTTGGATAGGAGAGAATATAGGAGGTGAAATTGGAGAATCCCACCCCTCGGGGGTTCTTCCCTTGTCTATTATTTCTCGAGTCTTTTAAGGACCGGATCAGGTCCTTTAACCCTATCTAATTATAGTACTAGAATAATATCTATCATAATATAATGGAATTGCAATAGCTGTTATGTTATTTCGTCTAAATAATGTAATACCTACCATATTATTTGGTTCCATAAATAGCATGTATGATGAAAAAAGGATAAGAACTTGTTTACAGTGATTCTTGTTTTCCTTTTTTCTTTTTCAATATTTCGACAATCGCTATTTGAGTTATCACTTAACTTGAAACCCTTAAGAAATTCAAAATCATGTAAATATTGACATGAAAAATGTATTATTTTTTAGGGATAAGTATACTTAAGATTTTAAAATTTTTCAGGAAATTGCAATTGAATTATAAAAATTTTAAAAAATGTAATTAAGTCCCAAAACTTATTATAAAAGTCTAATTGAGTCATAATTTTTTAAAAAAATACAATCAAGTCAAAAAACTCATCGAATTGGTATAATAAAGTCATTATATTAATTTTGTCCAACTTAATGAATGGAAAATGTTAATAAATTTTAGAATTTGATTGCACTAACTAGGAAATTTTTACAAATTGATTGTACAAATTTGACAAATTTTATGATTTAAATGTACTTTTGAAAGTTTAGGGCTCAATTATACTTTTGTGATATGTTTTATGACTTGATTACACATTTTGAAAAATTAATGGCTTAATTACACTTTTGTAATGAGTTTTAGGATTTGATTGCATTTTTTGAAAAATTTAAATTTCCATTGCACTTTTGTAATAAGCTTTATAACTTCCAATAAACTCATCTCTATTTCTTAATATATTAAGATCGAAGTATAAGATTTAGACAAATATTAATCTTTTACAAAATAATGTGAATAAGTGAGCAATCACTTACTAAACATCACTCACTTATTAGTAGGGGTGTCAATAACCGAACCGAACCGAACCGAACAATTCGGTTTTTTCGATTCAGTTCGATTCTCATTAAAAACCAATATTTTTTTATTGGTTCGGTTTTTATCGGTTAACCGAACCGAACCAAACCGAACCAAACTACAAATTGATAAAATCAAAATTCTCTCCCGTCTCCTCTGGCTCTCTCTCTCTCCCGTGGGGCTTTGAGCTAGCTCCGATTCTTAGCTTTCATTGCTCGAACAGGCACGCTTCCTTCTTCGACCCTCTCTCTTCTTCCCCCACCAACTCTCTCTCTCTCTCTCTCTCTCTCTCGCCACCAGCTGCTCAAATCATTACTTTGCTTTAGATCTGCCCGGTTCTTGCTCTTCGAGTCACGGACCTTTGTTGTTGTTGTTACTTCAGTTGATCGGAATTCTGACCATTCGATTTGAGGCAGGGTGTTGGAAGATATGATGCTGATCTGGAGTATATCTTAAGAGATGCAGATAATTTATTTTAGTCAATTTAGGATTAGATCTGATACACATAGATTAAAGGAATATAATCTTTCTTTCTTTATTATTAGACATTTTGTATTATATAGAGATCGACTTTGTACATCAGTGAATACAGAAAAGAATACACATAAAATTTTCCCACGTCTTCTTCTTATAGTTCCTTGTATTCATCTTCTACCTTAGTTTCTAACATGGTATCAAAGCAACCTTTTTTCTGCTTCCGCTCCGATTACCTCGTAAGCAAACTTCAAATTCCAGACAAGTGTTGCCAAATGAATCACAGTGTTGATTACCTAAAGTGAGGAACCTCATCTGCAAAAGGAGTTAACAGAGGAATCGGTTTTTTTCAACATGACAAAACCAAAAGATCTTACCTCATTTTCAACCGACCAGTCTGCAACAGAAGCACCGATGCAACCCATGGGAAATCAAGATTCATCTACTGTCATCTCTGCATCAGAACAACAAATCCAGCAACCGCACGTGCAATGGCAGCATCAGGCTCAGGCTAATCCAGGGCAACCCTTCGCGGGCTATCCCTACTAATGGATGCCGTATCCATGGTATCATGGGTCAATTCCCAATGCATCATCACCTGGCTACCAAAGCAGCGCGCGAGCCGACGAAGATCTACCAACCAGTGATGGGGCAAATCCTGCCATCGGCCCGGAGCAAACGAGCGGTTCAATTGGATCGGGTATGCGAACGAATCCCTACCCAGGTTTTCAAAATGCGGGTCACGGTTTTGGCTTGGGCAGTTCGGGTCAAGGCGCAAATCCCTACCTGATTCCTGCACCGAGTCCCTTCCCATATCAAATCTTCGCCACCAGTGGCAAGCCGGAACCCGGCGATTCGCTTTACACCACGACGGCCGACGGGCTAGAGCTACAGCTCATCACCCAAAGAATCGCCGTGGGGCCGACAATTATTCAAGCCGGTCGCGTGAATTCCGGTGGGCGTTGGTGACCAAAGAAAAAGATGGGTTTATTGATGGAACGATTCCAATCCCATCCGATGAGCGGCAGGCACAACTATGGAGGAAGTGTAACCAGTTGGTCCGGACATGGATCGAAAGCGTGTTACTTCGAAGTCGCGGCGATTACCGCGACGGAAGACCCAAAACAGATGTGGAAAAATATAAAAGAAATGTACGGGAAATTGGATCGGGTTCGAGTTTTTTCACTAACCCAACAGCTTTCGGAATTGAAATAGGGAAATATGAGCGTAGCCACCATTTACAACAAGATCTCAGCATTGTGGAATGAATTAGAAGCGGTGGAAGAAAAATTAGAAGGACCTGAGTCGACGCTTCAACAATATTGAGCCATCCGGGAAAAATTAGAAAAAGTCACGAGATTTCTCCTTGCCCTAAATGAATCGTACCTCTCTTTTCGGACGCAGATACTCACCATGGATCCAACGCCAACCCTCGCTCGGATCTACCAATTTGCAATGCAAGAGGAAAGCCAGCGTCTTGCTGTGCTCGACAACCCCAAAGAAGGAGTTGCACTTGCTGTACACGGCAATGCTCTCGAGAGAGGAGCAGCAAAAAGGGGGCGAGGAACAATCGGGCAGAACTTAGGGTTTGCTGAAGACTCTCAAAACCTAAGGAGAGGAGCGGACGGCCATGATTCTTCGAGGCGATCCGACGGCTCACGAGGCTCGCACCCACTGATCGGATCCAACGGTCATCGAGGATTCTTCTCAGCAGCATCGAACGGCTCGCATGCGATCTTGCTCTCCATAGGATCCGACGGTCCGCGCCCTTTCTTCGCATCCAACGGTCCACAAGAAGTAGCAACCATTCCCTATTTAAAAGGTCTAATTGGATCGCCATATGCTGCAACATTAAAAGGAAATTTCAAGGGCAAAGGTAAATTATACTACGATTATTGCAAACGTCCACATCACACAATTGATAATTGCTGGAAACTACATGGCAAGCCTGGAGAGAAAGGAAAGAAGGATTTTTCAACTGTCTTTCAGGTTACAAGACAATATCAGCCAATTAACCAAGAGCAATATCAAGAACTTATGAAGGCTTTCAAAAAACTGGACATATCTGACAAGGCTGGGAGCTTCACAGGTACTTCATATTGTTTGGCAAATTCAATTTCCAATGATAAGTGGATAATTGATTCTTGGGCTAGTGATCATATTGCCTGTGATAAAAAAAATTTCTCAAAAATCCAGAAATTGCCTACTCCAGCTTCAATACAGTTTCCCAATGGTGATTCCACACTTGTGATGATGATTGGCACCGTAAATCTTAGCCCACTCATAACTCTCAAGAACGTATTATACATTCCTGATTTCAATTTCAATCTAATATCAGTGTCTCGAGTTTGTGAAGAAAATCTGTGCCGAGTCCTATTTGATTCTAATAAATGTATATTTCAGGCCCTTTCGACTGGTAGAATGATGGGCTTGGGTAGTATCTCTTAAGGACTATTTTTGGATCAAATTTCCTAGCAGTTCACATTTATCATGTGTTGAATTGAATAATTTGTCATTGTGTAATTCTGCTACCAATGATAACAATCTTGTTAGTCATCAAAGATTAAGCCATAGTGCTTCTATTCCTTGTTTTTATTGTCCCATTTGTCCATTGGCAAAACAAACTCGTACACCTTTTCCAAATAGTGTTTCTCGTGCAAAAAGTCTTTTTTCTCTAATCCATGTTGATATTTGGGGACCTTATCACACACCAAATCGTGATGGTTCTCGATTTTTTCTGACAATTGTGGATGATTTTTCAAGAGCCACATGGGTATTTTTGATGCAGTCCAAAGGTCAAGTCTTTCATTATCTGAAAACTTTCTTCTCCCTGTCCAAAAATCAATTTGGGAAGTCTATTCAACGCATTTGCACTGATAATGGAAGGGAATTCTTCAGCAATGAATGTAAGATTTTTTTCTCCTCAAATGGAATTCTGCATGAGAGCTCATGTATCTATACTCCACAACAAAATGGCATTATTGAGCGTAAGCACCGGCATTTATTAGAGGTATCGCGTGCTCTGAAATTTCAAGCCTCGATTCCCGAAAATTTTTGGGGAGACTGCATAGTCACAGCTGCCTATCTGATTAATCGTATGCCGAGTCGGGTGCTTGCTGGCAAAACTCCATATGAAATGTTTTATAGAAGAAAATCGGAAATACATCATTTAAGAGTTTTTGGTTGTCTATGCTATGTAACAACGGTAGGACCTCGAGACAAGATGAGTCCTCGAGCTCGCCAGTGCATCTTTATGGGGTATGCAACTTTACAAAAGGGATATAGAGTCTTTGAGCCATCCACTGGAGAATTTTTCATAAGCAGGGACGTCGTCTTTCATGAGGAAATGTTTCCTTTCCGAGATAAATCAGAACCGTCTGCAGATTCCGACAGGGACACCGATCATACTCGGTTTATATTAGATGAAGAATCATCTCCTGGCCAAACATATATTCTCACACCTCCATAATGTACATCGGGCATTACAGCACCATCTCCAATTTCTGATGCATATTCCATGGATAACTCTATTGGAAACATAGAAGAAGTTGATGTGACGTCCCCAGGCCATGTCAACAATGAAGAAGTGTCACACAATGAGGAGATATCTTCCGGTCCACAGCCCCAGATGCCCAGGCGATCAGGACGCACTACTCGTCCACCTACATGGACAAAGGATTATATTTGCACGGCTTCAAAATTATCAGGTGCACATTATCCTATCTCCACATATGTATCTTTCCAAAGATTATCACCCGATCATATGCGTTGCATTAGTCGAGTATCTGAGGAACAAGAACCATCTCATTACAATGAGGCTGTCAAAGACCCTCGTTGGCAAGAAGCAATGGAAAAGGAATTGCATGCCTTGTTAGAAAATCATACATGGGATATCGTCTCATTACCACCAAATCGCAAGCCAATTGGTTGCAAGTGGGTCTACAAGATCAAATATAGAGCCGACGGGTCCATCGAAAGATACAAGGCTCGATTAGTGGCTAAAGGGTTCACTCAGAAAGAAGGTCTTAACTATCACAAAACTTTCTCTCCAGTAGCAAAGGATGTTACAGTTCGTACTTTTTTATCCATTGTTGCATTTCGTGATTGATCATTACATCAAATGGATGTTCATAATGCATTTCTTCATGGAGATTTAGATGAAGAAATTTATATGGATCTTCCACCGAGTTTATGGAGACAGGGGGAGTCCAATGTGTGTCGTCTCCGTAAATCCCTTTATGGTCTCAAGCAGGATTCGCGACAGTGGTATGCCAAGTTCACCAGTGCACTCACAGCTGTGGGCTTCAAACAATCCAAGCATGATTATGCACTTTTCTCATGGACAAAAGGTACGTCATCCGTCTACTTAATGATATACGTTGATGACATACTTATCATGGGCAATGATGGGCTTGCCGTGAAGAACCTTAAAGAAAATCTCCATTCCAAGTTTCATATCAAAGATTTGGGGTCACCGAAATATTTTCTTGGAATTGAGATAGCTCGTTCAGAGCAAGGTATCTCTCTTAGTCAGCAAAAATATGTACTGGAGATTATATCATAAGCGGGATTATCAGGATGCAAGCCAGCAGTCATCCCTATTGAGCAAAATGTCAAGTTAACCACTGCAGAATATGATGCAGGACTCCAGTCCACAGAAAATAATCCACTGCTCAAGGACCCGTCAAGCTATCAAAGGCTAGTTGGGAAACTCATCTATCTCACTATAACGAGACCTAACATTTGTTATGATGTTCAGACACTCAATCAATTCATGCATAGCCCAAAACAGTCTCACATGAATGCTGCCTTGAAAGTGGTGAAGTATTTGAAGAAATGTCCGGGACTAGGAATCCTTCTTTCTTGCAATTGCAACATGAAAATGACAGCTTATTGCGATGCGGATTATGCAACTTGTCCTATGAGTCGAAGATCCATCACTGGTTTTTGCATCAAACTTGGGGAATCCTTACTCTCATGGAAGACGAAGAAGCAATCTACTGTATCCCTGTCATCAGCAGAAGCTGAGTATCGATCCATGGCAAAGGCTGTCTGTGAAGTAGTTTGGCTACGAGGCTTGCTTCTAGACCTTGGAGTGAAGGTTGAGAGACCAACTTTGTTATTTTGTGACAATGATTCTACACTTAAGCTTGCTGCAAATCCTGTATTGCACGAAAGGACGAAGCACATAGAAGTCGATTGTCACTTCACTCGAGAGAAGATTCAAGAAGGAATAATCGAAGTAAGAGGAATCAGAACCATCGAACAGCCTGCTGATATATTTACCAAGCCTTTATGTCATAGACAACATTCATATCTTCTAGGCAAGCTTGGTGTCTTAGATATATACAAGCCACCAGGTTTGAGGGGAGTGTTGGAAGATATGATGCTAACGGAGTATATCTTAAGAGATGCAGATCATTTATTTTAGTCAATTTAGGGTTAGATCGATACACATAGATTAATGGAATATAATCTTTCTTTCTTTATTATTAGACATTTTGTATTATATAGAGATCGACTTTGTACATCAGTGAATACAGAAAAGAATACACAGAAAATTTTCCCACGTCTTCTTCTTACAGTTCCTTGTATTCATCTTCTACCTCAGTTTCTGACACAGGGGAGGTTTTTGGGGGCAATGGAATCGAATGTGGAAGATGCGACGTGTCCGTGCGTGCTTGCTGCGAAGTTTCTTGAGACTAGTTGGCCCAAAGAAACGAAACGAAAGAGAGGAACCAAACATCAATCAACGAGAGCCCAACGCTCACGCTGCGATTCCATCGAGGATGGCCACGGCGAAGGCAACGCAATCGTAGCGGACCCCGGTGAAGGAGAACGGCGCGAAAGCTGGAGGAAGGGCTCACCGTCTTGAAGTCCGATAAGTTCGACGCCAATATTGGGGGATTTTTGTGAATTTTCAAAAAAAAAAAAAACCAAAAATCAAAAGCTAAAAACCGAAAAACCGAATTGGCCAAATCGAAATTTCGGTTCGGTTCGGAAGTTTTTTTAACGGTTCGATTCAGTTCGATTTTAAAAAAAAAAAAAACCAAACCGAACCAAACTGTTGACATCCCTACTTATTAGACAATCAAAGTGTTGAATGTTTGGTTTATCTGCTAAGTCCTTAAATTTGTATAACTAATCTAATAAAGCACCTTCGACTCCAAATTTGATCGATTGGAGTCGCGTCTTTATCGGTAGCGGCAGAAATCTCACGGGGAAAAAGTTTTGCCATCACAGATCGTTGGTCAATGGGCATAACAAAAAAATCCCGAAGATGAAAACCGCATCCAGATTTTAATTAATGAAGATTTCTCAGCCCGAACACTGTAAAATCAAGCTTTCCACGTCGTATCCTTGTAAACTCTGATAGACTCGTCGGCTCCAGTCAATTGGATGTAATTTGAGAGAGAGGTTTAATTAGAAAAATCATGCAAAATCAAGATTAAAAAAATTGCATAAATTTAGGGGAATGCCAATTAGTTAATGATTCAATAAAGATTAAAAAATACTTATTTCCTTCTAGCCAAAACCTAAAATATTATAAAAACTTTAAAAGAACGACCACGAAATTTAGATTAATCGAAAAAGGAAGAAAATAAAATGCAAAAAATAATCCAATTTTATCTTGGAAAGCCCCGTCCGCCTCCTTCCATCCCTGGCTGCCTTTCAGAATCTCAAAACCCTAGCTGCGTTCTATAAATACTACTCTCCCAGGCCGCCTCCTACCTCCATCCCTCCATTCGAGCGCCTCCTCTCTCGGAGATGTATCTGCAGTCGTCGCCTCTTGAGTTCTTCAAGATTTGGTTTTTCTCATGGTGCTTTGATTTCTGATAAGTCCAGTTCTCTTTTCTCTTTGCTTTGTTTGCTTTGTTTTCGGAAGAGGCAAGAAGGGAGAGATGGCGATGACGACTCCATAAATTCAAGCTCAACAGACCGGAATGCAGGGCTTTCTCGTTCTCGAGATCGCTTTGCGTGTCGACAACCCCGCTGAACCGAGCCTCTCTCTCTCTCTCTCTCTGTCTGCTGAAAATTCGTAGGGTATAGATAAATTATCAGTAGATTGTGCTATTTCGATTCGATCTGATTTTGTTTTCACTGGAAGTGGAGTTTACGATGAGGATACCAAGCTCCCTCTTCTGACTTACAAGTTGAAGAAGGAACGCTGGCAGAATCGAACCTAATGCTTTTATCGCCACCACTGAGTAGCTCCCTCTTCTTCTCCCCGATAAAGATCTCGTTTTTATGATTTTTTTTTCGATTTTCGACTTGGTTTTTGGTTACGAATTTATAAAGATGCCGTCTTTGCAAAGTCTGCGGGTTTGTTTGTTTGGTTTTGATGTGACATGATTTCACTGTTAGAAGATGGGGATGAAGCAAAAATATAGATAATCCAACACTTGATCTGAGATGTCTATCGAGTGATGCTAAACTGAATAGCTTCTGAATCCTTCAGTGATTCATGTGAAGTTTCGTTTTTTTCCTGGAATACCTTTTTCCAATTAACATTATCAATCATCTTACTCTGCGATCCCCATCTTTTCAAACGGACTCTTTGGATTTTGAGGATGATTTTTCATATTTCTATCCTCTTGGATCTTTCTCTGAATCCGTTAGAATCCAAACACCCTACACCCCAGGCTATAGAATCAGCGAGACCATTGAACACTTGTTCCAATGCGCCTTTGGTTCTTATTTGCTGGCTTAAGGGTACATGACAAGATGGATTCGGCGGCTAATTTTTCTGTCTGTCCTGTTTGTTCTTGCCTTTCGTGGGTCCGTAGCATCAGGTGATGAAATCTGGAAAAATCTTAGGACACCTTCCTACACAGCATGCATTTGCTGTGGATGAGAAGAACATTTCCATACTGATGATGGCTGATCGATCCACTTTTTCTCTTCAATGAACCACATAACTTGATTTGAAATCTTGCACTCAAGACAGGTTATGTAAGGATGTAATTAGAACATGGAATTCGATTTGGTTTACATGCTTTCGATTTGGTGTATCTTCCTATAGAATCAAAAATCTGTTGAATATATTTTCATTGCTGATTATGAGACCAACTGTGACGAGTTAGTGCAAGAGTAGTTTGCGTTGAAGCAGCTGAAATTGTTTATGTTTGAGCAGGCACTTAATCATATATTCCTCAATAATTGAGTTAAAATTGCTTCTCAGATGAAGCAATTGCGAACATCATATTTGGACATTATGGTTTGATCCAGAACTGTGACGGTAACAAGGTCAAAGAAGGGACAATGATGCCTATTGCCTAGTATTTTGAATGTCGAAAAATCTGAATGTAAAATCTTTTCCTTCTCTTAAGTAATTGTACAATTACATGCCAAAAAACTTCAGAGCTCTCTGTTCATAGTTTGGGGCTCTCAATGATTCATAACATTGAATTTGCAAGCTCCAACTTCGTATCAATATTAACTGATGTATCACTGAAATAGAAGGCAAATGTCCAGATCATGTGTTATTCTGCACTTATGGGATTTTTGTCATCAAAGTCGATTGTGGGAGACCAATAGTCTCTATTGCTGACATTATGGACAAACCAACGAGCTAGACTATGTTAAAATTTAAAAGCAGAGACGTGTCACATTGTTTGGCTCGTTGTCGAAGTATGCATTCGAGTTCGAAGACGGTCAGGTGGAGAGAGGCTGTGGCGATGGACCATGTTCATGAAAGAAGAAAGATGTTTTTCCTTCAACTAAGTTTCTCTAAGACATCGAAGGCTTTGTTTGGCTACATAGACGAAAGCACATGAAAAAAGCAAAATATTAATATACCTCTTTTTCCTCATTAAAATTTCAAAATTGACATAATTTTCCTCACTAGTGAATGTATTTATCATATTTTTCGACCACCTTTCTCCTCCAAGCCCAATAATAGATTGCTTATAGAATTTAAGCGGAGAATATAACATTGATCCATTCTTTTCAAGTCGAGCTTACAAAGCGCACAGCTATATTTTTATTTTTTCAGTTCTCGCCATTTCAGTAGGCTGCCATTGAGATTCAAAAGAACGCGTTTAGATGGAGCCACAGTGTATTGATGAGCACTGCACGAGCCTATAGTGACATTCCTAATGTCTAACATTTTAAGGAGAACTTTTTGAGAAAAGATGAATTAAAATACATATTGAGAATATAATTTTGACTTAAATACTCTTTGAAAAAATTATATTTTATAAAGGACTTTTACCTACGAAACTCAAACTGGCAAGCCAAATGGACTGCCACTGCCGTCCGCTAACCGATGGCTAAGGCCTTTGCTAGCAACTTTGTTTAAAGGGAAGGTTTTGAAGAGCATTTCAGTAATTTTGAAAATATAGCAAAGAGCAAAATGAAAAAAAAAGAAAGAAAGTATATTTGTATTCTCTAAATGCTCAAAGCAGATGCTCAAAGCTCATATAGTACCTTTGGACCTGTTTTGAACTAGGGTATTTATTTCGGAATGCAATTACA
The DNA here is from genome assembly GCA_014182575.1 of Eucalyptus decipiens. Lineage (NCBI taxonomy): Eukaryota > Viridiplantae > Streptophyta > Magnoliopsida > Myrtales > Myrtaceae > Eucalyptus > Eucalyptus decipiens. Next base: position 46,963,903 of record CM024609.1, on the reverse strand, counting down.
TCTTCACAAAACTATTCAAAAAATTGGGCCCAATAGCTTAATAAACCTCCAATTTTAACTTTTGTCTCAATTCTACATTTTGTCCCAAAAAAGTCTCAAAATTTAGGTCTATCCCAGTTCTACCCCAAACATTTTTTTTTCCCGTAAGAAACCCCCAACCTTAAGTCAAGTCCCAATTCTTGCCTCAACTTTTTTTCATCTCATAAAAAACCATTGACTTCAATATCCGTATCATTTTTATCCTAAACATTTTTTGTCTCATAAAAGATCACCAACTTTTACTCAGTCCTAAATCTACCTCCATTAACCCTCTATTGAAATTGGTCCTTCATGATTTTGTGCTTGGTCTTCAACTTCTCGTGTCTGGGAATGTTTTCATTTGTTGTGGACACTCAAATAGCTAGTGCTTTGAAGTTTTCCATCTCTCAACTGTTGATGAAAATTTTTGGACAGAGGTTTAATGGGGGCATATTTATGACTCAAGTAAAAGTTTGTAGTTTTTTTACGAGACTACGAGATTTTAGGGTAAAATTGTGATTGGGCGGTAAAATTGAGATAAGATCTAAAGTTGTGGGTTTTTCATAGAACTAAAAAGAGTTTATGGTAGAATAAAAAAAAAAAAAAAAAAAAAAAAAAAAAACCTAAAGTTGAGGATTTTTTATGGGACCAAAATTTTTTAGAGCAAAATTGACACTGGATATAAATTTGGAGGTTTTTCATGAGATGAAAGACAAAATTGGGACAAAAGTTAAAGTTGGAGATTTTTTAGGATATTGGGCTCAAAGAATTGTGATATTTGCATTCATCCAAGAGAATTTGGAGCCCAAAGCCCCTTGAGAATACGCAATTCCCAAACGCAACTCCCAAACGCAACCGCAGAAGCGGCCTGACTCTGGAAATAGAACAAGACGGTGCGTCGTTTCTTATAAAGAAGCTGATCCGGAGTACATAAACCGGGTGCCCTAGTCCCTCTCCACTTCTTGCTTTTGCGACATACATAACAGCGAAGGATCTTGTGCACGCTGTCTCGGTGGGTTTCGTTCAGTGAAGAGCGAAGATGGAACAGACTTTCATCATGATCAAACCCGACGGTGTTCAGCGAGGCTTGGTTCGTTCTACTTTATCTTTTTCTATCAATTTGAGCCCTGTCGAACCCAGCTAAGTTTGTGTGCTAATACCACGGTCGTTCCATGTCTGTTCGCAAATTGGAAGCAAAAATGGGATCTTGTAGTTAGTACAGCACCGGAGAACAGGCTGTGCTATATATATGTCATGCAAGAGGGTGTTTTTGGCTTGGGGAATGATTGGACCCTTTGAGTTGAGTATAGGTTGAGATATTGATGTTGCTTCCCATTCGTGAGGCGAGATGTGAGCATCATGAGGTTTCTAGGCGTGCGCATGTTTTTGTTGGGTCTATTGCCTTTACAAAGTTGCTTAGACTCATGTGGGAATGGTGAAGCCACAGAATTGAAGGTTGTTAAATGATCACATCTAGGCCTTTATGATATCCCATTGAATTTGGTGAATGATTTCTAGTTTTGGTTTCCGGTAGTACATGTATTTCATTTGCCTCGCAACTTATTTCTACTTATGCGAAGAATGTATTTGAGATTAGAATGATGCAGAGGATATTCACTACGACTGCTCGTTTAGTAATATCTTATACTTGGCACAGGTAAGTGAGATCATCAGCACATTTGAGAAGAAGGGTTTCTATTTGAAAGGTGATGGCTGATATTAGTATTATAATCTACTCTCTTCATCATTTTTTATGAACCCAATTTTAATGCTTAGAGACCGAGTAATGAATTTTAGGACTGAAGCTGATTAGCGTGGAGCGCCCTTTTGCTGAGAAACATTATGAGGACCTCTCCTCAAAACCGTTTTTTGAGGGCTTAGTCGAGTACATAATATCCGGTCCTGTAGTGGCTATGGTGTGGGAAGGTAAAAATGTGGTCGCAACAGGTCGGAAGATCATAGGGGCTACTAACCCATCGGCCTCGGATCCTGGTACTCTCCGTGGCAGTTTTGCAGTGGAGATTGGAAGGTATGTCTCTCCAACATGGACTAATGCTTGGTTGTCCTTTTTCATCCAGCTGTTTGTGTGGTCTGCTTTGTGCAAATTCATTCTGAGCTCTTCATTGTATCTTCTATGTTAACACAAATGACAGACTTTGAAAGGTTCAGTTATAAGTTGGTTTTGGTGGGTCCTTGAAATTTTTATGCATTTCCTGTGTGATGGGTCCCAAGTGAATGATTGAGCAATTGTTGACAGATGAGGCAGATCATTTTCCAAAATGGAAATTCCCAACTCTACAGCTGTTAACTTGGCCTATACTAGAAGGAAAAAAAGAAAAAAAAGAAAAATTTCTTTGATGTAGTTTGTTTTGCAAATGTGCCAACGGGCATCATTACTCTCTTTTTATCACTTGGATGGATGAGATATTTAAATCGAAATCTGGTTGTCCCATGATAGTTTTTCTGAATCTGCTTGTGGTCCCAAATGCAAATATAGATCTTAACAAGTGACATCTCTACATTTGAGATTTCTTAACGTTTGTGAGAGAAGAGATCTGCACTCATACGTAAGGTGCCGATGAAGTAGAATTCATTTCTCATCTGCTTTACCAGGGACTGTGCATTTTCAAGAAGCTTAACTCAGTAAACTGGCTGATGTAGCGAAATGATCCGTTCCTCTTTCTATTTTAACCTGCTGGGAGCGAGGGCTAACGGCGTATTTGCAGTTGACTTCTCTTTACGAGTGTTTCTCACATGTTTCCATTAAACCTCAGGAATGTGATCCATGGAAGCGATTCTGTGGAGAGTGCTAAGAAGGAAATAGCTCTGTGGTTCCCCGACGGGACTGTGAACTGGCAAAACAGCCTTCATCCTTGGATCTACGAGTGAAATATTCACTGGGCGGATGGGCCAGTTACTACTCTGTGTTCGAGACAGATGGACATGGAAGCACTAGCCCTGGAGATTTGTCTGTAAAACATATGATGAGGATGCTATGCAGCAGAAACATAGGCTACATTTTCATGGATATGTGTACCTTGTGGTTTGTTTTTACCAAGACCAGTCTACTGTAGCATCAGGAAATATCTGTGATGGGCCGGCTAGCGGGACACCCTGATTGTTTTTGCGCTCGCGATACTCGACAAACCTTGGAACGACGTATGGCAGCCAGGGATTCCAATCCCACCAACCTTTCTCTTGCGCTGCAGGCAATGCTCGGCGATTGGTTGGTCCGTGCGTAGGCCACGTCACGTGTTGATAAATCCCCCCATGCCATGCGGCTCTCCCCCTCTCTCCTTTCCTTGCTCCCCAAGGGTCATGATCTTTGAATGCGATTTCGGCTTTAATTTCTAATTCCCAGCCTCGTTGACCACTCAAGCATTACTCCCCACTGAAACGAAACCAGGTCAGCGAGGAAACAAAACCCTCTTCTTAAAATTAAAATCATTGTCTACTTTGTTCGAAATTTCCAAAACAAATCGTAATATTACACGCTCGCAGGATACACCACAACCAATCACTAAATCATGAAAAACCAGAAAAAGGAAATATAAAAAATAAAAAAAAAAAATCCTAAAAATAGGAAAGAAAAAGAAAATGGGGGAAAGAAAATCGTAGGAATGTGGAAGCGGAAAACAAGTAAAGAAGAAAGCAATTTTCTCCAATCCGGAACCCTCCTTTAGCAAAAACCAAGCCCCACACGCCACCCCGCTAACCACCACAATGCTGCCCTCCATTTCCAGAGCAGCGGCAGCAGCAGCAGCATCATCATCATCATCATCATCTGCAGCTTCATCTTCTTCCTCTTCCCCTCTGCTCCTCATCTCCTCCTCTCTCTCTAAACCCTCCGCCCCTCTCTCTCTCCTCAGCCCCTTCCTTTCTCTCTCTAAGCTCCCCCGCTCCCTCCCCAAGCCCGCCTTCCCCCGGAACTCCCGCCTCGCCGCCTCCCACAGCCCCCCCATGAACATCCTCAACAAGCTCGGGTTCGGGCCCAGGACCCCCGACCCGTCGGCCATGGACTCCTCGATCGCCCAGGGCCCCGACGACGACGTCCCGGCGCCGGGCCAGCAGTTCGTCCAACTCGGGGCGGGCTGCTTCTGGGGCGTCGAATTGGCCCTCCAGAGGGTGCCGGGAGTGTCCAAGACCGAGGTCGGTTACTCCCAGGGGTTGCTGCATAATCCCACCTACGAGGACGTGTGCACCGGGACGACGAACCACTCGGAGGTCGTCCGGGTCCAGTACGACCCCAAGGAGTGCGGCTTGGAGGCTCTTCTCGACGTCTTCTGGGCTCGGCACGACCCCACCACCCTCAATCGTCAGGTGAATTTCGTTGGGCTTCCACCAATTTCCTCTCTTTTTCAATTTTTTGTCGTCTTCGCTGAGGTTTCGTTTGGTAATTGAGATGGAATTAGGTGGAACGATTTCTGGTTCTGGGATTTATGATTCATGAGGTTGGTCGGGGGATTGAATTCTCGCTATCTATATAAGACTGAAATTGCGGGGTGCTTGTCGTCTGCTTCGTCACTTCAGTGGGGAATAGTATATACCTGCAGTCATTCTACTTCCTGAATACATGATACGGTGATGCTGTAATTTGTGGTGCTTGCGGTCGTGGCTCTTGATGGCTCTGTTGTCTGGGTTTTCTTCAACGACCGTGTCGATATTCCTGTTTAGCTATAAGATTTTGTGCTTCTCCTTCGATGAGTCTGGTTTATGCTTTGATTAAAGACTATAGCCTTTCTATGGTTTCTCCTCTGGCCAAAGCAATGTTAAAAACTTAAATTCCTCTATTGCACTCTTCCGGCAGCAAGCTTGCGAGCATGTTAGCATCGTGACAAGATTTTCCTGAAAGGCAAACTGGCCCTGGAGGTCCTATGAGTAATTAGATCTCTGCTTTCCTCAATTTCTATCCTTAGTCGAGTCTGTCTACAGTTATCTTGCTAAACAACAATGGATTAGATAAGACCATGTGAGACTATCCCCCCTCTGTTGCGCAGGGTATGAACTATGAAGTGGATCACGATATTCACAGCACTTAAGGAAGTGCTTATTCTTTGATTGTGTCAGTGTTTGGTGACAAGCAACCACCTTGAAGGTGTCTGATGTTTTAAAACTAGTCTGAAGGAGGACAAGGAGTTTGATTATTAGTTAGTGCTAAGTTCTGCTTGTCTTTGTCAGTTTTTTCTTGTTGATTTTATTGATCTTTTGTTAATTGTACCGTCATTCATTGATGTTCAAATAATCTCTGTAAGTTTTTTCCCTTCTAAAGGCTGCATGCCTTTTGCTTTTGGCCATGTATTCGCTGACCTGTAGTGTGGGTCTGCTTACCCACTTCTCCCTTCTTCATTATAGATTGTGCATAAAAATGAATCCACATGGTATTAGTGCCATAGTGCTCCGTTTCATGCTATGTCATTGAGGAGTTTTGGGCACAAATTGCTAACGAACTCGTTAGAACCATTTATTCTGGCTATTTTGTATATATAGCAAGTGTAACTCCCAGATTCTAATGGGTTGATGACGAATTGAACAGGGGAATGATGTGGGCACCCAGTACAGGTCAGGAATCTATTATTATACACCAGAACAGGAGAAAGCAGCTAGAGAATCCTTGGAGCAGCAGCAGAATCTCCTCAACAGAAAGATTGTCACAGAAATTCTGCCCGCCAAGAAGTTCTACCGTGCAGAAGAGTACCACCAGCAGTATCTCGCTAAAGGAGGTCGTTTTGGTTTGAAACAATCTGCTGCTAAAGGTTGCAATGATCCTATCCGTTGCTATGGCTGAAAGAAATAGGTATTGATGTCAGGATTGGAGTTGTCATGGTCATGCGGTTGGGGTGCTGTTTATGTTAAATAAGTGTCTATGCAGTTGACTGCTTAAGAGGGCTGATGGATCTAGTTTGTTGCGTGAGGAGTTTTAACCCTCGTCTATAAGTACATGGATGCTCTTTTTTACATGTTTCTTACTTTTTATTGCACCTGCTCTGGTATGGTTTAGCTTTGATATAGTACAGACTCCTTGTTACCTTTCAGAGTTCAATAGCGGAACTGCAAAACTAATATGTGAAGAGGAATTTTACTAGCTTAGTTCATGTGCGCAGTCTCTTGTATCCATCTGTTCTGATGATGATTGCTGTCGAAGTTGTCACATCATGAAATCCACTTAGAAACTATGGCCACCAAATGAGAATTAGCCCATGGATGCACATCCATTACCTCGAGAGCACTCGCTGTGGATTACATCACTACCGAGATATTGAGTGTACTTTTGAATGGCTGAGTAACCCCTTGTATAGGTGGGAGCTATGGGGAATGGCTACTTTCTGGGATGAGGAGGATTCGTCCAGTCCTCGAAAGATTACTTTTTCTTAAAATTTAGCATCCCGGTAACTGGTTGGAAGAAAAGCAAGTAGGTGTCTTCTGCAATATCACGTCCTAGCAGTCGCAGTGACTGATCTTCTCAAGTCGCCATGGAGAAGGAAATTACAATGCATAGAAGGGAAGGAGATGAGAGCTAACGTCTCTTTGATCCTCGAATGTCTCATGTCAAGTGTTTCCTTCTATTTGCACAAAAAATTAACGAGGTCCTGGGCGTGAGTAAGCATGTGATTTGAGGGTGGGTGACTATCAACGCAGGATATGCGAACATTTGTCGATGACCATAAGAGCGATAGTTAATATTGATATGCATCAATGACAACGGACCAACTATAGATACACTATATAGCATCTGGTGCATGATTGTCATGACGGAGTTGGTCGGCAAGGATGCCAATTAAAGAAGGTTTATGGGGCAATGAAAGTCCAATAATGTGTGTGAGAAGAATAAAATTAACTTGAATGTAACTGTGATATTTCTGCCATTAAACCTATTTCCTTTAATAAAAATCAAAGAACAACTTTCAGTGCAAGGTATTTTTATCAGCAAATTCTGATGAAACACTTTCTTTCTTTGTTTCTTCCTGATCCTCAGTTTAGAAATGAAGTTAGAAACAGGTCAAACCCGAAGGCATTTTCTCAAAGAACCTCCTCTATTTATCGCCTCTTTGGTAATTGGTCTATTTTTATCTATTTTTCAAAGGAGCATAAATCTATTTATATACATCAATTAATTTTTCTATTCTTCGGAGTAGATCGGTTGCCGGGGAATAGATTTGTAACAAAAACAAGAAAAAAAAATCTACTTTTTGGTTCTCAAGAACAAAAATAGAAACAATATTATTTTAGAAGAAGAAGCTCAACGTAACTTGATACTCGTCATTACATAATTGACACAAACTGAGAGGGCCACCCTCTCCGCCCTCAAGTGAGGGTCTCCCTTGCCGCCCTTGAGTGAGGTATCGACATATTCAACTTTTAGGTTGATGCTTGGAGTTAGCTCTCCTTGTTGACGATGCGCCGATCAGCGTAATGCCACCGCCAGCACTTCTTCCAATGCCTTCTCCACCCGGATGGCTCGACCCTCTTCAGACTGTACCTGGCCATCGCTCGGTTCTTCACGGGTTTGTGGAGATGAGCTCGCCAATGGACTATGGCGGCGAGGAGGATGATGATGTTGATGACGATAGAGTAAACCTCGATTACTCTCTGCATTCATATGTGCAGGGAAAGGACGAAGCACGTAACGAGTCTATTTCTTACGTGTTGAAACTTGGACACAAGAAAGTGGCAGGACGCTACACTAGGTGGGCTTATCGCAAAGCTAGGTCCATTGTCGTTTGTAAGCAGACAACGGAATGTGGAGCAGCGGACTTACGTGTCTTTACGGTTGAGAACTTGGGAAACTCGACCGATTGTTCTGGGTGATCTGCGGAGCGAAAACACGTCTCCTGTCCCGCACTGGGAACTGCCATGAAGTTTGGGGAGGGAAAGAGAGCTCATTTGTCGTCTATTACGCATGAGATAACATAGGACACTAGGACGAAATGTGGGAACTGTACCGATGATAATTTAAGTGAACCGAACCAATTTCTGTAACACGGGTCCTGGCTTTTTTGCGAATTGAGGAATGAATGAATGACGAGTACACACCCACCCTGTGGTGGCTGGGTTGGTGGAATTGCACGTTGGCCACATGCAAGACCGGGGTTAGATTCCCTAACTCGTCATGATGCGCGACTAAAGTGAAGAGTCGTGGGAGGTGGGACCTTGCGCTAGCACCTGCGGTTTACGCATAGCTGCTGTCGGCGATGAGATGGTTTCATGTTCATAAAAAAAAAAGAAAGAATGAATGACGAGTACACTTGCAGCAAACAAAGACAGTCGCTTGTCCCCCGCCCTAGCCAGTAGCCAATGTCCTCCGCACAGATGTAGGGACAAGTTCGCTGTCGTGTCTCGTGCTTTGGAAGACAAACTTCGGGACTTGGGGTGGGTGGTGAATATTCACCGGGCGGACAGCCTGGGGCTTCCATAAATTATTGCCTAAGATCTATAACCCAGCAACCGCCAAGATTAATGAAATACCCGGCCGACCTTACAAGAAATACGATCAGTTCTATCCGCCGCACACCACGTTCCGTTCAACCATTCGGGAGCGTCGCACGATAGCAACACACTAAGACGATATGATTTCAACACCACTTAGGAAATCACGAACTTTCCTCCATCATCATAGTAGGCTGTCTCACTAATTTATCTTCCTCCGACTAGAATCTCTCTTAGCAGTCTCTTTAGTCCTTCACTGGCCCACACATTTTCACATAATCGAGTTGATGGCGGTGGGGAGCCCCTCAACATGGCTTCGCCGGCGTTGTTCCTCTTTCTTGCATCATTAGATTCATTACCACGGGGACTAGTGAAAAGCCAACGGGGAACCGGACCGGTTTTGGAACCGGTTTGTGGATATTGTTAAAAAAGGTAAAAACTGATCTCTCTCTCTCTCTCTCTCTCTTCGAGCTTGTGCGATCCTGCCCCTCTCTCTCTCAATCGCAGCCTGCGATTCTCTCTCTCAGTCTCTCTCTTCTCGAGCTCGTGCGATCCTGCCTTTCTCTCCCTCAAAAGGATCCTGCAGGACGGTCCGCGGTCATCAAGGACATTGCAAACGCTTGTCATCGCTTCGGCTTCTTCCAGGTAAGCATGACGTGTGTGAGTATGCACCATTGATGTCGCATTACGATTTTGTTCCATACTAATATTTGCCTTTTCCACTGTCCTGACCATCGAATTACCTTGATCGCGACGTGTGCTTCCTGCTGGAACAGATTGTGAACCATGGAATTTGCCAAACCGTGATGGATGAAGCCCTTCATGCAGTATCCAGCTTCTTCGACTTGCCAACTGAAGAGAAGATGAAGTACATGTCGAACGACGTGCACGAGCCGGTGAGATACGTGACGAGTTTGAAGGACGGGATCGACAGGACACAGTTCTGGAGGGGCCACCCTGAAGCATTATGCACATCCACTGGGCCATTGGCCAGAGAATCCCCCTCATTATCGGTACACTCTCTTTCGCTTTTGGGCTGACGAATGTGTTGGTCGCGTATGAAAATGAACGGGGTCATACATTTGAACCGAGCACACACTAGAAGGACACGTCGCTTGTTTATGTTGAATGTAGAAACGCACGACTCCTTTGGGATTCATGTTTTGTCCTTGCTCCTGCGAACCGAGACGCAAAATGTCTGCTTGCGTCACATAAAATATTCACTGAATCCTTAAACCATACCCGCACTCACACTTGCAGCCGCAATCTTAAAGCCAACTCTATAGCATAACGTCAGAGTTGAAGCAAAGCAGGGTAACGAGGAGAAAGTAAGGACGCATTTAGTAATAATTCTGTTCTTAAAAATAATTTTTGATTAAAAATGATCTTTTTATTCTACTCTCGAGAAATTTTTTTAAATATTTTAAGACATTTGATAAGTGTCCAAAATTTTCTATTATTAAAACAGAATTTGTGTGTGGTATTATCCTAAAAAATTTTCTCCAAATCATTTTTTAATAAATTTTTAAAATAATTTTATAATTTTATTTTATTTCTTTTTCTTTTCTTCTCTTCTTCTTTTTCAAGCTCTAGCCAATGACCTTGCCGGAGTATTGCGGCCCTTGGTGAGGCTGTACCTCGTCAGCCGAGCCTTGGTTGGGCGCGTGGCCTTGCCTAGCCATGGCTCGGTTGGGCTTGGCCACCGCCTTCGAGCAAGCTCGGTGGTGACTGGGCAAGCCTCCGGCGAGGTCATAGGACCTCATCCAATTGGTCACTAGCAGCGATGGATGACAGCGGTGATAGTGGAAGAAGAATAAGAAGAGAAGAATAGAAAAGAGAGAAAATGAGTTGGTTTGATTATGAAATTGTTCCCGAAAACAAAGAATCAACTGTTTTTTATTTCGATTTTACTCTAAATTTATTTTCGGGGAACAAATTTGTTTTCGAGAATAAAAAATTTACCAAACCATTTTTATTCCAAATCTACTACTAAGAACAAAAGAATAGAAATTTTCATTATTTGGCTGCCAAACGCATCCTAAATGGTCCAATTTAGCGCTGTCAAACTTTTTAAAATGATAGCCCTATCGACATCATATAACCACACATTGAGGTGCTTAGAATTAGAACCCAGTTAGATTGTGGTCAAAATGCATGCATATAGACATGTCCTCATCAGTTCCTGATCTGGTAGTGGACAGTTGAAGGCATTTAGGACATCCCGATCAAGACTAGTGGACTGCAACATTCCCTGCATTTGAGCCTTCGAGTCTAGTCAATGGACTGCGACTCTAAGCGTATCTCCATCTCATATCGTTTCTCATGATTGTATAAGGGAGAAGATGGGCAAATTCAGTGCCCAAACGAGGAAAGTGACGGTGGAGCTGATGGAGGCCATCACGGAGGGCTTGGGACTGGGACCCTCGTATCTGACCTCTAAAATGGAAGCGGGGATGCAAATGATGGCGGTCCACTGCTACCCGCCGTGCCCAAATCCGGAAATGGCGCTAGGACTACCACCCCACTCTGACCACACTTGCTTGACCATCGTTCTCCAGAGCTCCCCTGGACTTCAGATCATGGACCCCGATGACTGCACCTGGAAGTCCATCCCTAAAACCCCTGGCGCCTTACAAGTCCATGTGTCCTGAGCAACGGCCTGTACAAAAGCGTCGTCCACAGAGCGGTCCTCAATTCTGAGAGGACCCGAATTTCAATTGCTAGCTTGCATAGTCTCGGCATGGACGAGACGATGAAACCCGCCAAGGAACTCGTGGGCGCGCATGGGAAAAAGTACAGGGGAAGTTGTTTAAGGGATTTTCTGAACTTTTTAGCCACCAATAACTCAGGAGAGGACAGCAGCTTCATCAATACTCTCAAGATCAATCCATAGTTGCTAGATCCCGACCTATCACAAAGATCCCGAGATCAAAGTTTGCTTGAATTTTCTTCCTGTTTCTTTTATTCTGTGTCTGGTCAGTTAGTTTTTGTAGCCCCAGATTCCGTATATATAACGCATTCGCAAACGGTAAAGAAAATGAGCACGAATCGTTGCCATTTCACATGTTACCTCTTCCTTTAAAACTTTCTCGGGTACGAATTGTGTATAAATTTCGATTTTTTTTGCACCGAAAGAAATGGTGTAAGAATTAATCCATGTTCATTTGAAAGCTTAGCTTGGAGCATGTCACGACAATCTTTCGCTAGGAAAAATAGATAAAAGAGCTGCCTTACACCAGACAGAGCCATTTGGAATTTGCCTTTTCAACAACAATGATGATAGTAATTATTTGGCCAAAAGAACAATAATACTTTTTTATTTTGGCCCAAAGTATATTCTTCTTAAAGTAATAGAAGATGGTGTCTTTTGACGTCGTAATTTAGATGCATCAATGTAAATAATATCCACAAAGTGTGACCTTTGGTCCAACCTAAGGTCCTTAAACAAATGCCGTGGTTATCGGAGCCCCATTCCACGTAAATAAAACGGAAGGGTTAACCGCGGGGGGAATTTGTAACCAAATTTGGAAACACCCCCCGGCCTGATCCTAGCTCTGCTGTGCTGGCCTCTCGACGATTGCCAGTCCAGTACCTTATATGAGATCATGACAACATCGAATCATGTCAACACAGAAAAGAAAATTGGGAATCATCGGTTTTAAAATGTGATTTTAGAAAATAATAGAACAACCATCTGCCGACAATCATGTCAACAGAAGGAGTTGCATACAAATTTTAGTTTTTAAAACAGGTATTTTTCAGGGAAAATTCTATGAACTCCATTGATAGCGTGTCAACAAGAAGAAGCTTTAACAGATACACGTGTACTTTGAGTCGGTTGATTGAAATCCTTGGCATGTCAGTCATTATACAGAGGGGAGTAAAGAAAAGAAACACGTGTAAATGAGCAAGTAGAAGATCCAACATGCGATGCCAAGACAAAGTCATAGGTTGGATCTAACCAGCTTTTACGTACGGGCCAGAGATCAGGACAACCTCGCAACGAGCGGGAAGGCAACCAAGCTTCCCTAATCTTGGAACAACCATTTCATCAATGAAACTCCCTCGGCCACCTTCCTTCCTCTCCCCCACTGGCTTTGCGCTCCCGCGGTTTCACCTCCACATCCACACAGTTTATAGCTTTTCATTTTGACATCGAGCTGGAACAGAGTGACGTAAGATGACTACATGCATGTGCTGCCGATGGCGTCGACGATCCTGAGGATGGGGGAAAAGTATTAAAAAAGTCCTAAACCTATTGCATTGGTACCAATTTAGTCCTAAAATTTTCAATTCAACAAATTCAGTCCTAAACCTTTTATTATTGGTACCAATTCAGTCCATCGTGCCAATTTTGGCCGGCCGACGTTGACATGGACGTCGGCGGTGGCCAAATGCCGACATGACAATTTTTATGATTTTTTAATTATTTTTCGAATTTTTTATTAATTTTTTTCTTTTCTTTTTCCTTTTTTTCTGTCTTCTTCCTTGCATTGGTCGGCGAGCCTCGGTGAGGCTCGCCCGCCTCTCCCGTGGCTGCGGGCGAGGTGGCCTCCCGGATCGGCCGCCGGCAAGGCGGCTTCGCCCGATCCGGGCGAGGCCGAGCGGCCCTTGCCAGCCGCCGGTGAGGGTCGCGGCCCTCGCTCGGCCTCGCTTAGGGCGCGGGCGAGGCGGCTTAGCCCTAATCTAGGCGAGGCCGGCCTTGGCCGCGGCCCGGGCGAGGCCGGCGAGGGCCGCGACCCTTGCCGGCGGCTAGCGGGGGCCACTTGGCCTCGCCCAGGGCCGCGGCCGAGGCTGGCCTCGCCCAAATGGGCAAAGCCTCCTCACCGGCGGCCACAGGAGAGGCGGGCGAGGGCCGCGACCCTCGCCGGCGACGGGCGAGGGTTTCGCGGCCCTCGCCCGGTGGCGGCGAGCCTCACCGAAGGCTCGCCAACCGGGAAGAAGAGAGAAGAAAAAAAAAATTTTAAAAATCATAAAAATTTCCACGTTAGCATCCGGCCATCGGCCGACGTCCACATCAGCGTCGGCCGGCCAAAATTGGCCGGATGGACTAAATTGGTTTAATTAAAAAATTTAGAACCGAATTAGTACCAATGCAATAGGTTTATAACTTTTTTGGTACTTTTCCCTGAGGATGGGATTGTTCCAGGGCAAAGAGCTGCCCGCTTACGAGCTTGCCGAGAACACCGTCCACGTAACACCTCTCGCATTGCTTGTGTGTGCGGCCATTCTCTGGTTCTTTTCCAATCAAAGGTGCTAGAAATTAGGAACTTCGCATCCCCATTGAAGCCGTAAGTAAAGTTTAGTTTTACAGTTCTCTTCTTTGTTTTTCTTTGTGAGCGTGCGCGTGTTGGATGTGGGAAGTAGAGGGAACTCAGGCTTTGTTTGGTTCAGCATTCCCAACGGACTTTCAGCCTCGAAAGCCCATTGGGAAAAAAATTAGGTGTTTGGTTCAGCATTTGGAGGTGTCAATGCTGGCCTTTGAAATGCTGAAAGCCCAAAGCAGGTGATGACCTGCTTTGGGCTTTCAGCATTTCGAAAATACAAGTCAACCTCTACTATTCATCTGTTGATTTCTTTTTCTTTTTCTTTTTTAAACCGATCATCTTCTCCACACCCCAACCGTTGTTGATCGGCGACGGAGTTTCATCGGATTTTATTTTTATATTTTTAAAAAATAATAAAAACTCTTTGCAAATATTGGGTTCGACTTTTTTTTTTTTGTCATTTTTATCTTTTGACAATCAATAGCCCAACTTTTTATAAATACACTAGAATGATCATTAATTAACGAAGATGATTAATACTACAATAATTAAAAAAATTATTCAAAGTTGAAAACAAACCTAAAAGAACCTAGGCCAAAAGTTGAGCTTTGCATCTAATCTATAATCAAATTCTTTTAATCTAATTTTTTAATAAATTTACTAATATATATCTTTTACATTACTCTCAACATGAAAATGTAAAAGGTTATATAGTCATTGTTTCTTTTTTTGCAATTTTAAAAATACTAAAACAAAAAAACTTAATTTGGTTAAATTAAATGGCTTTTCAAATATATGTTTACCAAATAGTCTTGTATTTCCCTTAAGCACTTTTCAATTACAGTTTACCAAATAGTTTAGCATTTTGGAAAATTCTTCCCCAAATCCGAATCAAATGGGCCCTCGCTAGAGGCGAGGATGGAAGGGTTGACGATCGAGGGAGACATCGACACAGAGATTGATGGGACCCAATCTGGGCTTTTGCCCTTTCTCGATTTGGGCTATGCCAACTCGTCTTCGCCATTGACCTCGACCTCAAGGCATCCACAAGATCGCATTCGCCACCACGACAAGAGTTCCGGGAAATCCCACCACCGAGTCGTGTGGGTCATGTTCTTGCTGAATTGTTCGAGAACTCCAATTTGGCGGTGTTGGAATAATGTCTGGTTCAAAAGAAGTCTTGTTAAATTGTGCGAAAGTGCTCCAGTTTGGCGGTTTGGGATGGAGCCTTTTAAGGACCTGCTCAAGTCCCGGCAAGATTGATGCATCACAAGCAATTTTCTTTTTTTAATTTGACTCAACAATTAGATTTTCCTTTCACAATCTGATCTTACAATGCTTGTTAATAAATACTTATTATCATAACTAAAGAGTGTTGACACCTAAATTTTAACTATTTTAATTTGTTTCCGTTTCGAAAGATGATGGATTAGGTTAATATATGCAAATCTTCGTAGCTAGAACAAACTGGATTTTCACTTTATAAATAGTAGGGGGGGAGCTTCGGAAAAAGGGAGTTCTCTTCGTCGAAGGAAGGAAAAAAGGGAAAAACGCAAAAGCCTGCAGCAGAGAAAACAAGTGAGAGAAAAGAGAGTGAAAGCGACGAAAAAGAGAGAGAGAGAGAGAGAGAGAAGAAAAGGAGAAGAAAGGTGCTGCATCGTCGTCTCCTTCGCGAAGGCCTTCTGGCCGAGCCAACCTGAGCCGCGCCGTTCCTCATCGCACCACCGCGCCCACACCGCTGCCACTCCGCTGTGCCCCTCCCTCGACGAGTCTTCGCCGCTGCTGTTCACGCCCTGCTGGTCGCCGTCCCTGACGCCCGTGAAGCTCCGCGTCGCACCACCGCGCCGGTCACTGCACCACCATCGTCGAGACACCAGCAACCTGCGAGTCCCTAGTCTCGCGCTTCGGTTAGCCTCGCGCCGACCTTGCCTTGTCTCTGCCCCCAATCGCGACCCGACGCCACCGGAGCCCCAAATCAGCGGTACCGCCGAGCCGATCTGCCCTCTGTCGCAGCCCACTGTGACCCGCGACCTCTTGCTCACTTGCCACCGCGCCGGAGTGCCACCCGATCCGCACCTTCTGCAGCAACCGACGCCGCCGCGCCTCTGTACCCCCGAGCTCGCCGCTCCGCTCTATCGCGCACCACTACCGCCCTGCTGCTCGAGCCTTCCGACCCGACGCTGCTCTGTCCGAGCCCGATTGCCCCGAGGACCAGCGACCGACAGCCTTGATCTCAACGCCCTGTTGCTCGGAGCCGAAGCCCTACGACCTGCCTCTGCCCGTTGCCACCCTCGCCAGAGTTTCCCCCCGCCAGACCTCCGATCTGTTGCCCTGCATTGGAGCCGGTGACCAGCCGCACGAGCAAGCCCACTTTTGGGAAAAAGAAAAAACAAAAAAAAAAAGAGAAAAAGAGGATTAGGTAGTCTTTTTATTTATTTATTTTTTGTTTGTTTTTATTTTCTTCTATAGCTTGTTTTTTTGGTGAAGTTTTTTTTTTTTTTTTTTTTTTTTTGGTGACCCGGGAACCGCATGGCCAGCCGGGGGAGAAAGAAACCTGCAGGGGCAACGCGTGGGAAAACCACCACCCCACACTGGCGGGCAAGGCGCACAAATGGCCCAGCTGCGTCCACTGCAACTTGTGTTGCGGGGCAACCAAGCCTCCACGGAGGAATGCTCTAGGATCTACCATCGGTGCCACCATGGCGGGTGGAGTTTTTTTAGTGAAAGCTGTTCCTAAATATATGATTGATATTCCAACATGAAAGTGCCTCCTCAAATTAGGGGTTGTCAATCCGATTTTCGCGCTCAAAATCCGACTCGCAATCCCTTGCAAAAATCGACAATCAAATCTCAAGCTCGAGATTCGATTCGCGATTTAATTTTAAAATTGGTCAATCCGATCTCATGCACGAGATATGGTTTGCCAATTTTTGGATATCAATATTGTCTTGATTTGATGTCGTGGTGTTTGGATCAATTTTATTTTCATAAAAGGAAAAAATCCAAAAAAAATTCGAATTAGGGTTAAGTTTGTTTTCGAATGTTCCTAGTGTTAGGGTTATCTTGCATATCTAAAATTGCAATCTTATTTCGAATTTTTAAATAAGAAAATCCAAAAAATGCGTTCATTTAGGATGTTAGTTTTCTTTAATTTAAATGGCACGTTTAATTATTTGGCAATTTTAAATTTCGAATTTTATAAAAAGAAACACACAAAAAATCAAAATTAGGGCATTCTTACACGTTGCATATTAGGATTGCATGTTTATCAATTATAGGTAGATAATCTTTCCTAGATAAATTGCATGTTTTTGTTAGGAAAATTAAAATGCCCATGTCACCTAAAATTAGGTTCATGAAATGCACGTCATTTATTGACTGTTGTTAGGTTCATTTAATTAGAAATTGCCCGTCATTAGATTAGGTCATTTAATAAATGTCGCGTGACATATAGCTCGCATATTAAATTGTATGTCGCATGTCATTTTAGTTAAAATAATTTTGTACGTCATCGCATTACATCACACATCATTAGAATTAAGTCATTCTGGTTAATTTAGATTGCATATTTAATTATTGCATGTTCATTAAGAAATCACAAAAAACTTTATTCATTCATATAGTTTAGGACATGTTGCCATGCCATATCATTTCATATTAGATTAAAAGCATTACATTGCATATGGATTATAGTCTCGTTAAAAAGTGAGAGGAAAAATTGAATGATTGCTTGTTAATTAGAAATCATATTTAGGATTATTGATATGAGTTCTGATCTAATAATACAGATGCTTTCGTTGCTTTGAGGTAAGTTCTGCATTATTTAATTGCTTTCTTGGGTGTTAAATCGGTGGTTTGCGCAGTCGCATGATAACCTCACATGTTAGGGAAATAGATCTAAAATCAATTTAAGCTGCCTGTAAAAAAGCATTTTTGAAAATAAAAGAAATGGTACCGAAAGGGCATTAGAGAAATCTAGTGTAATTAAATCCCCGTACCCAAAATCTCTGTTGTAGGAGTAAAGTAAAACTCCCGTTACTTTACTTGGTTTCTAATCAACCCACCAAAAAATAGATTAGTGGCAACTCCTAAATAAAATATATTTGCATGTTAAGAATCTAAATATAAGTCGCGAATTAATATGAGCTTGGGAGAGCCCAAGTTAAGTCTAGGTTTAACAATCCATTAGCCAAACCGTAGGTGGTTCACACCTGAAAATTTAGGTCGCAACAAAGAGATATACGATTTGAATTATGTTTTGCTAGTATTAAATGCGCCGTCTTACAGTTACATTGGATATGAGATACCTAATTATATATAATAGCAATGGAATGCATTTGCCTGTTGAGCCAAGATGGATATCAACTCCTTGGATTTTTCAAATTGGAATTGCCCTAAGGAGTGGGCACCGCCATCCCTCCCTCCTCTTCGAGACATTCATGAGAAATTCACAGATACATTGTTTTCAATGCAACTCTACTAAGTTAGCAATTTTACAAGGCCCACCCACGTACGTCCAAACCCTAATTTCAGTGCAGGCCATGAAGTCAACGCCACTTGGGGGTTGTATATTTGTGTTCTTTCTTTCTGATTATGAACACAATTTCTGTTTTTTTTTTTTTTTTTTGTAGGAGAACAAAAAAAACATAAACGCGTTTGTTTACGCTTTTATTTTTGGGACTTGTTTCTGTTAGGGAATAAATTTAGAATAGAAAGAAACAAGAAAAACTTGTTTCTTGCTATCGAGAACACTTCTAAGAAACAATTTTTCTCTCACCTATTTTTTTCTTTCTTTTTTCTCTCGGCTAGTCGCCGGCCTCGGCCATGGCCGGACTAGCAAGGCCGGCGACCGGCCATCGAAGGCGGGCGAGACTCAGCTTCACCTTGGATAGGCGAGGCTCGGCCTCGCGTTGATCAGCTCGATCAAGACTTGCTGTGGTTGGACGAGGCCACGGGCCCTTGTCGCCCAGTAGCCGGGCCGCGACCGGCCAAAAAAAAAAAAAAAAAAGGAAAAATATAATAAAATATTAATAAATTAAAAGAAACAAAAAATTATATAAGTTTATCAAACGTGTTTTATTCTTTTCTATTTCGGGAATAAAAATTTTGTGTAGTTACTCAAATACATTCTTATGTTAAAAAATTATTTCCCAGAACATAAATAGTTTTTTATTTCTATTTTCTGGAATAATTTTTAAATAAAAATGTTATCAAATATTGTTATCAAATAAAAATTACTTTCTTTTTGAATGTATAAAAAGAAAGTAAAAACTGTTGAGCCCTGGCATTCGTTCCAATACGGAGTCCACGTACAACCTTCCTTTCTAATGTTTTAAAATTCCGAAAGAATTCTGTCAGCTGGTGAGAAGGTGCTTCGCGTCCCGGTGCCGAGAACAGGCCTCTCGCCCGCTTTCCATCACCTATAGAGAAAAGAAGCGTTAACTCCGAAAAATGAAGTTCTGTTCTCTAGCGCATTCGGTCCCAGTGCAGAGAACCGGCAACTCTCTTGCTTTCCATCTCCTAAAGAAAAGAAGCATTAACTCCAAAAAGTTAAGTCCTGTCCGCTAGTGCTTCGGTCCCCGTGCAGAGAACCTGCAACTCTCGCCCGAAGAATTGCTCTATAAGGGAGGAGAGCCCTCCACGTGGGTCGACCCACTCCCATTCTTTAGAGGGTTTCAAAGTTATAATTAGGGAAAATGTCACAAATGGTCATATCTTGTTATCTAATGTCGATTTGGTGTGAGCTTTCGATCATTTCCCCGATTTGGTCGTCGAACTATTGATAAATATCGGTCGGTCCCGATTTTTTCAATCTACAATTTGGTCCCCGAACTATTTGATAAATGTCGATTTGGTCCTCGAATTTTCGATCGGCTCAATTTGGTCCCTAAATTATTGATAAATATTCGATTTAGTCCTTATTCTGTTTTTCCTTTTTTATTTTTTATTTTTATTATTTTTAATTATTTTTAAATTTTTTTAAATTTTTTAAATTTTTTGCTTATTCTCTCTTCCCTCCGGCTCCGCGGAGGGAAGCCGGCTCCGGCGAGGGTCGCCCTCGCCAGGACGCAGCGAGGGCGGCCCTCGCGGCGTCGAGCGAGGGGCTCCCTCGCGGATCTGGGCGAGGAGCCCCTCCCGGCGTCGGGCGAGGGAGCCCCTCGCCGGCGTCCCTGCGAGGGGGCTCCCTCGCCCGACGCCGAGGAGGGCTCCCTCGCCGGATCTGCGAGGAGCCCTCGCTCGACGCCGGCGAGGGCCGCCCTCGCAGATCGGCGAGGGAGCCCCTCGCCGGCGTCGGCGAGGGGCTCCCTCGCGGATCGCGAGGGAGCCCCTCGCCGACGCGGCGAGGTGCTCCTCGCCCGACGCCGACGAGGGGCTCCTTCGCGGCCGGCGTCGGGCGAGGGCTCCCTCGCGGCCGGCGTCGGGCGAGGGGCTCGCTCGCGGATCTGCGAGGAGCCCCTCGCCCGACGCCGGCGAGGGGCTCCCTCGCCCGACGCCGGCGAGGGGGCTCCCTCGACGCCGGCGGGCGCCCTCGCTGCGTCCCAGGCAAGGGCCCGGCCAGGCGAGGGCGACCCTCGCGAGCCGGCTTTCCCCACGGAGCCGAGGCGGAGGGAAGAGAGAATAAGCAAAAAAAAAATTAAAAATTAAAAATTAAAAAATTAAAAATTAAAAATTAAAAAATGAAAAA
Source organism: Eucalyptus decipiens (assembly GCA_014182575.1). NCBI lineage: Eukaryota > Viridiplantae > Streptophyta > Magnoliopsida > Myrtales > Myrtaceae > Eucalyptus > Eucalyptus decipiens. The sequence goes on along the minus strand of CM024609.1, from coordinate 46,943,509 downwards.
AAATAAAAAAAAAAAAAAGGAAAAAGGAAAAACAAGAACTAAGGACTAAATCGAATATTTATCAATAATTCATGGACCAAATTGAGCCGATCGAAAGTCGGGACCAAATCGACATTTATCAAATAGTTCGAGGATCAAATGAGCCGATGAAAGTTTGGGACCAAATCGATATTTATCAATAGTTCAAGGACCAAATTGAGCCGATCGAAAGTTCAGACCAAATTGCACATTAGGTAATAGTATAGGGACCATTTGTGACATTTTCCCTTATAACTACTTGTAAATAAGGTTGACATGGAAGGAAGCCTAGAATCTCGAGAATGCAATTATAGCCATACTTAAAAGGGGGTAAATGTTTGTAAGCAGTTGTAATTAGTGGTCTATAAATATTGGCAGGGCATAATTATGGGAATATCATAAATGCACACATTTGGAATTAATGTACTTACAATTTCTTCTTTCATCTTCTACAAGCATTTATCATTTCTAATTTGTGATCCATCTCTACTTCAAAAGCCAATCATTTTGTGTCCGAAATCATCACGAAATTAGTCTTCGCACAAAATCAACAATCAACTTTTCAGCAAAATATCTTTCATTGTCCAGGTACCACCCATTTTTTTTCAAAACACTTTTGTTTATGATGACCATACACCATCCCTTTTATTAAGTGAACGTCTTCCACACATGAAGCGTCAAACACTTGAGTGAGGTCTCGTAACAACACACAAGATTGAATTTAGCGCCCCCGGGAAACGATTAACTTGCATGTCTCGCTACTTTTTTTATCTCCTTATAGTTCTTCATCGTAGTAGGCTATCTTACAAATTATCTCCTGACCAGAATTTCTGTTCTTTAAGCAGTCGCTTCACTTTTTACTCATCCAATCAAGCTCTTGCAATGACTGCCAACATGTGTTTTTATGATCGCGTTAGTGGGGGTGGGGATGAATGTTTGCACAGGTGCCCCTAATTATGCAAAGACGCTTGTTCTTTTATCAGTCTCTTCACTTTTCACTCCATCCAATCAAGCTCTTTGCAATGATGTGCCAACATATGTTTTTACGATCGAGTTGGTGGGGGTGGGGAGGAATGTTTGCCCATGTGTCCCTCATTATGCAAAGACACTTGTCCCCGGAGACGCCACCCCCAGGATTGGAGATGCTTCTGGACAAAGATTGCGGGCGTATACTAGGCACGGGGCAACCCAGTGTTCCACCGTGGCCCTCGATGTCCACGCGTACCGATTCAGTGTAACTCTCCTACATTAGCTATTTACACGGCCCGCCCACGTACGTCCAAACCCTACCTTTTAGCGGAGAGCCATGAAGTCTAACATTCTTCGCCCGCTTGATTCCCTCGATAGTGAATGCTATATTAGAATAATATAAAATGAATGGAAAGAGAAAACAGCTGACCTCTGGCCTTTCTTTCCATATGGAAGTCTACATGCAGCTTTCTTTCTTTACTGTTTTAAACCCCAAAAGGTTGTAATTTGTCCGCGAGTGCTTTGGGGTCCTCGTGCAGAGAACCAGCTGGTCTCCTGCTCTGAATCAAGGATACATTTAATCAAAGAGGGTAAGTGAACTGGGCACGGCTAAACCGCCATACCCGTGCACATCACACACCGAGAATTGCTATATAAGGAGAGATCCCTCAACGCGGGTCGACCCACTGCCATTCCTTCTCTTCTGCTTCCAACCCTTTTTGGCTTCTCTCGTGTTGTCCTTGTTTTCGCATAAATATCATGGGGGCTAATGCGAGCTCGGGCATGTGGAAGACCGGCGAGTCGGCTCAAGAGCAGAGTCTTGGATATGTGCCGGACGCTCCGCTGAGGGATTGCCCCAGCTTATTTCCCGATACGGCCACTGTGCCTCTCATTGATCTAGGTGGGCTGTGGAAGGATGCCGTGCAACGGTCCTTGGTCATCAAGGACATTGGGAATGCTTGCTGTCGCTTCGGCTTCTTCCAGGTAAGCATAGATGTATATAGATAACATAGATTAATAAATGGATGCACTGTTGGACGTCTCGTTACGATTTTGTTCCATACTATAATTTGCTTTCCAAGTGCCCTGACCATTAAATTACCTCAATTGCGACGTGCGCTTCGTGTGGAAACAGATTGTGAATCATGGAATTTGCCAAACCGTGATGGACGAAGCCCTTCAGGCGGCATCCAGCTTTTTCGACTTACCAACCGATGAGAAGATGAAGTACATGTCGAATGACGTACACAAGCCGGTGAGATACGCGACGAGTCTCGAGGACGGGGTAGACAAAACGCAGTTCTGGAGGGTCTTCCTCAAGCATTATGCACATCCACTGGAACACTGGATGGGTCAATGGCCGGAGAATCCCCCTCGTTATCGGTACCATCTCTTTTACCTTCTGTTTGATGAATGTGAACGAATCGTTGCTTGCATATGAAAATGAACCGGGTCATACATTCGGACCGACTGCACTTTAGGAGGACATAAGCCACATCTCGTTCACAGTGATGTCGTGCGGCAGAGAGCGGCTTTTGGCCATATGCTTAATTGATCAGGGCATTATCTGATCATATATAAGGGCACCGCCGCTTGACAGCTGAAATATTGATTTTGTATTTCGGTGGGGTGGTTGTCTCGCTACCATTAAATAAATAAACGGTGAGAAGAAGGTAGTCACGCACGGCTCTTTTATAATTCGGTTTTGTCCTTGCTCCCGCGAAATGAGAGACAAAAAGTCTGCTCGCTTCACATAAAGAATTCACTAAATCCTCAAACTGCATACGCACCGACACTCGCAGCCGCAATCTTAAAGCCAGCCACTTAGCACAACGTCAGAGTTGAAGCAAAGCAGAGTAACGAGGAGCGGGTAGTGGTCCAACTTGGCGGGGTCAAACTTTTTGAATAATAAACTTAGTGACATCATATAACTGAATAATGAGGTGCATGAAGACCGAAATTAGATTGTAGTCAAAATGCTGCATTTAGGCATGTCCTCATCATTTCCTAAGCTAGTCAGGGACAGTTGAACGCATTTAGAGCGAGGACATACCGATCAGGACTAGCAGAATGCAAGGTCCCATGTATTCGGGCCGCGGCTCTATGCATATCTACATCTCATATCTTTTCTCATGATTGTACCAGGGAGAAGATGGGCAGATTCTGCGCCCAAGCGAGGTTAGTGACGGTGGACCTGATGGAGGCCATCACTGAGGCCTTGGGACTAGGACCCTCGTATCTGACCTCTAAAATGGAAGAGGGGATGCAAGTGATGGCAATTAACTGCTACCCGCCATGCCCGAATCCGGAGGTGGCGCTAGGACTACCGCCCCACTGTGACTACACTTGCTTGACCGTTGTTCTCCAGAGCTCCCCTGGACTTCAGGTCATGGACCTCGAGGACTGCACCTGGAAGTCGGTCCCTAAAATCCCTGGCGCCTTACAGGTCCATGTGGGTGACCATCTGGAGGTTCTGAGCAACGGCCTATACAAAAGCGTCTGCCACAGAGCGGTCCTCAACTCTGAGAGGACCCGGTTTTCCATTGCTAGCCTGCATAGTCTCGGCCTGGACGAGACGATGGAACCCGCCGATGAACTCGTGGGTGCGCAAGGGAAAAAGTACCGGGGTAGTAGCTTCAGGGATTTTCTGAACTTTCTAGCTGCCAATGACCTTGGAGAGCGCAAGAGCTTCATCGATTCTCTCAAGATCAATCAATAGTTGCTACATCCTCAACTTTGTTTTCTTTGCCCCAACCTCTGCATCTGTAATGCACTCGCAAATGCTTGTAGCCTCCTGCATCCAAAAGTGTCCCGTCTTCTTTTATTTCTCTTCACAAAAAGCATATGAATACGAATTGCTGCCACTTCGCTTGTTACCTTAAATCTTTAAACCTTTATTGTGTCCGAATCGTATGAAATTTCAATTTTACGCCGAAAGATGTCATTAGTGAATCAAAGAATTAAGCCACGTACCATAATGTCGTGGTTATTTGAAAGCTTAGTTTGGATTGTGTCGTGACAATCTTTTGCTAAGGGAAAATGGACAACAAAGCTACTTAATGCAAGACAAATACATTATGAAATACCACACAATGACAATAACAATAATAAAACCAATAATAGTAATTTAATTTTGGCCCAAAGAATAAAATTGTTATATAAATGGAAGATAGTTTCTTTTAAAGTCTCATTTAGATACGTTAATATGATAATATCCACGACATGTGATCTTCCTGAGATTATGATAGCATCGAATCGTGTCAACACAAGGAGCCGCATACAAATTTAATGTGTGAAAATAAGAAAAGCTTTAATAGATACACGTGTACTATTGACTAGTGATTACGTAATTGAAATCTTGGGCATGTCAACGATTTAACAGAGGAGAGTGGAGAAAAGAAACACGTGTAAATGAGCAAGCAGAAGATCCAAACAGATTTATGTCCGATGCCAAGACAAAGTCATAGGTTGGATCTAACCTGCTTTTGCGGGCCAGAGATCAGGACAACCTTGTAACGAACAAGAAGCAACCAAGTCTCCAGAATCTTGAAACCACCATTTCGTCCCTGAAACTCACGCAGCCACCTTCCTTCCTCTCCCCACTGGCTTTGCTCTCCCGGGGTTTCACCTCCACATCCACCCAGTTTAGCCTTCGTTTCGACGGAGATGTACAGGTCATCGAGCTGGAACAAAACGACGGACGATGACCACATGCATGCGCCGCCGATGGCGTCAACGATCCTGAGGATGGGATCGCTCCAGGGCAGCGAGCTGCCTGCTTACGACCCGGTGTTGGAAATGATGAGGAAGGAGAAAACACGCAACAAGCTCGCCGAGAACGCCGTCCACATAATACCCCTGGTCTTGCTCGTGTGTGCGGCCATTCTCTGGTTCTTATCCAATCCAGGTACAAGAAAACTAGGAACTTCACACACCCATTGAAGCCGTAAAGGTCAGTTTTACAGTTCTCTTCTTTGTTTCTCTGTGTATGTGTGTGTGTGTTGGGCAGCAGTAGTGGATATAAGAAGCAGGGGGGACTCGATAGCGGCGAGGATCGAGGGGTTGACGATCGAAGGAGACATGGACGCGGATTTTGATGGAACCCAATCTGGGCTTTTGCCCTTACTCGATTTGGGCGACGCTGACTCGTCCTCGTCGACCTCGAGCTCGAAGCACCCACGAGATGGCGTTCGCCGCCACAAAAAGAGGTCAAGGAAATCCCACCACTGAGTCGTGGTTTGTGTTCTTGCTGAATTGAGGGAGAACTTGTTGGTGTTGATGTTGCGATGTCTGTGCGGACGTGAGTTTATATATATGTGATGGGGTGGAGCCATCCTGGCCATTCCTGTTTGGTTTATGTGAAGACGCACAAAATAATTTCGTACGATAGGGACTTGTTGGAACATGATGATCTACTCCATAGAGACGGTGATGGCTAGAGAAGTGACTAAACAAGGTTGATGAATTACAAGCAATTTTCTTTTTCCAATTCGATTCGATAGTTAGAGTTTTCCTTTTCACAGTCTGATCTCACGTTGCTTGCTGACAAAGACTCGTGATCGTAACCAAAGAGATCTAAGAAAGCCCTTAAAAAGATATCCTTTGAAATCACTAGTTGCAACGGCAAACATCATAGCACTTACAACCAAATGCTCAAATGTCCTCTGGAAGGGGGTTGTAATCAATTTGACATGTTGGGATGTGTTGGGCATGGTATTGCCTCAATTGTTCTTTCTCTTTTTTGATATGATAATTCAGTTAGACTATCATTTTGTGAAGTATTTTATGTGTTTTATAGACTCTTAACAACTTTCTTTCAATTGAAAGTAATGAGAATGCATAACCTGTGTAAACCATTTGCCAGATGGAAAAATTATTCCATTAATCCTAAACCTATTGTATGGATACCAATTTAGTAATCAAATTTTCAATTTTGTCAATTTAGTCTCCAACATTTGCAAAGAATTCCATTGTAGTTTTTCGATCAATTTTTGTTGGAAATCGTTGATGTAATGATCCAATCATCACCGACCATTGTCTATGTCATTCTGCCACGTTAGCGATTCCCAAAAAGAAAAATTAGCCGAGAGAACTACATTAAAGTACTGCACAAAGATGTAAAACTAAATTAGAAAATTTAGGACATCCATACAATAGTTTAATACCAATTGAGCAATTTCCCTTGTACAATCCGGTAATTATAATTCGAAAGATTGATCAAATATCCAAATCAATGGTGATGGATGAGGACCGTGTAAAGAGAAGTCATTTCAAACAATTTAGAGCATGTAGCCATCCCAAGTGAGGGCTTGACCCTAAAAACCACCATACAATACAAGTTCATTTAAGATCATGGGCCAAAGCCCAATAATGCGAGGGCCATCGGTGACGTTTTATTGAGCATGACTGCGACACGGTGGTGGTACAGTGCGGCCCACTCGGCACCATAAGATGTTGAACCCGCGGGAGCGTCTCTTTTTATACTTCTAGACCGTAAGATGTTGGGTTATAATGAGGCTGGAGTTGGTGGACAGACACTGGCCATGAATTTTGTGGCTGTAGGATGAAGCACACTCGAATGAAGAATGCCTCATCATGATCACATTGGTCTCCATGCATTCAAGCAAAATCAACCATGTAATTTGCTTGGCAATCACAAGTTGTGGGGGACTTTTGTAACACTTGCTATGGAGATTCTGCAACATGGAATGCGACACTAGCTTAAGTGTAATAAATAGTTTAAGTGTCTGCACATATTGGAGAGATCCTTTATCCGGACACATATACTCCAAAAAAAAATGGTATTGTTTTATTGTTTGAGATTTAAAATATTATTTACATAGAAAAAATTCAAAGAAGAGTGTAAGAATTTTTCTGATGTGAGCTATTATTAATTAATATCGTAATTAAAGAAAAAAATTCTTTCAAGCCAATTATTCATCTAGTCGGAATAATTTTAGAAGTTATGGCACAAATTTGGAGTTATGTAAATTTTGAACTACAAAGTTCGATTGAGGAGTTTTTGGAGTTGCGATTTTCTATGTGTGGATAAAAGAAAATAAATAAGATAGAAATTCCTTTTCTATTTTAGCACCACATATATGAAGTATAATATAGATGATATGTTTGAATTAAAAGAAATAAATAACTTTACCATTTATATTAACATACAGCCTAGAAGGACTCCAAAAGCTGGATAAAATTTATAAATAGTTGAAGTACTATAGATTATATCCCTAGCTTCAACATAGCTGAAATAATGGCAAATAACAACAATAGCAAAACATGGCAAAATTAAAATCATAACTCTAACTTCTTACCAGCCTACTATATATGAGACGATAACGACGACTCTATCAACAATCCATTATGTTTTGGGAATTCCTTTGCATTTCTCCAAATGAAAATCCAACGATAAGAATTCATCTTCATTTCGTTGAGGCTCCTCTTCTTCCCTCGACTATAAGGACAAGTCGCACAGTGCGGCAAAGAATTGTTTAATAATGCTTAAAGAAAATTTCATTTTCCGAAGGACAAACAGAAATTTTCTAGCTTTTCTTCATATCTTGGTTCAAGATATTCAACTAACAAAATTAGAAAAAAGAAATAGTCATACAGAGATAGCATAATGTAAAAGCAACGATGTAATTAAATTAACTTCTTACACCAATATGAAGTTGTGTAAAGGCTTTTGTCTACAAAAACCTCTCTCACTCCAACTGCAAACTCCATTCTGTTTTCGATGAATTAAAAATAATATTGGGCCACGAGGTTTCCGTAGATGTAAAAATTGAGATAATAGGATATTGGACAGAAAAGTTATGAGTGATCAAAGTTCGGTCAAATTAATTGCAAAATTTTCCTTAAATTGATGAATTGAAAATATCGATGCATAATGGTAAGATCAAAAACTTGATTAGTGGAGAGTGCAAGAGACACCTGGTATTTTTTTTTTTTTTTTAAATTGTTCGAGATTTAAAATATTATTTAAAAATAAAAAAATTCAAAGAATAGTGTAAGAGTTTTTCTTATGTGCAGTAATATTAATTAAAATTGTAATTAAAGAAAAGATCCCTGCTTTGTGTGAATGAAAGAAAAGAAATAAAATAGAAATTCCTTTTATATTTTAGCACCACATAGCATAAAATAGATGATCTATTTGAATTAAAGAAAAGAAATAACTTTACCATTTATATTGATATATAGCCAATGCGTAGAAGGACCCCAAAAGCTGGATAAAATTTGTGAATAGTTGAAATACTATAGATTCTATCCCTTGCTTCAACATCGCTGAAATTGACAAATAATAACAATCATTAGTGAGGAAAAACATGGCAAAATTAAACCATAAGTCGAACTACTTACCAGCGTAAGATGATAACAACAAATCTATCAATAATCCATTTTTTTTGGGAATTCCTTTGCATTTCTCCAAGATGTAAATCCAGCGATAAGAATTCATCTTCATTTCATTGAGGCTCATCATCTTCTTCCCTCGACTCTAAGGACAAGTCACATAGTGTGACCAGACCTGTTAAACGGGTGGGTCAGGTCTGATTGGGTTTCGGTCGAGTCATAAAATGGTTTGATCCAAATCAACCCATTTAACCTATTTATGACCCAGTTATCGTAGTGTAAAATTTTTGACTTAGGCCCTGTTTGGTAACCATCCAAACAGGGCCAAATTCTGATTCTTTGTTCTTAGAATCAGTTTGGGCCTAGAATTGCGTTTGATAAAATTTTTATTAGGGAATGATTGGGAGTATAATCAAGAACGAAAAAAAGTTGATTATTGTTCCGGGAACAAATTTGAGAATCAAAACCAACAACTCTTCTTTTTTCCCTTTGGCCATCTTGCGACTGCCGTCCACCACTACTTGCCACCGCTCGCATTGCCGCCGGTCGCCGCCGACCGTTGACTTCCGCCGACCGTCGACCGCGCGGCCGCCGTCCACCGGCTCCTGGGCGAGCTCGCGGAGGCAAGCCCAGCCACTGGTGAGGTCGAGCCTCGCGATGCCCAGCCCTACCTGTGGCCAGGCAAGGCTCGCCCGGCCGGCGAGGCTCGGCCGACGAGGGCCGGCCTCGCCTAGGGCGGCGACACTTTGGTGAAAAAAAAAGAAAAAAAGGAAAATGTAAAAATGTAAAAATTTTATTTAAAAATTAAAAGAAATTGATTTGGAATGTAATTAATGAGTACGGTACCAAACACAATTCTATTCCAAAATCAGAAATTTTGGACAGTTACCAAACGGCTTAAAATGCTTAGAATCAGTTTCCGGGAACAGAATAAAAAAAAATCATTTCTAATTAGAATCTACTAATCTTTACTAAACACACCCTTATACCCGATTCAACTCATACCCGACCCATTTAACTAAACCTAAGAAAAATTATTTCTTATATATATATAAATGGTATTGCTAAAATAATTGTATGCAATATAAATTTAATGGACAATTTTATATTTTTTCCAAAAAATTATTTTTTAAAAATCAAAATTTTAATTATTTTTCATTTAAAAACGAATTTTAAATTTTAAATTTTTTTATTTTTTAAGAATATAATTTTTCTTTTTTTTCTTTTTCTTCTTCTTTAGTCGGCTACATCGACCATGACTACGGCCGCGATCGGCCACGGGTAAGCCTCTAGCTCGCTAGGCTCGCTTGATGCCGACGAGCTCGGGTTCGCCGAATCCACCTAGTTGGATTTGGTGAGCTCGAGCCTCGCTTGGCCGATTGCTAGCCGTTGCCGTGCCGGCCACCGACTAAGGAAAGATGAAGAAGAAAGGAAAAAAGAAAAAGAAAATTGAAATATAAAAAATATATATAATTTCGATTTTTATAAAAAAATATTTTTATAAAGTTAAAGTGGGAAAAGAGAGATTGTGAGGCTTTAGTTGAAAATGGGTTCTAAGTCAAATCCATTTAAGACCCATTTATGTTAAACTTTCAATTTTTAAACCCATTTAACTAGTTTCTTTAAAAATAAATGACCATATACGATCAATTTATGATTTAATGGGTCATATATGAGTGTAAGACCCATTTTGCCTCCTCTAAGTGTGACAAAGAACTGCTTAATAATTCTCCACAAGAAAATTTCATTTTTTGGAGAAAACTTCCAGCCTTTTCTTCTTCTCTTGGTTCAAGATATTCAACTGACAAAGTTAGAAAAAAAAAATAGTCATATAGAGATAGCATTATATAAAAGCAATGATATGGTTAAATTAACTTCATACACCAATATAAGGTTGTATAAATGCTTATGTCTACAAAAATTCCTCACTCTAACTACAAACTCCAATTCTTTAAAAAAAATTATCACTTTGATGAATTAAAAATATTCGGCCATGAGCTTTCCGTAGATGTAAAAATTGAGATAATAGTATATTGCATGGAAAAGTTACAAGTGATCGAAGTCCGATCAAATTAATGGCAAAACGTTCCTTAATTTGATGAATTAAAAATATCAATGCATGATGGAAAGATAAAAGAACTTGATTAGTGGAGAGTGCAGAAGGAGGCACCTAGTATTTTTTTTTTATTGTTCGAGATTTAAAATATTATTCACAAATAAAAAAATTCAAAAAAGAGTGTAAGAGTTCTTTTTGTGGGCTAATATTAATTAATATTGTAATTAAAGAAAAGATTCTTGGTATGTGCGAATAAAAGAAAAAATAAAATAGAAATTCCTTTTCTATTTTAGCACCACATATATGAAGCATAAAATAAATTCATTTGAATTAAAGAAAAGAAATAACCTTACCATTTATATTAACATACAACCCCTAGGTAGAAGGACCCCAAAAGCTAGATAAAATTTATCAATAGTTGAAGTACTGTAGATTCTATCCCTGCTGCAACATTGCTGAAATGGCGAATAACAACAATTGTTAATGAGCAAAACACGATGAAATTAAAATCATAACTCGAACTACTTACTAGCCTACTATGTACGAGATGATAACAATGAATCTATCAACAATCCATTATATTTTGGGAATTCCTTTGCATTACTCCAAAATGAAAATTCAAAGATAATAATTCATCTTCATTTCATCGAGGCTCATTATATTCTTCCCTTGACTATAAGATTAAGTCTGTGACAAAGAACTGTCTGATTATTCTTCACAAGAAAATTTCATTTTCTGGAGGATAAATCTTCTAGCCTTTTCTTCATCTCATATTCAACCGACAAAATTAGAAAATTAAGGTCATACGGAGATAGCATAATATAAAAGCAGTAATATGATTCAATTAACCTTTTAGATATGTCCACAAAAACCCCTCTCACTCCAACTACAAGCTCCATTCTCTTCAAAAAAAATAAAAATAAATTATTACTTTGATGAAATTAGGCCACGAGTTTTCCGTAAATGTAAAAATTGAGACAATAGGATATTGGATGGAAAAGTAACGAGTGATCAAAATTCGGTCAAATTAATGGCAAAATTTTCCTTAATTTGATGAATTGAAAAATATCAATGCATAATGGTAAAATTAAAGAACTTGATTAGTGGAGAGTGCGGAAGGAGACACTCCATAATTCTTTTTTGATTATTCGATATTTAAAATATTATTTTTAAATAAAAAAATCAAAGAAGAGTGCAAGAGTTTTTTTTGTGTGTAATATTAATTAATACTGTAATTAAGGAAAATATTATTTTTATGTGTGAATGAAAGAAAAGAATTAAGTATATTTTAGCACCACATATATGGAGCATAAAATAGATTTGTTTGAATTAAAGAAAAGAAATAACCTTACCATTTATATTAACATACAGCCCGTTAGGTAGAAGGACTCCAAAAGCTAGACATAAAAGCAATGATATGATTAAATTAACTTCTTACGTCAATATGAAATTGTATAAAGGCTTATGTCTACAAAAACCCCTTTCACTCCAACTACAAACTCCATTCTCTTAAAAAAAAATTATCAAATTGAAAGTATTGGGTCACGTGCTTTTTGTAGGTGTAAAAATTGAGACAATAGGATATTGGACAGAAAAATTACGAATGAATTGAAGTAGGCATAGTTGGCGATGCTCATATAGCAGTTTTGATATAAGGAGGTTAAGAGAACATTTTTTTTTTTTTTTTTTTTGGTAAAAAGGTTAAGAGAACATCTTTCATCTTTGTTAAAGGGGAAAGGGCTAGGTCAGTTCTACCAATACTAGTAGTAGTAGTCTCCGTAAATATACAGTGACAATAGTGAAAGTAGAGATATCAGTACATGATCAAAGAACTTGATTTGTGAATAGTGTACAAGTAGAAGCTATGGCTGGTAAGCTCATTACATTAACAAATCTAGATGTATGTCATATCTGCTTTGGTAAATAAATCTAATCACTTTCTTTACAAGTCCCGTCTCCCTTTAAATTGGTTTTATACTTCTCTATTTAATGTTTTGTAGTTTTAAAAGTATTAGGGATTATTTGTTCTCAACTTCATAAAGTATCTCCCAACCAAATTTATGTGGAAAAAACTAATATAATTTTTCAACAAATGGGAAAATCTTTGCGATTGCTAGAATAACTTGAAAATGGGGGAAAGCAGAGTAGTTACTGGATGACTTTTAAGATGATAAATTCGCAAAGTGAAAAATTAGGGCATGTTTTTCATTTGATTTTTATGGTGCATATTTACCCATTCTTTTGTCAGCAACCTCATTCCGCAGAATCCTGTTCATGATCCTTACATCCTTATTGATTCTTTTATGATGGTTTCATTCCATTTAGGATTAGGAATATGTATAATTGTACTACGTAAATAGTTAGAGATTTGTACCTTCCCAAGGTCACAACAAGTTTGTCCAAACAACCATTGGTACTATAATTCATGCTGTATCTTGTCCTTCCATCATTTTTCTTCATAATCATCTTTCGGTGCTCTAGCCTTTTCTTCGAATCTCTCGTCATGTTGAAGAGGCACTCCAACTCCTTTCCAATGTTGAGGATGGGGCTGTTTGGTTCAGCATTCCCAAGGGGCTTTCAGCCCCAAAAGCCCCTTGGGAAAAATTTCAGCCGTTTGGTTCAGCATTTGGGGGTATATTTGGGGGAATGCTAGCATTTAAAATGCTCTGGAATGTTTGAAAGCCCAAAGGTGTGGGGACTGCTTTGGGCATTCAGCATTTTCGGCATGCTGAAGGGGGTTTAATGAATTTTTTTTTCTTCCACTTTTGCCCTCATTGATAATTTAGTTTTCTTCTTTTACCCTCAAAAATAACTGTTCATCGTCTTCCTCGTCTTCATTGTTTCTTCAAGATCGAAGCTTTAGCCGGCGGAGCTCAACCAGTGGAGCCGGTCGCCCACGCACCGCCGTCGCCACGCACTACCGTCGCCACGCACCGCCGTCGCGTGGGTCGCGGCCTCGGGCGGCATCGCCGGGTCGCGCGACCCACGCAACGGCCGAGCAAAGGCTCGGAGCACCCGACCAGCATTGGGCCGCCCTGGTCTCGCGCGAGCCGGCGACGCCGCTCGAGGTCGCCCGACCTCGGCCGGCGCCCGGGTCTCGCGAGAGCTGTGCGACTGTGCGAGGCAGATCCGGTGGTCCGGCGACGGCCGGATCGGCCGTCCGGCGGTCACGGCGGTTGGCATAGTGGCGGCCGCCGGAATTTGATTTCAGATTTTAAAGAAATTAAAAATACCAAAAGCTAATTCCAAATGCAAAGTTTGCCAAACGGTGTTTATGCCAAGTTGCATTTCAATGCTAAAATTTACCAAACGGTCTAACATTTCCGAAAGCCTCTTTCTCTCAAAGATATTTGCATTCTCCAAATGACATTCCCCCAAAGCCGAACCAAACGGACCCGATGTAGAAAGTAGGCGGCAAGGTTTTTGTGTCACCATAGAAGGTAAATCAATCGAGGGTTTCTATGAATGTTGAAGGTAGAAGATAAATCAATCGAGCTCCTCTCTGGTGATCTCATTGAAGATGGTAAGTGAGAAAGTAACTGTTGAAGGGCCAACCTAGGACCGGCCCAAACTAAAACATGTCATAGAGCTTGGGGTTTGTGAACCAATAAGAATTTGTTTTGCATGCCGAAGCGAATTAAGCTATTTCGTAATCTTGGTGTGAATTCGAGCAAAAAATATTTTGATGCAAAAGTAGGTTCAATTACACAAATGGTCCATCAACTTAGATTCAATGTACACCAGACCAACTTTGGATGAAAATTACCAATATAGACGCCTATCGTCTTCGATGGTAAGTGAGAAAGGTAACTGTTGTTGAGGGGTGTAAGCGGTTTGGTTTAGTTTGATTTTCTTGGAAAACCGAACTGAATTGATGAGGAAATTCACTGAACCGAACCAAATTCGATCCTAACCGAATACAAACTGCAGTTCAATTTGGTTCGATTTTTTGATTTTTGTTTTTGTTTTTTTTTGCTGTTATATATTATAAGATTAATTTTCCAATCAAATGTCTTTTGCCCAACAAGATAAAAACTTCACTGGTTTTCATAAGAATTCAATTTTTTCCCTTGCCATCTCGAAATGTTTCAAAGCCGTTCATGATAAACAAAAGCAAAATGCACTTTTATTTTTCCATCAAAAATGAAATATATCATCTAAATTTTAGTAACAATTATGAAAAAAAAAAAATAGAGATTGAAGAATTAACTATATAGTCAAACCTCTTTGCACGTGATCGCTTCTTATCACCTAATGCACTAGCAGAACTTTTGAAACCAAAGTTAGGATCCAATATACCGAAGCCCTTCTTACCAAAATCTCAAACAAAAGCACAAAATGACAAGATCCCGATGCTAAAAATTGTCACAAAAAGCACAAAACAATAGCCATCATCCCGGCAAAGAGATCAGAGAACCTCCACACGCAAGCGAGCACACGAAACTCGAACGATTGAACGAGTACAGTCTGTGAAAAGACCTTAGCGGGGGAAAGAGCCGAAATTCCTTTTCTTTTACTGATTTCAATGAAGATCCAGCACGGCAATTTTCATTTCAAGATCAAGACGGAGAGGAGAAAAGCTTGCTGACTCGTTATGCAAATTGGGGATAACTGAACTGACCCCTTCTCAGTTTTTGGGTCGAAAATCCAGTTAGAATCAAATTAGCCTCCGGCTGGAATCAAAAGCACATTAAATCGGAGATGTCAAGACAGGGTCATGAAGGAAATTCTCGGTCAAGAAATGAATCAAAATACACAATGATTTAGTTTAGGAATATTATCAAACGGATCGTATACAATTCGACCCAAAGATTTAGGACGAACACCAGGATAGGCAACAACCCGATTCCCAAAAGGCACAGAGAAAATCATTTACTTTAACACCAAAGCTTAGCAAGAGTAGAAACCCAAAAACAAATAAATGGGAGATTCTCAAATTGAGAAATGGAATCAGAGCAATGGATGCTCATAAATCACCCGATCAATGCTGTCCGTAGAAAGAAGTCTTTTATAAACATTTTAGAGCGTGGGAGCCATCCAAAGAGTGGGCTCAACCCTAAAAACAGTCAAACGATACAATTTAATAACAATGACGGGCAAAGCCCAGTAGTGCATGGGCCATCCGTGACGGTCGCAGTACGGCCCACCCGCCACCAGCAAGTGGTGACCTTCGCGGAGCCGAGTCTCTTTAGTCCTCCACCGCTCCGAGTCCCAATTTCAGCTGAAACCGAGGCGCAAGGACTGGCCTTCTCTCTGTCCTTTTTTCTTTTCTTTTTCTTTATAATTAAATCTTAATTACGCCTTACCTCCTCCCTTTCTCGCGGATTCCTCTGAGCTCGCTCTCTCTCTCTGTTAGCTTCGCGGTGGAGCTATTCTTCACACAAGACAGAAGTCGAATTCCCCTGAATTTCCGCATCGGAAGACCGACGTTCGAGCTCAATCTTGCAAGGAGAATCCCCCGCGCGTGACGCTGGGTGCAAAGATAAAGCTTCCGCCAGTCTCCGGGGGCAGCCAAGTGCAAAGGGCGACCGCCACTAGGTAAAACCGAATGTAGCAATTTTTACCCGCTCTCGGCGATTTGAGCTCGGCAGATTCCAGAATCGAATTTGCTATGGAACAGTAGGATTTCGGAGTCTCGGTTCCAGCTCCAGCTCAAATCCCCGCGAAACTTGGGTTGTTCTTTAGAACGAGGAAGGAAGATGACGGAAGCGTTCGCTGGCGTTTGTTGTGGTTGTCCCAATTGCAGGTTAGAGGATTTTGAGCTATGAGGAGCGTCTGCGTCGCAACTTTGTAGCTGGATAATGCCAGGCGTCCCTTTAGCTGCTCGTCAAGCTTCGTACGCTTTCTCCTCTTCGCTCATTGTCAATTTGCCTGTATATTCTTCTTTTTTCCCCCTTCTGTTTCGTTTTCTTCGGTTTCGTTTGGTTGCGTTCGGATGTTCGCGGTTTAAGCCGCTGGGAACTCTATGCTGGCAGAAACGTCCCTCTTAATTCTTGGTCGTCCATGGCATTTGGATGACATCGTTTTTCTCCAGCCCTTTGCTGTTCTCATTCTCGAGCTCCAGTCGTTTTGATTAAAAAATGCAGTTCATTTGTCGCGTTGAAGCTTTGAGCCTGAACTATCTTTGATTGTTGCGCCTCGCTCCCTTCGACAAATAATCTGCATTCTTCCTGAGAAAGAACCGCCTTGGGCATTGCAGGTATTCGAGAAGTACGGATCAGATGTGCCGTCAAGA
Source organism: Eucalyptus decipiens (assembly GCA_014182575.1). Classification (NCBI taxonomy): domain Eukaryota; kingdom Viridiplantae; phylum Streptophyta; class Magnoliopsida; order Myrtales; family Myrtaceae; genus Eucalyptus; species Eucalyptus decipiens. Next base: position 46,926,875 of record CM024609.1, on the reverse strand, counting down.
CTCTCAGGTGCATTTATCTGCTGAAGAGGAACTTGCTGCTGAAGAGAGTCTCTCGATCTATTGCAAGCCTGTGGAACTCTACAACATTCTTCAGCGCCGTGCCGTCAGAAACGTAATGGAGCCGATTGACTTGTACCTAGTCGCTTAGGTGTATCATGTTCTGTCAATATTAAATAGGCCGTCTAATGGCCACGCTAGATATGGGATATCTAATTAAATTTTATAGCAATGAGATGCTTTTGCCTGCTGAGCCAAGATGGATACCGAGCATGTTGGGGATCAACAGGTTACAAGCCTAAGGGTATTTTTCCAAATTGGAATTGCCCTAAGGAGTGGCCACCGCCACCCCTTCCCTCCTTCTTCAAGACATTCACGAGAATTCTTCAGATAGTTTGTTTTCAAACTTGCACCCATTGTTCTTTGAAATTTCCATACTTGCCTCCTCGCTTCAATGCTGGGTCTACCATTGTCCAAAGGAAGTGTAGCTTCAACTAATGCATCATAGAGTCTTGCTAAATAGGTTTGGGTTCTTAACAGTGCCCTTGGGCACATGCTCTATTAATATATCTGACCAGACTTTTTCTTCTTCTAAAGCCACTGTTTCTTCAGAGATGTCTGCGCTACAAGATACAGGTGAAGCACAGAAGGAGGTAAGACCTCTTACAGGTTTTTCGCAGTGGCAGATCATTGTTGTCTACCTCTATATTGAAATCCCATAAGTCTACTGTTTGTTGAATAAGTTGCATATAATATCATCAAGTGCTTATTTTCTAGGACTTCATGTATTGTTAGGCACTTAGTCTTAGAGCAGCAGTTTTAGTTATGCCCATCCAACATGAGAAAAGAAGCTAGTTGATGCTTGCCATTCATCGTGGACATTAGATGGATGACTTAATTCATACCTCATCTTCACTCACAAAAATCATCTAATTTTTTATTTTTATTTTTTTTATTTGGGGAATATTATGCATCATAAAAGAATATATGCTAAGTTATGGTGAGCTTGAATATCTCTCTCTCTCTCCAAGTTATGGTGACACATGCGCGCGCACAGAGAGCCAAGGATTCAGGGCAATTGCTTATCTGCTTCCACCTACTTTCAAAAAAAAAAAAAAAAAAAATTGTCAACATAATTTAAGTTTTCACATGTTATGATAATGCTACCGTAGAAATTTTGAGAAACAACTTAGATAATTTATTACTTGCCATGTTTTTTTTTTTTTCAATTTGCCTTCATATACAGCAAATTGTATAGACAGTTGTATAGTTGTGATAGTTATGAATGCATTATTGTTACAATTAAACAATTTTGAAGCAATATAGTGCTTAGCAATCTAACCTTTCAATCATGAATGCACTACATTGATTATTTTAATCAATAAATCTAGCTTTCTACAGTCAGTTATAAGTTTGCCCCACCTACAAAAAGGTTCTAGATCTATCCATGCACGGAATTGTTAGCTTGTGGATGGAAAAACCACTTGCCATTTGTTTTGGATCATGAAGGAATACTTTTAGTTTACAGTCATTTTAAAATAAGCATGTCTGTGAAAAACATGCGCATGACCCTAGGCATGATTTTCCAAATTCTTCCTTAGGTCTGATTTTTACTCTTAACATTTTTGCTTTTTAGCATGTAAATTCGATGTTTCTTTAACTGAACAATGCAAACCTTTAGATACAACATCTTGTATTGGCATGTTGATATTGTGTTTCAAGTGCATCCTAGCACTGCAAATTATCAGTGATCAAACCTTTCTCAACTTTTTCTCCCTTTTCAGTGATTAGAAAGCTATATCCTGAGCATAATAATTACAGCTCAACTATCTTTCCTTGGAATCTCCATATGATATTCATAACTTCTGGTCACACAGAAATTTATTCCATAATAACTGGCCGTTTAACTGCCCCTTTCTTACCCCTCTATGGAGGTGCCAAAGATGTTGATAATGTTTGTTGGCTAATGGGGTAGTCTTCTCTGATATGTTGAATTTTCAGCATGGAGATGCATATTTATATCTAAATGCTGCTAATGTTTATGTAGAGTACAAATGACAATTTCTCTGCCAAGGACTACAGCTGAAGGTTTACAATCAGGCAGAGTGCTTCCTATGTATGTACTGTTGGCGAGATTAGAGTCTGAGGTTAACAGTGTGGAGGTAGTTCATTTGTTTTTTCTATGACCGATTAATTACCAGTCTGACCTTACATATCTGAAGGCACTGGTATGCTTTCTCTTTCTTATTTCTAATGCATTTTTATTTTATTTTCACCTTAAAGCATTCTGCAGAATATCGCTATAGTCGTGCATGTGTCTTGACCAGTTTCATGGGAGCTGAGGAAGATACCCATAGTAGGGCAAATTTTATTCTTCCCGAGATCAATAAACTAGCATTGGAGGCCAAATTAGGCTCTCTTTTCATCTTGCTTGTGTGCTATGGTAGGTCTTCTTAGATGTCATTTGATTCATTCTCACATCATCTTTTGATATGTTGATAAACTTTTGAGAAAAGAACTTGTATAGATGAATCAGTTGGAAGACGTCATCCCATCTCAGTGTAATTATTTTGCAGCTGGACCTGAAAAATCTTCTAATGGAAATGATACAACCAAAACTCAACTGGATGTAGCACCTTATCAACGTAAGCTACCTGTTGCACGCAAGTTTCCATTCACAGTATCATATTTGTAGCCTCTAGTTGCTATTCAATCGCATGTTTCGATGAAACTAGCTACTTGATATTGTTGAATATCTAGCTAATTCTTTTATAATAAGATCAAGTTGCTTATAAGGGGAATGTCTGAATCTTCAATGACCTTCCTTTTTCTCGAGACTGTACCATATCATAGAACAATTTTCTCCATGTATTGCGGTGATGCATCTTTGATTGCAGTTGTTGATTATCTCTTTTGTGAAGACGACTCTATTATGTCCGGGTGTAAGTTTTGCGTAATTCTTTCTTACAGGAAATGCTCCTGGATTCTATCTTTTGGGAAAGATACCGATGAAATCTCTTTATTTATTGTGGGAGAAGTCACCTAACCTGAGTTTTGGACAGAGAGCAGAGGTGACCTTTTCTGTCGATATGCACACTTGTCTGGTCAAGGTATGTACTTAATTGCTAATAGGAGCCAACTGAATAAAATATGTCACTTAAATGCTGACTTCTTGCCTTTTTAGAGATTTCCAATTTTTGTAGCTTCTCCATTTCGTTTTTTAAGGTGGTTTTGGGATGCGGAGAGATTTGATATTCTGTGATTGAGCTCTTTCTGTGAAGTATTTTTTTCAATAAAATGCTGCTTTGTTCTGATGCTACTCACTGTTATTGTAGTATCTTGGATCTGACTCTGGGTATTATTTTGGCTAGATAATATTCCTCCACAAACCCCTAGAAGACAATGAATAAGATCTACTATACATAATGTACTGAAAAAAAGTTACTACGTCCACAAAAGTTTCCCCACTTTGTCCTTCTTTTGTTGATTCAAGAGGCCAAACATCTCTTTCCCCCAGGCAGGAGAGGGGATTAGGAATGCTGAACTTTGGAGAAATGTCTTAGCTTTCTCGATTAATGGGCCTCCCAAGTTGTTTACTTTCTCATTGTTGAATCATTCAGAGTATAATGTGCCAAGTTTTCTTTCTTTCTTTTTTAATTGAATGAAGCATTGATTATGAGTTTCTTGAATGGTACTTGAGTGAATTCCTGATTTTGGTGCACTCTACTTGAGTTCTTGACTCTGCAAAATATGCAACCCTGTTCATACCTATGGCTGATAAGTCAGGCTTAAGATTTTTAAGGACATTTGGGTGAATTTTTTGCCAGTCCTCTTGCTATTTTTACTGTCCTTGAAATTCAGTGGTCCTATTTTTTTGGGAAATAATGTGCTGTTTTCACATGTACCATACAGTCATCTAGCTACAACATTTTAGTGTCTTTATTTTGTCCATATGCAGTGGAGACAAATAAATGAAGACAGACACATATCTGTGCAAATTCCATATAGCTCTGAAATCCTGGTTTGTGCTACCCCTTTCTTTTAATTGACTGTCTGGAGTTTTCTCAATGAACCGTAAAATAGATGTTGTAGGTTTCATATATCCTTTTACCAATGTGATTCTAACAGAGTGCACGAGAGCGTCTACATGTAATCGTTGCTGCTGAAGAGGTTGGGGCAAAGGAGAAATCACCGTATAATTCATCCATGTGCAATGATGTCATCTCATCATCATTCTCCCATATAATGCGGTAATCATCCTATTTTGGTAATTAATACCATGATCTTATTAGTCTGAAAGTAATTAATATGGCCTCCATTTATAAGCGATATATCCAATCTTAGAAATACTAGGATTCTTGTGTTAATAAAGCTTCAATCACACATCATTTCCTCTCCGGCATCTGCATTTTGGCTATTTCTTTGTATTTTTCAAGCAGCTGCAGTTACCTTAATTATCTTTTCTTCATATAATCCATCTAAATTCCAATTTGAAGTAAGAACTTTCTGCATTTTTCTGGGCTCTTTACTTTGAGGTGTTCATGCACTTGCTATGGATTGAATAGTCCCAAGAGATTTTTCTAAAGACATAAGATCATTGGGCTGTAATTGGTGCATTTGGGGATACATCAAGAATAAATTATATCTGCATTATTATTCTGTTTTATTTGTATCGAGAAAACAAGGAGAAATAAGATCCGAGTTAGTCGAATGAGTAGAGAGAAATTTTTCCTTTTTCTTGTGAAGTTGTATGTTAATTATCTCTCTCCTTTTCAATTTTCTAGCTTGAGGGCTGGCAATGTTATTTTCAACTACAGATATTACAACAATAAGTTGCAAAGGACTGAAGGTATATTTATTTCTTTCTCCTCTTCTGTCCTTGTAAAATTAGCAAGAGCCATTTGGGCAAAGTTCAGCCTGCATAATGGTTGTTAAACTTAGTAGGGGATGCAATATATATGATAGTGGTGATACCTGTCAATCCATTCTTAAATATTGTGCCAGACAGGAGCTTAGGGATTGGAGCATATTTTTGTTCTTTTCCTTTAGTCTGGCTCAGATAGGTTCTTGATTTAGATAAATTTTCTTGTTATGAGTAAGTTAAGAATTCAAAAAATGGAAGCACATCTGTCTAAATGTTTATCTAAAGTAGATGTTGATGTGCAGTGCTAAGTGTGGGATGTGGCATAGTGATAGTAATTGTTTTCAGTGTAGTGCGCTTTATACTTTAAAAAATCAACTGCTATTTTCCTTGTATGGTCCAACACCTAATTCTTTATGAAATGGTATCTTTGATGAAAAATATTATACCTGTTATTCGGTGAAAGATTCTAGCTCTGTGTGTGGTTAAGATTGAGTATTGACTGTGCCACCCGACATGTGGGGGAGAGTTATGAAATTTCAATGGCAAAAGTTAAACATTCTAGCGGGTCTGACAGAAAACTTAGTGCTGTAGGTTTCTATGGAAGAACATGTTAATTGATCCTATAAATTGGCTTGCTGAAACTCCTGAAGTCATCGAGCTTTCTTTAGTGATCTTTTATAGGCCAAAGGAAAGAGAATTGAAGGTACCTGCTTGGCAACATCAGTTGGGACTTTAATTTACTTAAAGAATGTGGTCATACTTATGTGTTGTGTGTCAAGGAGCCTCCTTTCATTTCATCATTCTTGTTGTATCAGCAGGAACTCCTTTTTCCCTAAATTTTTTGGGTTGTCTAAGGAAATATTGTCAAAGCATTAAGGACTGTTTTCTGGGTTCCGTTTGGCTAGTTCTCTTTAGGAGAATGGTCACTTGAGTAGGTTTTTTTGGGGGCTAAATAGAAAAAGAAGACACTGTATGAGGTGACATAACTTTCTAAATCTTTCCATTTCAAATCATCTTTTTACTTGTTCTGCTTGATCATTTGTGGGATTGTTTTTTTATCTGGTTTGCAATGGACATGATGTCCCCTTCCTCTTCCCCATTCTCTAAATTGCAGTGACCGAAGATTTCTCCTGTCCTTTCTGCTTGGTTAAGTGCGCAAGTTTCAAGGTGGTACTTCTTCTACTCTTTCAATTATGTCATTTTGTTGGTAGTTACTCACAAATCTATGTTTTTAACAGGGTCTGAGGTATCATTTGTTGTCATCGCATGACCTCTTCAATTTTGAGTTTTGGGTTGGTAAACTTCAGCTTTCTATTTTTGGTATTCCCGAATTTCTGGCAGCTATGAAACAGCTATTGCATCTATGATGTAGGTAACTGAAGAGCACCAGGCCGTTTATGTCTCTGTAAGAACAGATCCTTGGAGGTCTGAGGTGAGAAGCATCTTAATAGGATCTATTATGTCCTCTGAACTATCTTGCATCATGTTTTCTTCTAATAAAAAGCCAAGATTGTGAGGATGTAAGCACTAATGGCAGATGTGCGATTTAATATCAGCAGAGTAGAAATGGGTTGAGTAGACTAATTGTCACTTTTTGAGAGGCAGCAGTGTGCATATGCTTTCACAATATAAGCTATGATTAATTTATCCACTGGAAGTATTTGCTTCTACTGATGAGCAGGCTACTTAGCCTAATCATTTTTACCTGTCTGCTTCGTGGAGCATTTTTCAATGAATTGTCAAAAGGATCCAATAAATGCACAAGGTATGTTATATACTTCTACGAGATAATACACCGATGTCTGGTCCTTCTAACCTACAGAGTTAGAGACAGAACGTTGTTCCCAAAAATTTTATTTTTGTTTGTCATAGATTTGCTTTCAGGAAGCCAGGTGTATGAATGTGTATTTTTTCATAATATCTCCGATGCTTTCGCGATTTGATAGAATTCACATTAAAAGCAGAATAATTAACTGTCAATGCTGATGGAATATACATAATGGCTTGAATGTCAGATTTTGGAAATAGAACTCATAATGTAAATGAGCAGCCATAACTAATTGTCAATCTCCTGTGTAGACATTTGTTGGCTTTCATGTTGGACCTTCATTTTAGCTTCTTGTAATTTGACATTTTATCGTAGTTCTGCAGTATGTGATTGAAATGTTTGCAAATATTGAAGGCATTCCTTAATAGTTTGTTTGGCAAAAGCCAGTGCCATGGCATTCATATGTGTGTGTTTTATTAGATTGTTGCCGATGGTATGGATCCAAGGCTGCAAACATTTTTCCTCTGGTGAGACCCTCTAATTTTGCCGCAATCTAGATGAAGCATGGTCCTTTCAGTTAATGCATCATGGTTTTGATCAATACTTAGCTCTTCATCTATGCAGCTTAAAACCATTCAAGCGGAAAAGACCACTCCACCTAGTTCAAAATGCCAAGCATGTCTATCCACTGGTCTTGGAATCGGAGTTGCCTTCAGGTATATGTGACTTGATGCAGCTCATAGTGCGCATTCGATATTTCTTTTCGACTTCTTTTTTTCCTACTTGAGAATTATGATGGAATAATAGTTCAGCTTCTAGCATCCCTATGTGTTCATTATTTGTGGGAAGAGTGCCACTTTAAACCCCAAACTATGCCCACAGACATATTTACCCTAATTTTCTGTCACCAAAAACTCCAAACTTGTATCCGTAACACATTTGTCTCAAACTTTTTACCACAAAGTTGTACCTATGTGATTCATTTATCCTGAACTTTTTTTGCGATACCAAAAACCCCATATTTGTATCCATGTGACACATTTGTGTTGGCAAAATTGATGTTGGCGATGGTGATGATGAGGGCGGCAGTGGCGGACATGCTGGCCAGGTGCAAACCAAGGAAGAAGACAAAGGAGGAAGGAAAAAGAAAAAGAAAATGAACAATAGAGAAGAAAAACATAGAATGAGTTAGCATATTTTTGCCATGTGGGAACCACTTCAGCACAATTTGCCTTCCATTGTCCATTTAGGCAGCCACATAAGATTTTTAACAGTATTCCTAGACGAACTCTTGACAGAAGCAAATGTGTCACATGGGTACAAGTTTGGGGCTTTTGGTATCACAACAAAAAGTTTGGGATAAGTGCGACACACGAGTAAAATTTTGGGATTTTTGGTGTAAAAAAAAAAGTTCGGGGTAAATGTGTCACAATGGGCATAGTTTACAGTTTTTAATGGTTTTTCCCTTCTTTGTATGATTGGCATTTTTTATGAGAAGTTCAACCTTTAATAGGAGGCTTGATGTGCTCCAATAGCAATGGGCAATTTGCAGACCAAAGGAACAAGCGTATAGTAAACATATGTCCAGTCTGTCATGAATTTTCATTCTATACTGGAGAAATAAAAAGGCTGACCAACTTGACATTAGCTCTCTGTCATTCATAGATTAAATTGAACTTCTGAGGTGCTTATGGATTAGTTCAGAAAAGCAGTTACTGTCAAGATTCAATCTTTAGCAAAAGGGATTCTTCTTATGATGATATCATCTAAAAAACTTGTAAGGATTGTAAAGGATATCATCCATTGATTGATATTGCCCACTTTCACGATGCCACTCTTTCTAGAGAGTACTGTAGGGATAGCTCATCACACTACTTTAATTAATCTAGAGTCAACACTTAACTTTTATTAATTTCTCATTTGTTGTTATATTTTATACATATGCAATGACTTCTGTGGGTTTATATGGGTGTGATGCACTCCATTATATGCTCAATGATTGGAGTAATTGCTCTGGGGTTGATTGGTTAGTAACTGGAAAGGACAGAAATTGTGCTTTGTTATCAACCTAACATTCCTCTTATTATTGACCCTAGAATATATAATTTTTTCCAAAATATACATGTTGGCAAATTCTCTTTCATGTGGTATTTGTATCATTGCTGCCACACTTCTAATTTCCAAGTTTGATGTACGTTTGTGCTTTCCTCATGCTAATGTTCTGTGTGCATTGAGTTGTACAAATCTTCAACTTCTAGTTCCTGAACAGGCTATCATCCCTGATATTGCATCTTTATCAAGAGAGCACTTAATCTAGTTTCTCTATGCGATGGTTATACTGTGGAAAACGAAAACTTCATGGAATTTATAGTCTGTCATACTTAGGAACTGTATTGTGGTTAAAGCAAGAAGAACTATCTCATGTTGCTTCAGAAATAATATTGTGGAATCATAAGTTTCTAGTAGGTGTGATATGGACTCTAGTGTGCATCTTTTTATGTAGATCTGCCCCTGCTGAAAAGAAACAGTTGTATTAGTGGTTCTTTCCTGTTTGTGTTGCTTTCCCTTTTGGGAATACTTGAAGCATTTTTCCTTTGTGATCTAACAGATGCTTATTCCAGTAGAGGTGAAAAGGCTTGTGCTTTAGGTTAGGAACCTAGGATGGCTGCCGAAATGATATATTGCTTGTTCAATGTCAAGTTTTTACATTGTCACATTGATGTTGCAGGAGTTACAAGTGCCACAGGACAATCATATGCTGACACTGATTCTGTTCAATCAGTGTCAGCCAACAATTTTGCACCCCCTGCAATGCTTCAGTTTGCAAAGACGAGGAAGTTATCGATTGAGCGATCTGAGCCGAGAAAGTATGTTTTATTCTCCAATTTGTACTATTTTGGGAATTAGTCCACTTTTTATCTCCTAACTTGTGTTTGAGCAATTTGGCCCTCTTCTATTTTGGGCAATCGATTCTTCTATTTTACCAAATTGTGGAATCAGGTCATTTTGTCATTGGCACCATTAGTGGCTTCCCACAGAGAGTCATTAGAGATATAGAAAGGCTAATAACATTTATATATGGTTCAGTGAAGCTTAACAAACCAAAAGAGAAAAATGTTAGTTGTACAGTAGCTGTAGAGTGATAGTTTAAATAGTTTTGTTGTTCTGTGAGAACTTTCTTGAGGGACTCCAGAAGAGGCAGGCGATGGAAGTGATCATTGATTTGGTCAGTGAGTTGAATGGAGTGGTTGTCTAAGTTGACTTTGAAGTGAAATATAAAGGCAAGGGGCTCTATTGCTTGGGCATCTTGAGAGTGGACGAGTATTGGCTTCAATAGGATTGGTTTTTTCTGCAGGTTAATGAAATGTTGAGGGTTGAATGAGTTGTTTAAAGGTCATGTGCTATAATGCTAGAAACTTGAAAGTAGTGAGAGGCTGGGTGTGTTGACTGGATAGAAGAAGAGGAGACCAATGCGTGTCACCATGCTGTTGGAATAGCATTTATTTATGCAGTGAACAGCCATTGAAGTAATCCTGTAATGGTATCCATTTTGAATTTGTTGCAACGGGCTGGGCTCTCTCTTGATTTTCTTTTACCCTTTCTTCCTAAATTAAATTATTTTTTTTATCTTAATGAGTTTAATATTATTTTAATAAATTGCCACGTTAGCATGCCATGTCAGCATATTAGTGGTGTCAATGATGGGGAGTTGACTTCGCAATTCATGCAAGCTAGGACTTAATTATGCCAAATAAAAGAAAAAGACCAAATTACACATACTATGCAAATTAGCTGACTAAGTGGAAATTGTCCCTACTAACTTTTTTCTCCTCTTCTGGCACTTGCCGCTTTTATCTGACTAATGCTAGTGAGTATCGTAAAATGCCGCTGTTGTTTAGAAACAGAGAGAGATACTCGACCTTTAAATGCAGAGGAGTCTGAATTTACTTCTCTTCTCTTCGATTCTGAATTTGTTATCTAATTGGTACATGAATGATGAAGCTCACTAGTTTCCATAAATGAATAATCGATTTGTATCTTTTACCTCGAAGAAGCTTGTTATTTGCTAAATAAAGCGTTAAAGTTCATAGAATGTGATCTAGGGGTTTGCAAAAGAATCAGGAACTGCCCTCAGACCACCCGGAATCAGACCGGACTGGAACTGGTGGTGGAGGTTCTCAAGGGCACCAATTCAGTTCCTGGTTTCGATTTATTAGAACCGATGGGGTACCGGTTTTGTTCCTGGTTCTAGGTGTGGAACTGCCCATCCGGCCACCCGGACCGAACCAATAATATATTTTATAAACTTAATTTTTAAGAAAATTTTCTAACCAAAAAAAAATTTAAGAAAAATGAAAATGTTAAAATCCCTAATGTGAAGCTCAACATTCATTGGCTGAAAGCTTGTCTCGTCTCACTCTTACCTCATTTGAGTCATTTCTCTATCTCTCACTCAGTCCTCGATTCTCAAGCTCAACACCTATCGACTTATGGTCTCGACTCTCAACTTTCAATATTAATCCAATCTTTTTACTGATCTTGCACTTAAAAATAGGGAAGTTCTTTATTTTTTGCTTTACTTTGGCTTGTTGGAAAACATTACCTCGAGTGCTTGAGGCTTGGTGGGATCGGTTCCACGAACCCACCCAAGAATTGGACCAAACCGGCGGTCCAGCTCCTGGTGGATCCATAGAACTAATGGGCGGTTTCCCGTTTTGATTTTTCAGAACTGGTCCTTAGTGGGCGGTTCTAAATTCCAAGGTAGGAACCAACCCACCCGGACCATGCTCACCCCTAATGTGATAAAAAAGTTTGGATTTACTGCATCATCAAAAGGATGAAAGTATTTATCTTATTGCATTAAGAATGTTCTAAATGTCAGTACATAAGTTAATTCTTAGTTGAGTTCTATCTTAAAATTGACTTCCGTTTGCAGCCGTCTCCTCTTGCAAAAGCGGCAGTTCTTTCATTCACATCGAGCTCAGGTTGTCCAAAGTCATGATTTGTTTTAGTTCCGTTTCATGTGGATCTGTTTATATTTAAAAATTTTGATAACTCCAGTTTTCTGGTTTTTGAAGCCTATGGCCGTTGAACAAGTGATGTCTGATCGAGATAGTGAGGATGAAGTTGATGATGATGTAGCTGACTTTGAAGATCGAAGGGTATGTCATCACTGCATAATCTTTTCATTTAAGTGTGGCATTATTTGCCTGATCAGGTTTCCAAATGTGGATTTCTAATTCTACCTCTCTAAGTAGATGCTGGTGGCTTTTGGGATTAAGGAACTAAATTCAAGGTTCATGTCCTGGAAATGTTATATTGTCGAGCAGGTTCAGAACTAGATATATTCAAAACCAAGGAGGGTGAACTGCTTCAGTGTTTAAATTCTTACTTAAACGTGTAGTTGCGATGTGTGTATCAGGGGTTCCAATTGGGGGCTGCATGAAATGTGCCTAACCCTAGTATAGCATTGTCCTAGTTCCTTCTTATTTTCCATGAAAATCTTCTGAAGTTGGGTCTTATATTTGTGAAACGGTCTGCATATATTCTGGCATCTTAGTTATTGCATTTTTTTTTTTTTTTGGGCATGATTTCAGGCTTTACTGGACTCTAGAACATATTATAGTTGACACTGCCATGTCTATGCAGATGCTCGATGATTTTGTGGACGTGACCAAAGATGAGAAGCAAATGATGCATCTATGGAATTCATTCGTGAGGAAGCAAAGGTTAATTCTCCTGTTCTGAGTTTAATATCTTTTGTCATTTCTGGTCATTTTCCTCATTCCCATCTAATTCCCTGCTCAAGCAAGCACCCAATTGTTCAACCTTTTAGAAGATGATGGAAAATATTTATTTTGCAATCTCAATGGTGTGATAGTTTTCTTGACTACTCCAAGTCTTCAATTTTCAATATTTGCAATCAGCCAACTCTTAGAAACAACTGCTTAAAACTCAGATAATCGTAAGCTCCAAATTCTGAAATTCTGGTCACCTCTCGATTTAATACCTCTCATTAGACATTGTAAAAGTCCTTTGAATCCGGATAAGCAGGTATAGATGGCATAAATATTTTTGCCTGTTGAGAAATTTATCAGCTCAACTAGCTAAGGCATACACCATAATTGAATGTGTTACTAGAAATATTTAAAAGCATCATTTCTTCTTTTGAGAGAATAAGAATCAGTCAAGAATCTCTGGGACATCTGATGGTACCTACATCCATTGCAACTCTTAACCTGTCCTTCAAAAATCAGTAAGGTTACATCATCCATTGCTCCATTCAGGAGCTTTTATGTGTTTGCATGCTCCTGTGCCTCAGGGAAAGAGGTGCAGACCACAGAACACTTGTTGTAATCATAAGGTCTTTTGGAGTGCAAACATGCTTATGCATGTCCCTCATTAAAATCTTACGTCTCATCATTGAGATTCCTCATTGAATACCTTTCTTACAGACTGTACTGACACTTTGCATTGGTTGAACTGTTGACACGATTGTTATAGAGTATATCTGTAATTTCACCTTATTGAGTCCTTATTCTCTCTGTCCTTTTGATTCTATTCCTGCATATGATATGAAGTAGTCAGATTGGGTTTAGATGATTATGTTTCTTGTACTTGTTGTCTAATTCCTAATACAGCTTTGTTGACTTGATGGCAGGGTGCTGGCAGATGGTCATATTCCTTGGGCATGCGAGGCATTTTCAAAATTGCATGGAGATGACCTTGTCCGTGCACCCGCACTTATTTGGTCAGTATTTCTTTTGCAGCTTCTGTGAGGATCTTCTTCCTTTTAACACACTCAAACTCTTCTGCCTAATTATCTGTCAGCTGACTCAGTTTGTCGTATTTGGCCAGCTCTTCTTAATTCACAGTGCTCAGTTTCTTAATTCACTGTACGTACCTGCATAGAGATGCTAGTTTCATACTGATTGCTGCATCCATGAATTGTGGTTGGGAACTAACTGTTAAATAAAAGCATAAATTTGTAAAGAAAAAAACAGAAACCAACTAGCACCATGTCAGATTCCCGATAAGTGAGGCAGGTGGGATATGCTCTGATCTGCCGTTCCAGTTGCATAGTCTCTGCTCAGGAGATACACATGAATGTTTGCACTTGCTAAATGATTATGCCTTAGGAACTCCTTTGGTGCAGTAACACAAAACGATCATTTTAATTTAGAAAACGAGTCTCGTGAGCTACTGTCAAATGTTTAGCATGACTTACCAACTATAATAAAAACTTGATGTCTGAAGTGGACGACTTTGCTTGCTGATACTACAGGTGTTGGCGATTCTTTTTGATCAAGCTTTGGAATCACGGGTTGCTTGATGCCCGCACTATGAACAATTGCAATATGATCCTGGAACAATGCCAGAATCAAGGGTCAGATCCCATGAAAAGCTAGACAGGAAGTCTATCGCAACACATCCATGGCCGATGAGCGTGGAGCAGGAGGGACGATAGAAACTAACTCATTGGTGAGACTGTGCATCCATTTTCTCGGAGGTTTTCTTTTCTTATTTAGTTTTGCGGCATCCTAAGGCTCAACTGTATCTGTAAGTACGCTCCGTCCTTCGTTGTGCAACTTTGACGAGTCATCGATTTTATATTTACATAGAAAGTAATCCGGCTAATGGAACACATCAGACACATTGTTGCAATTGCAAAATCAAAGCAATCTTTTTTATCCTACCACGACTCTCTCCCTCTCCGGTCTCAAGCAATCCAGTTTCAGACCATTAGATCGGCTTGTGCTGCAATAGGAGACGATAAATGGGCCGTGCCAGGTGAACTCTGCCCTTTTCAGTGCTCGGTGGGCATAGGCTAATGTAGCTCATTAATTAGTCCGACTGTGAGTGGGAACCGACCGGAAGACACTAACGTATGGAAGCTCTCGTCGACGTGTTGACAATACACGAGCTGGTCACTGGGTTCAGACCGAAGGTTCCCATCGACGTATGGTCCACACTGACTTGGAAGTGCTTCTTTGCCCCCATTTCACGGCCCATTCGGAAAGCTATGAGAGAGGAAAGTCAAGGCAAGTTCACATTGGCGGAAGCTCCAGCGGTTGTCAGTGGCGTCCGTTTCGTTTTCTTGGGGGAGTATCATTGCGTTTTGTATTTTTCTTTGGCTATATCCTTTGTATTTTCTGTCGCGTTGGCCCCACCAAAAGATCTGGAAGGTAAGCGAATTTCTTGGCTAAGAGAAGAGAACAAGGTTGCGCTAATAAACAGAGGTTGGTACTCGAGATATTTTCAAAGTAATTGATAATCCAGTTACGTATCATCTGAAACAAAGTCATCTTGTCTGAACACCCGATGCTTTAAGGAGCATACATCCAAAACAAGGTCACCGAGAAATCCCCACGATTGAGAAAGCCTGGCTTTCCTTCTTTTTGTTCTTTTTTGCTTATTTTCTGAAGCATCACATGTCTACTGAAAGAAAGTCTATGCTTTGACAATTAGATGCCGTTGCCTGTCCAACTTCTCCATATTTTGTCCAAATTGTACGCAATCCTCACATCCGAAAAGCAACGATCGATCCAAAGAATAAATAAGTAAATTGTATGTATGGAGATTTATAGACTAGCTTGTTTGACCCTCTATAGTTGATTTGATTTTATTCTTCAATGCAATTCTTGAACAAATAATAGGCTTATTGGGGAAAAGTACAAAAAAAAAGTTTTAAACATATTGCATCTGTATTAATTTAGTCATAACATTTTTAATTTTGTCAATTAAATCCAAAATCTTTTGATGATTTGCTAATGTAGTCATTCAGATAATCTTGACTGGAAATCACTAACATGGATATTGGCTATTCTATATAGCATGGTAAGTGTTAATGTGAACAATTTTTTTTGATTTTTTTGAGTTTTCATTACTTTTTTTTTGTTCATTTCCTTCCTATCTTTTTTTTCCCAGTTGTGGGCCAGCAAGGTGGCCAGCCACTAGCGAGGGCACTGCGCCCTCAGTGACCTAGAGGTGTCACAAAAAAATAAAAACAAACAAAAGAAAAGAAAAAATTAAAAATATAAATGTTATCCATGTCGGCGTTAATTGTGCCACATAAGATAGCTGTCATCCATGTTAGTGATTTCTAGTCAAAATTAGCTAAATGGATTACATTGATAATTTGTTAAAAGGTAAAGTTTAAGACTGAATTGACATAAGCACAATAGGCTTAAGACATTTTTTGTACTTTCCCCAATTTGATGTTGTCCCGCATGCTTTTATCAGTTGAGTTTACTCATACTTGCCCATAAAAAAAGGGCATGTATGTATCTGAATAGGGAAAAATTGTCCAAAAATTCATAAACTTGTAGTATGACAGCCAATTCAATTCTAAATTTTTTGATTTCGCCAATTTAATCATAAACATTTTCATGATTTCCCAATGTAATCTTTTGACCAATTATAACGAGAAATCAATGATATGAACACCAATCGTCCTATGTGACACAATCAGTACTAACGTGGATAATTTTTATTTGTTTAAAAAATACCTAAAATTTTATTTTATGTTTCTTACTCTTTCTTTCTTTTCTTATTATTTTTTTCCCCTTTGTCAAATTTGTGATCAGGGAGGTTGTTAGGCCTTGGCAATGGCTAGTGGTCCTTGCCAGCCATAGATGAGGCTTGATGTCCTCGCTAAGATCCAGGCAAGGACATCATGACCCTCACCCAAATCCAATAGAAGGCTGCAATCCTTACCAAGATACAAGCGAGGGTGTCACGGCCCTCGCTTAAAGTAGGCAATGCTCCCACGTGCTCATCGTAAAAAGATGTAAGACTAAATTGGTTAATTTAGAAATTTTATGACTCAATTGCTCATCGTATAATGATTTAGGTTTTTTAAGACAATTATCCCATTTAAAAAGCGTTGAGATGGTTATTTGTTTGGTGCTTGCAAACGATTAGACTATATTCAAGCAAGTCTTCTATTGTCTGAGCACAGGATCCTTCCAAGAAGAAGGCAGAATATTGTTTAGTTATCGTAGTGCTTTGTGCGTGGACAGGGTTCTTCCTTCTTCTTTCTTTCTTTTTTTATTTCCCATTACCTTTTTTTTAAGTCAGTCTAATTTACACCATTCTGATACGGTCTCGTGACAAAGCTCCTCCAAATCCACGAAAGAAAGAAAAAAAAATCGCTGATCGGCAATTGCGCGTGGGATTTGTTGCAGATCCACTAGGGTTGCACACTTGAGCAAGAAAAAGAAATCAGAAGAATGAATTCGTTAATACTCAAAGTCATACTTTTTTTTTTTTTTTTTGAGCAAATACTCAAAGTCATACTTTACGAAGTCAGAAACGCTATTTCCTCTGTATAATGAGGGCGAGGTGATTCTGCTGTTGGAGTTCCAAAATCACTTTTTCCATGTTCCAAGTCAACCGATGGATGATGACAGGTTGGAGACTGGAAAGTTGGTGAGTTTCCAACGTTGACTTCCTCACGTCTTCCGTCAACGGAACTATCTAATTAGTAATTACTAATTAGTGGTCGTGAGTGAATTACCAAAAGTTTGTGGCTAACTGCACACGCCTCTTCTCTCACGCATGGACTGATGAACAACTTTAAAAGAAAGTCTCTATGGCTATTGGCCAACGTTTTTTTCCGCAATTTCACCTTTTTATATTGATTGTGTTTAACAAGCCGTTTTAGAATAGGGCAAATACATATGTTGTATAACACTTCCCATTGAATGTAAATCAAACCTTACGCATATATCACGGGATGTGGATGTGATCAAATTTAACGAGCAACAAGAGACGGGAAAACGTGTAAAATAGCAAGTGTGACAGACAGAAAAATAACCATAACAGGCTTCAAATTCATGAACTGCACACTCCAATATCATGTTAGATAAACATTTTTCCCCTCAAGAATCTCGACTTTTAAAAAATAGATCCACAGCACATCTGTTTTTAATAATCTTTTTTCATAAATAGTTAGAACGAGCGGGATATGGAATGCTCTTTTCACGTGTGTCGTGCCGCATGGCTATTTTTCAACCCAAAACCTGTTGATCATGCCTCTTTTAGTGTAGAATGTACTAGAGAAGGGAAACTTGCAACATTCTTTTTTGAGGTATAAAATCCTATATCGGTCCATCTTTTAAGAACTTCTGAAGATTATTCTAGCTGAGATTCTACGGCCTAATCCAGTGATTAGGTCAAGAACCACCACGATACAGTTACGTGATCATGATTTTCGGGAAAAAATTGGGTTAGAGGAATTACTGATAATACTCCAACGCGATGCTGCTTTAGGGTTAGGCAAGGTCAATGAGTTACAGCATTCAAACGCATTCTTCTCGGATGTCTTTTCTTGTGGAAAGACGCATGACCAAAACCCTAAAGGTTCAATTAGTGTACGAACCTCTCCTATCGTACCAAAAATAAACATGTAACATGCACCTTACATATATCTTATATTTCATAAATATCTTGCGTGTGATTGTCATGATCAAGGAGTATCCTAACTTATTAATAGTCTCTCATATGATTCGAAGTGGAGTAAAAGAAATGAGATTATAGGAATCCTTTATGAAATAACTTAGTTGAAATCTTTGCATAGAAATTCTCTGATAATCTTTAGCATCTTAAATTCATATTACCAATCACGTGGCGCACTACTCTCATCGGTATTGAGCATCTACAATTGACTAACAAAGCTCAATTATCTCTCTAAAAATGGTTACATCTAAATAACCTTATTTCGACAGCGGTGAATTGTATTTGTATAGACAAAAAGGTCTCTCCGACAGTGGAAAGAAACAGAAAGATCCGGGGCGAGATCCTTCTTGGGCATTTCCTACCAATAACACTGTATGTTTCTAACTAGTGCAGAAAAAGAAAGTGGCTTTTTCTCCTTCTTCTTTTCCATGTGCTTGGATGATAAAAGCAGGTCAACGTAAGTCGTCACTCTCAAAATCAACGGCCAACGACGGCACTTTTTAAATTTCCAAGGGAAGACGAACCACATCACTTTCTTTTTTTATTTATCTTCGTGTTGTCTTTTCTCTATGGGTGTGTGAAATCAAGCATTTCCCATCCGTTTTATTGCTTTCAAACGTGGCGATCGTTCACATCTCTCTCTCTCTCTCTCTGTTCAGTTTTTTCCCAGGTCGTCCTCTTACCATTCCACAATGGTAGAATGTAATAGGCCATATCGGAATGGTAGGAGCCGTACGAATTGTTTTTCGAGCTAAAAATTAGAAAATTGCTGATCGTGTTTCGGCCCTTTATTTCCTATTGACAACCCCTTTTCACCAGGAAAACATTCATGAAGACCATCTGCATTAGATGCCAATCTCAATAATTTCCACGTGAAAAGATTTGAGAGCATTAATGCAAAAACTATTCGGTACATCTTTATGCCCATAATTTTTCAGATGATGCATCACTCAACTTTGATTCAAAGGATCGGAACTTTAAAACATATATTACAAAACTCCCACGCCGATAAGTCGAAGAAGATCGGTCTCGCTTCTAGACTCGGGAGTGCAGCACTGACTTGCATCCAACAGAACACGCATGAGACTTCTTCATCTGTGGTGAGCAGGCAAAACAATGATGTTCCGTCACTCATAGACCACGGCAACATCACAAGCTATAAGATTTAATAGCACGATATAATAATACGACGGACTAACATTGGGGCTACTTTCGACCAAAAAAAACAAAACATTGGGGGCACATAGTCTGTGCAGCTGTTTTTGACATGCTACTTGCTAAAAATAAAACTATCCATGTCGGCAATGCGTGCACAATAAGGTCACAAGGCCCGTGCATGCACAGGCATGTTGGGAGAGATTGACCGCGGACGATGGCAATGATGGGGACAACAGGGTGATCGTCAATCCCTCAGGGTGGGAAGGTGATGAGATGACTTAGAGGTGGTGAATGGGCACGTGGAGTTGATCGATGGTTGCGGCCTGAATACTTCATAGCCTCTCCTGATCAATCCTGGTCAGTCATTAAAGCAGGTTTATCATGCGTTCCAGGAATTTGCCTCGTATCTACAGATGCTGTGACAGTGAATTTGCTTTTTAATCGTCTCACCTCGTGAATCGATCGATATCGCTCTCATATCCGGCGGTGACCATAGTGACATTAGCCGCTGTTCGGTACGAAGGGGGTATACATCAAACCGATGATATTAATTGAAGATTCCTACTTTTGCGTCGGTTATTTACAATAACCCTTTTTTTTTCCAGTTTCACATTTCGCGTGTATTGGAATTGTTCGGGAACCTAACATTTTCTATTCAATTCCACCAAACTCCGAAAACGAAAGGTTACATTCGAAAGGTTGGATATTCTTCCTTTGGCGAAGCAAATTAGGCACTCTACTAAAACTTGTTCCCCGAAAGAAAAGGCATGCAACAGATCCCATTGAATACGACGTGTAACTCTAGCGATAAAGGGAAATATGTGCTTGTGATCTTTCTGTTCGAATAGCAAAAAGGTGGAGAGGGGGCTAATAGTGCTTATGACTCTCTAGAATTATCATAAGATTCTACATTCACTATAAAATATTTGGCTTGGAGTTATAAGTAGTCTGCATCAGCCACCTCTTAAAGATAATATTAGATAATATTGAACGAGCCTTTCAGAAGTTCATAAATGATATGAATCGAACTCATGATAATGTGAAAAATATATGATCTCTTTACCATGAGGCTAACTATTTTGATGGTCACATTTGAGGTACTCGGGATTTCTCAACATGTTTACGATTTGGACAAAAATAGTTGTGTGAGGGAACAATTTTGTTTTTTGTTTTTTTGGATTGATCAAGAGAAATCTCCTTGTTATCTCTGCTCGGGTCTGTGCTTGATTTATCGGGATTACACTGGGGAATAAATAAACTGTCAAATTCCGAAAAAGAAGAAGAAGAAGAAAAAAAAGATGAAAATCGAGTCTAACTTGTGAAAGTGAAGGAATCAAAAATTGCTATGATATGATGACTGTATTGATTCTTCACATTGACGTCAATCTGATGTGATTTACTATTAAGGTGTTCATGCCATGAGCCATCGCCTCTGTTCCTGCAGAAACAGGAACATGGGTTTTGATCGACCTCAGCCCCTTGCGCATCGGTTATGTAATGTTCATCGACGACCGACAGACTCGTCCTCTGTTCTAGTATTCATTCCCAAAACACACTGCGTTGCGATTGGTAGTTAGCATTACAAAACAGACCGTCGAAGCTTTTGCACGCTCCTTCTTCTTGGTCGCTCCTCCTGTTTTTTCAACGAACCTAACTAACCAGTAGCTCCTCGCGTAGTTGCAACAGCCTTAGTTGCAATGGATCCATTCGCTCCCCCTCCCTCCTCAAACCGGCTCCTCCATCAGCCTCGGCCGCCGGGGCTGTCGGCGTTCCTTTTGGCTTCTTGGCTGAGCCAGCGACGGCGCCTTTAGCCTCGGAATCCTTGCGCTTCGCGGTGACTCTGACCGGCGGGGGCTCGCCGGAGCCGATCCGGTGAGGGAAGTTGAGCAAGGCCTTGGCGCCCCGCATCCTGTAAGCGGCTCGGTCGTAAGCGAGAGCAGCTTCCTCAGCCGTCTCGTAGGTGCCGAGCCAGACTCGGGCGCCGTTCTTAGCCGGGTCGCGTATCTCGGCGGCGTACTTCCCCCACGGCCTCTGCCTCACTCCCCTGAAGTGGCGTCCCTTGCAAAACGAGCTCCGTTGGAAGCCGTAATCTCTGGCAAAGTCGCTCTCGCGCCGTTCCGAGTTGACCACGCCGCCGGCGACCTCGATGGGGTAGTTGTAGGAGGCGAAAGCGTTGTGGAGCGACAGGGCGTCGTCGGAGGCGAAGGAGGTGGGGACGGAAGCGGGGGGAGGAGGGGGTGGGGCTGGGGGTGGGGGTGGACGGTTGTGATGACGGAGTCGAAAGGGGACCAGCCGGAGTGGAGGGCGTCGTGGAGGGAGTTGTAGATGAGCATGTCATCGGAGTCGTTGAGCTGGAGAGGGAGGTCGCCCCAGTGCTCCTGGGTGAGGAACGGGTTGAGCCCAGAGGCGCCGTCTTGGGGATGGTTTCGCTGGTTATACAAAGGGGGCGGAGAAAATATGGTCTCTTCCGCTACCAACATGGTGGATTGGCTCATCTTTTCGGGTTTCTGGAGCTGTGAATGAGGTTCTCCTACTGACAGACTCGTTGTGAAATTGCAGAGCGAGAGAGGGAGAGGGAGACGGGGAGACAGGGGAAATGAGAATGTGGGGAAAGCTGGGGGAGGGGGAGCTTTATATATAGTGGGACTTGGGAGAGTTGCTAGTGCCTAAGGAAGGAAGCTTCACGATCCTATGACGCAGGGAGAGGCAGGGAACGGACGAGCATGACACACGCACAAGGGGACAGAAAGTTTACAAGACATGAGTGAGGAGGGCCACTTAATTGTAATTCCAAGGTGCACGTATCACTAAAATGGGAAATGTTAGGCTGATGGAGTGTATATTTCCACTGGCGATCCACCTGTGCTGCTTTGCAACTTTTCCATTAGGATATTTTAGTTATAACTCCTTGTCATTGCAATAGGTACATCACGAAGCTTTCAGGAAGCATCATGGTTTACCTAATTTGAGTAGTAGCCTTAAAAGCATATGCTCTTGAACCCACGAGTTAAAAAAAAAAAAAAAAAGCTCTTGCCCTTAACAACACAAATATAGAAAATGATATGAAAAATTGATATGCTAATTGACGCGGCAAAACTCTCGCTGCTTGTTAAGTATGCCGTGTTTAAAAAATCCCGCTTATGATTCATCACACACACTAAAAAGGATCGTGTAGTGGCTAATTGAGTTGCGTTTGGAATACTGAAATTAGTTTATTGAACTGATATGTGAAGTGCTATGGTAAATTGAGAACTCATTTGTAAATGAGTGGATTGTATTCAACATCTAACATGAATGAGTATATCGGAATTGAAAAGAATATACTATGCAACGCGCTCGTATTATAACTAACCATTTGCCAATTTTGTGATTTGATTGTATAGCGAGTTTAGAAAATATACTCAAGTCTTTCGACACTATTACTATATCCAACTCTTCGCACCGCCATCGTCTTAATACATAAGCTCGTGCTCATCAAATTTAGGTTTTTTTGTTAAGGACGGCGAAACTCGCTTATCCTTCTGGGCAACCCTTTCCAAGAGCCCTTTAATCACTGCATCAACATGTCCAAGTGATGTGCGTATTGCAATCGAGTACTTTATCCTCAACATGAAGAAAAGTTGTGTGATCCGAGTGGAGAAAATGGAAAAAGCGAGAAGGGGTCGTTTAGGGAGTTTCCTTGAAATTACCGAAAGGCCTCGAAACAGGGAGGAAACGAGTGGAGCAATTGACAGGACAGAAGTGGAATTCGTGAAACGTGAGGGAAAGAAAGTAAGGGCCGATGCTCTCGTCATGGCCTCCTGACGTCTGCTACATGTACTTTCCATCATTCATTTTCATGGAAAAATGGGGAGGATAATCATGGAATCTTTTAGTAGTATACGTTGGAGAATTCAACCTATGAGCCATCATGATTCATGATGAGGTGCATAATAATTGTTAAGTTAAAACACCATCCGTAGACTTGACTGCCAAAACCCCTCTCGAAAATCTTGCGACTGACTGAGAGAGGAGAGAGGAGAGAGCTTCCATGATAACGTACAGCTCGGTTAGCTTAGTTTACCGCGAGGTAAACATACAAGGAGGACAAGGTCAATTACGATGCGGTCACCATGCAGTTCCCTCCGTCCTTAGATGTAAACAAAGATGGCTAGCCGTCGCGGGTTGAAGCACGTCAGTCGGTGAAGATGTCACAGAAAACTCGTTCAGCTTGTTCGATCGACTGCACTTTGGCTGAAAAGACAGTCATGATCAGTAAAGTTAGGAGGACCCCAGGAAATGAAGCGCAGCAACTTTTGGTTTTCCGTTCAGGAATGGCTGCTGAGTGGCCACGCTGGGGCTCCTTCCTTCTGGGGAAGCATGAATAACCACGGCAAACACACATTGCGTAGATATCCCATTTGCACCCACCCAAGCCTTTTTCAATCTTGGTAGGCTCTGGTTTCATATGATTTTTATGGAGAACACCCAAGTTAACACCCCATCTTATGAAATTTATTCTAAGCTCGCAGACATAATTATTTAATTATTTATTTATCTGGTATTACTTTTCAGGGAGAGATATCCTTTTGGTTTCTCGTATTACTCTTTAACTTAGTTTTACTTTTTTATTTTCAACTGGATGGAAAAGTCAATAATCAAAAGTCTCCATTACCCTATTGTTTAGGCGACTATCTCCTACTCTCTCTCCCTTTTGAACGTGGTGGCTCTTGTTTTCCGACCACAAAGAGAGCGAAAAAAATCTTATAAAATAAAGATATGTGCATACGCATGTACAGAATTTAGCATATTAGTGGAGAATGTGCATGTACGCTCAATGAACTGCCAAAAAGGGAAAGAAAAAAAAAACGGAAACAAAAACATAGCATGAAGACGTTAATACTATCCTTTATGGGAGAGAGTCATTATTTTTGGTCTCTCAACTTAAATTACCTCAACACAAAATTAAGATGATAACTTCTCTTAATCATAAGTGAGCTCAAGGCTATTTTCATCATTTTGTAGTTAATTAAAAACTATCATTAACCGTCGCTTTCCACTCTTCAAAAGTAGTTAACTAATTATCAAACGAAATATAAAGATATAAACAATTTCGCCTTTTTAACGACGGAACTTTTTTTCGTTTGAAAATTTAACAGGCTTCACATGCCCAATATGACATAAATGGCGTGCGCAGCATGCGTTGGGTCAAGTATTCTACTGTGAAAAACCCGCAGTCAACACTACTATCCCATGAATAGGAAAGTGCAGATTCACAGCCGGTAGCTTGCGGACTTGAAACCTAGAACCTACTGTGTTGGGATAGGTTCCTAGTTTTAGAACTTATAACTTATCATGTGGTCCTTAAAATCTATTCTAGAATAGACCTTTTCAGTCGTCTGATTCTAGGGTCTACCTAGAAAACGGCCAATTTCTTCTTCTTCTTTTATTTTTTAAAAGGACATATTTTAGTAAAACATATCCTTATTTACAATCAAGACAAATAGCAATTATAACACAATATTAGATAACAAAACAACGAGACGTGCGATACAAAATAAATAGAAGTATAAAGCGATTGGGAAGTGTCTAATATATCCCTTAATCAAGCAAATGAAAGTCAAAACAACAACAAGAATTCATATCCGTCAAAAGTAATAATCTATAAAAGATTTTAAAAAAAATTAAGGCATATTCAGCTATGTTATGTGGAGCATTGAGAGCCATCAACGGTTAAAAGAATTGTATTCTTTGAAGGAATTGGAGATCAAACAATCAACATCCCCAAAAAGTTTACCCGATCTGTTGGCATTCACTAAGTTGGATACATATTGGATACCATTAGAAACTATAGAGCACACCATTTAGTCAGAGAAGCTATTGCTACTCTTGGTATTGTAGGACAAATAAGCATCATCCGAAAACTTAGCTCTTCGACAAGTAAGAAAAGTGTGCAAGTTACAGGTGACTAATTCCAAGGGGTGAGATTCTGAACCTAAAACCTCAAACTTAGCTCTTCGAGACCGATTCTCAGTTTTTGAAATCTTGAACTTACCTTTTAGACCCTAGAGCCAGACAAAAATCGGCTAGGAAAGGTCAGTTCGATCTAATTCCAAGGTCTGCCTTGGACTATTGCTCATCCCTACCCACAATGAAGTCCTTTTTTAGCAAATTTTATGGAAGTGCAATTGCATATCGTTTACACGTGCAAAATAACTAGTATGTAATACATACGTGCACCCATTCCCATTGAAGGCAAAAGCGTAAAATTTATGTCCTTAAGTTACAAATGCTTTTTTAGATATGAACAACAACAACTTGGATAGTAATGACATAATTGACAAATAATGGTAGGCATTGACTAGGATGGCCTCTTCACGGCCTAAAAGGTTTAGAAAAGAAGCAGGAGAAGGAGGACCATAAGCACAAGGGAGCAAACATACCACCCTCCATTTTCAACAACTGTATCTGCATGTTGGATAGCACCATATTCATATTCAATTCTTTTCAGGCCCACACCCACATTAAAGTCTTGCAAATTGTCGATTTTAGTGTCCTGAGAATAGTATAATTCTCTCATTTTTCATCAAATTATTATTATGTACCCAATCAAGTCTGTAGTGTTTTGGCAGTGTCTAGCATATTCCATCTCCAAGCCGAGCCTACTGACTTCAATCGTATAAATCTGATTTGGTTTTCTTTCTAAGTGTATAATACCACGGGAAGTTGGTATTTTATATGCTTGCATTTTTAACCTTCATTCAACCCCTTTAGTGTATAATATTCTAATTGTATATTACAGGGGCATCGATCAATTGCCTAAAGCTAGCCCACCTTTTGGACTGTTTAAATGGTTATAAATGTAGCAACTTTGACTTTCTATATTTACGAATGAAAAGGATAGCATTGGACTTCTTAGTGGTCATACAAAAAGGAGTTAATGAATTTGAATTTGTCCTTTTCCTTCACTCCAAGGCAGCTTTCGATTCTATTTTATCTCTAAGTCTTTTAATAATGTGAAAGCGAAACAATTTGGGCTGCAAAAATTTCCAGCAACGTGATATTATCAAACAAATATCTTGACCCAAGTGACGGGTGTAATGAGAGGAGCAGAGGCAGTGAATCATATTCGAAAGATTAGCAATGGAGAAAAGTTATATTAATTGCGTGTATTGATTTTGCCCATCAGTGCTAGCGAAAACACCACCAAGCAGAAGTAATTTTGTGAAGTGATAACCCTTTCTCGCCCTTCAAATCCAGTTTGGAGGGTCTAAAAACATGTTTACACCCACTTCCATTTCGTACTCATTCAGCAACATTAAAGGTGGAAAGCTTAACATAAGTTTTAAACAAGAGATACGAGGAATTTTCGGGTTTTAGCAAATTCCCACTTCATAGCTATCTGCCTAATTCTGTTAAAAGGCAGAAGAAGCACGTGTGTTGAAAGTCGTGGGGTAGGTGTCAATGAATCCTCAACAAAACAATTATTTTATGACTATTTGATTGGGATTATATTATTTAGGTATGTCCTGACAACGGACATATTCCCCCGCTAATCGACTATGAGGCTGAGCATGGAACGTGCATGCCCAATCATAAAGGCGTTCAATATTGACATTTTTTCCCTCTTACTTTACAAGAATGGCGTCGATGTTTTGACCTTGTTTACTACAATCCCATTCAAACAATTTTTCTTGTTTCTGCTAATGGTTTTTCAGATACAATGGATTTCGCTAGAGGACAGCAAGATATTGTTGAGATATTGTTGTTCACAAAGCCTAATGATGCATGTGGTAACATATATGTAAGCGCATGGACAACAACATATGCCATTGGACATGAAATCGGGTTGAATACTGCCTAAACCTTTTGTTGATTTAAAAGAATACCAGGAGGAGGAGTGAAATTGAGTAAGAGGCGTCGACAGCTATCAAATCTTCAATCGAATTTTTGCAGCCACCATTGGCCTAATACCAACAAGTTATCATTAGCCGACATCCATGGTCAACAGCTTGCTTCAATTTCTCCTTTCTCTTTTTTCTTCTTCAAAATTAGAAAAAGGAGTAGCCCCTTGTTGCAATTTATTATTGGATCTCTCCCTCTCTCTCTCTCTCTCTCTTTTGGATTGATGGTGGGACGAGCCCCTTTGAATTCTCTAATTCAGGTCAAAGAACAAAGCTTGTATTATTTTATCGCCGGCAAAAAACAAAATTGTAGGATACTTTTGAAATGTGCTCTATCTATCGCTCATGTCATATGGATTTTCATGGACTTAAAAGGACACTTGATGGCTTTCCCACCATCAAAAGTGGAGTTAGATATTCAAACTTCTTATCTATGTTGTTGAATCCTCAAACTTAGTTTGTGCAATTTGTCCACTTGAATTTTTCAAATATTCATTATCAATAATTTCATTCATTTTGTCAAAGTGGCATGGCTAACTTGAGAAAATTAACACGAGGTCAAAAAACAACAATTATTGTTTACGAAAAATTGAAAAAAAAAAAATCCACCGATGACGAGCTGAGTTGGTTGGGCTTTGGGCACTTCACCGGAAAGGTCGCAGGGTCGAAACTCCGCATCTGCTAACACGTCTTAAGTGGAAGGCTAAGGTAGTGGGATCCTGTGCTAGCTTCCCCTTAAGTATTGACGCTTGATCCTAGATGCACCATGCACTCTACAGGACGTGGGCTGTCTAGCAGGCTTGGTGTATCCTGGGCATAAAAAAAATATAAAAAAAAAATCATAAAAAAATATGATTGCGTGCGGGG
This sequence comes from Eucalyptus decipiens, assembly GCA_014182575.1. Lineage (NCBI taxonomy): Eukaryota > Viridiplantae > Streptophyta > Magnoliopsida > Myrtales > Myrtaceae > Eucalyptus > Eucalyptus decipiens. The sequence goes on along the minus strand of CM024609.1, from coordinate 46,898,878 downwards.
TCTCTCTTGGGGACAATATAAAAAAACGATCCCTATTTATTTATGTCCCTTGTTCAATATGATTCAATGCCTAATCTTTTTATTCTAATTAATTTAATCATTTTACTTTAATTCAAAGTTCAATTTAGTTGTGATCTTTCTAACTTGTCGCGATTTGCTCCCTCTGTACTGATGTGGCGGCATAATGCAAACAAATTCATGTCTTCGTATAAAGATAGCCGTAGCTTTCGACACCTTTGATTTGCCTCACCCAAATTGATGTTTGCTGTCAGCTGAAGATATATATATATATGTAGCTCCGTCTTTGATTTGCCTCACCCAAATTGATGTTTGCTGTCAGCTGAAGATATATATATATATATATATATGTAGCTCCGTCTGAATGAGCTTCCATTTGTTGGACTCCGGGGTCCAGCGTGCATCAGTACCCCACGACAACAACAGATCAAAGCAAAGAATTTCCATCTCCCGTTTGACTATTCACTCTGAATTAAATGAACCCGTAAGTATCAATAATAAAATATCTATCGCAAGTCAAACGAGAGACCGGAGGCGTACCTTACACCACAAACATGATCAATATTTTCTTTTCTGCAGATTGATGTGAAGTTTATTTCCTAACGTCATTATCAATTTTTACGGTTTTCCCAGAGTCACGATCAATCTAATGCAACGTATACCGCCATGTACAGTGGAAAAACTAAAGTGAAGCAACGAGCATGCATATAAGGACTGTTTTTACATAATTATGATACGTCACAGCCAGGGTCAACGACGATTGAGCTGGGGCTCGTGAACATTAGTTAGGCAGAGAATTCCAACATGGTTGAGCCAAGCACGCCGCTGGAATGTTGAACTCGCGAAACAAGCGATGACTGACTCAGAAACGTTTCGTTCAGACTTGGGAGGGTCGTTGAAGGACCACGAGTATCAGCCGTGACGGTACGCTGTTGAATAGTTTATACAAAAAGACGGTGTCAAATGTACGACCCGACTGTCTTTTAGCGCTTGGCGTTCATGTTGGACGCCACCTTAGAAAAGCGAATAGTATTCTCCTTTGTTTTTATGTCACGGAATCATATGCTAAGTCGCCGATAGACCCCCGTGGTCAGGTCGTCCTGGCTTTTCTACGCTCGATATGGTAAATTATTGCCGTGAATCATGTGGTCCAAATGGGAATGAATAGAATCCACAATTTGGTCAAACAAATATCCCAAATTCATGAACTTGATCAGGTACTATTTTTCTATGAATGTATATAGCGAAACATGCGTGATTAAGATGCAGATTTGTCAAGTGATCATGATTAGTTAAAGATGAGCTGGACTTAGAAACTGCATAGCTCCGGATTAAATTAAGCAGTTACGTTTGTCACAAGAAATTCATTGCTAAGATTAGAGCTTGTTAAGATTATCTAGGATGACTAGAATTCCTAGAAAAATTCCATTTGTAGCTTTATATATAGTACTAATTTTCAGTGATATGGCATGATTGGATCGATGTATTTATAAAATTTTTGAGATTACTGTCTAAAGGTTCTAAAAGTTTAAGCTACTAGATGTAGATTTTATATATAAATATAACAACGTCAATTGACAAACATTTTTCTTCATTGATAATGATTCTTGCTATAGTAAAGGTGAATGAGGTCGAGAGGTAGAACTTTAAAATCAAGTGAGTGAAACAAAGTGGAAAAATGAGTATAAGTTAATGGTTAATATCATGAAAAACCAAAACCGTTACACTCGTGATAAATTTACTTTAAAATAATTTTTCGACCAAAAAAATCCCAAAATGCTACACCTATAATAAATTTACTTTTCATTAGTTGTCATTAAATTATCAAGTTGGATGATAAATGGTAGTTGATGAGTGTATTGGTTTTGGGTTTTACCTTCCGTTTGTCACATATGTATCAATTTGTAGTTTTTTATGGTATTAATTAAATTTAATGGAAACTAACGGAGGGTAAATTTGTAATAAATATAAGGGTAATTTATTGCAAGTGTACCAATTTGACATTTTTATGCTTAAGAATTAATAAATTTATTATGAGTGTGTCGATTTAAAGTTTTTCATAGTATTAATCCACGTTGGATATGCACAAATCGAGATGAGGATAACAAGATAGCCGCGGGAAAATTAGAAGGTGAAAATGACGCGGTCAGTGACTTTTTTTTTTTTTTTTTTTTTGGTCGAAAAGTGCTATTTTATTTATATTATAGGTGGTCTCAGCCCCACAGTTGACGCATCATTACATAGTATGGCCCATAGGCCTTGAGGGGGAGAAAAAGTCCAGTTGCAAGGGAGGCTTTTGCTTCTTTGTTGTCGCGCGGCCCAATCCGCAGCTGTGTTGGCGACCCGCGGACAATAGCGCAGATCCACGTTCGGAAGTTGCTGCAGAAGTTCAAGGCACTTTGTCCAGCTCGCACGTGTTTCCCAGGTAAAGTCTTTCTTGTACTTTATGGCTTGAGGGGGGTCTTCTTAGTCTTTGTGTACGTTCTTCGGATTCCAGGGCTCTCATTAATTTGTTTAAATGACGAAGAGAAATCAGTGCCTGCCACTCATCAAAGTCTTCTTTGCTCTGGATGCACGGTAGAATTTTTCGTCAGTTTTGCTCAAATTTTCTATCTAATCGACATGTGCCGAAACTTTCCTACTACTTGTATATTATTATATCCATGGCATATCGTGGTACATTCATTTGACTATGAATCCGATGCATATATATATCGACTTGCTTTTAAAGAGTCAATATCCTAAAACGTCACTTGAACAATGAACTTAGACATACATCTATCCGAGTGCTTATAGTGCTGTTCACTGTCCAACAGTTCATCGAAGCTAAATCATCGTGGCTTATGAAACTATCTGCTTGAAGCATCATTCTTCAGTTGGTGCTGCTGAAGTGGATACATGCATGTCCATCCCATCATGTCGGCGAAAGGGTTGAACACGTACCTATGATCGGTTAGGGGCTGCTTCAATTGTAGCACGAGATACATGGAATCGATGCCATCTCTTGCCTAAACTCGGAATGTCAAATGCCGGACGTAATGAAATTAGGAATAAGCCACGATGCAGGGTTGAATTAAGGGGCTAGCGAGTAGCGACTGCATGGGCTCGTGGCGCCCCAGCCCCACAATTTGCTGACCTTTGTCTCCTTCTCTTCATCATGTGATTGCGGAAATTGTCGTCTCGGATAAAAATTAACAAACCGAGGGACGGAGACCACGAACGCCGCTAGAGTTGCAAGGACGCCACGGGTACGGAGGTACTTGTCAAAGATGGGGCCAGAGGCCAGTTGGATTTGGGGAAATTTTTTACCCAAAGGCAAAGGTGAAAAACATGGATATTTCGAATAGAAAACTGATGTCCGTCAGGACTCTGGCGTCTGGAACCGACTTTGGGGAGCCGAGGATCTTCCCACCAACCGTTGGGGTCCCATATGTTGGGGAGGAATGTCATTGCTCGTCCACGCAATCTGACAAGGACACTTTTCGGCCTTGAAAGCTGCCATGTGAAAATGGGAAGCTATGAGGTTTCAATTCAGTTAGTTAACTTGCAATCGACCGGTCGGTCGTAGCAGACGGATAGGTGTGAATACAGGAACGAATGGGCTCAAAATCATCTGATGGTTCGGCGTTCCCGTTCGGAGTTCTGCAGGGACGTGTCCTCCTCAGACAGGAGAAGCGTGGATAGAAATTTCGAGGCCACCAGACAGTGGGTCGTTGGTCTCGTCCTTCCCCTCACCGTTTTGCGTTTAGACGCGAGGAGGCACGTCGGGGACAGGGGTGACCTTTTCTACAATAAATGAACGGTCGGTAACGATAGCCCGGTCTTTCGGGATTCGGGGCCCACGTGCACCAACCAATCTTGGAATCGACGGGAGGGGTATCGAGCTTGATTATAACGTTAAGGTACCGTATAAACTGAGGAGAACGAAATTACGTTTGAATACCTTGATGATAATTTTGATGGCGTGTCCAAGAGCAGATTGCACATAAATCACGCTTATTATTAAAATTACAGTATGGGCCCTGTGGAACGAATATGACAGGATTAAGTTGTCTAAACCCTCTGGAAAATTCCACTGCCCATTAATTGGCTGACTAAGCCCCCGCATCCATTATGGGCTTTATCATGTATGGATTCCGAACCTTGTTGCACTTCTTCCTTGGTTTAAAGTAGTGAAAGTTGTTTCTTTGACCAAAAAGTAAAATTTATTAGAATTACAGGATCTAGGATGGAAGGTACATTCTTTGGGACCACCACATGCACTGGAAAATCAGAAAGTTTTTCATTGTGATGCTTCAGATCGACCTGAATGTAAATGCCCTTCTTAGTAGAAAATTACACAGACCGAATTTCTCTTGCCTTATTGCAATACATGGTCTCGTATTTTACAAAGAGACTTCACAACGGAAAACAATCCAGAACTAATATGACATATTACAGTGCAAAAGTTCACTACTTTAAGAGGTCTTCAGGATTGAGGATGAAATCTCAGCACAAGAAGAATGGAGATGCTGATGACCATTGGATCTGAGAGTGACTGCTGTGAAATCTATATAGATGTAATCTTCCTGTTGTTGATCTGCTCAATTATAGCTCTATCAACTTTTCCCAGCATCACCTCATCGCTGTTTAAGAAGCTAGGCTGGTTTGTAGATGCAAGAAGTCTAGCCCACATCCTATCAGTTAATTTGACGATGTTTTGAGTCTCAGTGACTCGCTGCAAGACCAAGCAATTGCATGTGAACAAATAATTTCAATAAGAGTATGAATCCATGGAGAAAGCATATTTGCCATGTCCAAATCGACAAAACACTAAACATGAACCTTCATACTTTAATAAACAAGTAGTGAAAGAGATCATATAAAGAAGAAATTAAAAAACAACAGCATATATAAACTGTTTGTCATGACAATTTGCATGGTTTATGCAGGAAACAAAAAAATATCCCACGCATACAGAAATCTATAAAGGAAAAAATTGTGCATAGCATGCATTATTCACCCCAACTGATCTATAAAGAAATCTTTTCTGTGTTGACAGGAACTATATTTGGCATGAAGCCTTGTTTCATATCAACAACTGATCTACCAAATTCCATGCACCAGCATAATCTGTGATAAATTTTCAATCTGAAATGTGCATAATCCGGTTGTCCAATAGCTGCTATCTGTCCTCTAGGTTTCTAGCCAGCAAACTAGAATTATTAGCAGGCATCTTAATATCCAAACTAATAGAAGGTTAAACATCTTGAACCAGCAAAGCACATGTTCAAACAATCAATGCAGGAAATTCTAGGCCAATTTTTAAATTTTTCAGGGTAACGCAGGAAAAGAGATGCTCACTGAAATGGGAATATAGGCATGTCTGCTATTGACAGGCCCAACTGTGAATCCTGTGTACCCAGCCATAGCTCCATGCACGGCACTTTGGGCAAGAAGAGTGCAGTAGATATTATCCGATGCATTACTTGGTATAGCCCGGATCATGTATGTTGGATCTGCTTAGATAGAGACTATCCAGTGTTAAAATTTTCAACATGCCAAGAACAAATTCAAAAATAGAAAGAGAAAAGGGATCCTGCATGCCAACAATACAATACCAAAGAGCTAATGACCCCTCCTCTAAATATCATCATTTGACAATGACAACCATATCAAACTAATTGTTGGAGTATCCAAAATCAATTATTCGGCATATATATGTAGTCTCTCAACCTAATAACTGATGCTTTTGGATTGGACATTGCTAGATGGTATAAAAGTAGGACTTCCTTTTTTCAAATTTCTCCAAGTCCCTTATTTTTTTTCCCCAACCCAACATAATTAGTTTAGTTTCCACACTTCATTCTTGGGTTAACTCCTAGCCTACATATTAGGGAGGAGTGTTAAAGCATCTAAATATAAACCATGCCTTCACTAACAAATTAAGTTTTTGGCATAATAGTAATGGTCCCACAAAGTTCTACATTGATTATAACATTCATTTCCTTATCAAGGATAAGTATATGAGATAAAAATAATACACATGGAATGCCAACTACCCGTTTGAGTATAGTAATTATTGCGCAGAGTCAACATTCAGAAGAAATTCATGTTAAACTATCTGATGAGATAAATTGTTTGCCACCAAGAGAGTGATCCTCATAATTTGTTGGGGGCAAAATGTAAGTGAGCATTTCAGGTATATTGAGAGAATCACGCCATCGCATTAAGTGGCTTGATATGAATCCACGCAAAGACTATAGATAGGAGCAGAGCATGCTCGATTGTGCAGTCAAGCAGAAATAGTTGAGAATACAACACGACAGAAGGAAAAATGTTATCAATGACGTGACAAGTACCTATGTACTTCATGTTTATAGCCATCTTCTGAACCTTCGTAAAATGGTCCTAGTGTGTAAGAAATTGAAGTATTAGTAAAAGAAGAATGTGAAAATAACTGTCGAATGCACCAAACAACCAGATGTATAATCCTGAAGCAACCGAAAATAGGGTCAAATAACTAAACAGTGGAAATTAATGGCTAAACTTTTTTATTTCTCCACCCTCTAATGACAGTTAAGAATATAGAGTAAGTCTCCAGGATTGCAACTAGTACTCCTAAAAAGCATAAATCATGTCTATATTTAGCAACTTCTGCCCACAGCGTCAAGTAAAGTCTTTCCAGAGACCTTCTCAGGCAGATGACTCAATTATTTGTGTTAATAATTAAACATCTCATAGAGGGAGAGAAATTTTTCAGCCTCACCTTGATCTGTTGAGATAACCATAAACCAACATCAAGAAGTAATCTGTTTCCTGATGCATCTCTCCCGTTGACTGTGTGCATGCTCTGTGCTACATACTCTTGTCCAGCTCCTTCTGCTAACACAATAACCACATGCCCATTCTCCTTGAGCCGCTGCTCAACAAATTCAAAAAGCCCACCTTTGCCTTCCAAATAGAATGGAGACTCTGGAATCAAGCAACAATCCTGTTACACTCCAAAGTTTATTAACTGATCATGTGAGCTTCTAATCGCAAGTACAATAGGGTTTCACAGACCATCTAGCAATGAATAAAATTACTAGAACCACCATGAAAAATATTACATTTTCTCATGAGAACATATGGCAAACTAATTGACAATGGTCCAAGGAAAGATAAACACCATATTATGCAATTAGAGCCAACAGTAAATGACAAACATCTGAAGAAATGTTTTTCCACTGGATGGTGCTCCCTTTGTTGAAAGAACCTGATCCTAAGCCTTCCCCATTTTCTGATGAACAATAGAATCTCCGAACAATCTTCAAAAACTGAAGTCATCATGTCACCTGAGGCATCTTTCTATGATATATAATCACTTTGTCCAGATTCAGACCGTTTACTCCGAACTCTGTAGTTTGCTAATGATCAGAATATTTGACAAGCAAAAATGCTAACACAACTAGTCAATCAATCAGCCACAGCACCATCCCATTTTCTAATCACTTTTACAGCAGAAAATTAAATTAAAAACTCTGGCAGAAGAGCAAGTCCTTACCACATCTCGGCTAGCCAGAGTGGCAAACATGGCAATGAAACCTGAAGGAGTTAAAAAGCGAAAAGAAACTATCAAGACTTCAGAAGATAGGAACCTGTACACCTGTTAAAAATGTTTTATACTAATCATTTTGAATCGCACAAATGTTTACCACTGTATCTTCCCATTAGCTTGACAACACCAACTCCATTTTCCACACTCTCAACCTCAACATGAGCTGCATTTATGGCTCTCTGCGCTTCCTCAACAGCAGTATCAAAACCAAAGGATTTGTCTATGACCTATATGCCATATATACCAAATCGTCAGTTTTAATAAGCATCAACTGAAGTTCGCTGTATATAATTATGAGACACAATTGACACTACAAGTTTATTTCGTTGGTAAATGAACATGCGGCACACTGGCTATCCACCAACTAGAGGTTGAGCTTTATTGGTAGTTCAGTTGGGTTACAGCACTTATGTGGTAATTCTAATATATGCAATTGACCTTTTGCCAAGAACTTCCCTGAAGTCACAGGACTCCCTTGTACAGTTCCAGCACAAATTATTCGTACTACCCGACAATTGTCAATTCTAGAAATACAATGGGTATAAAATTAATAAAGTTCCCATCTAATCTTTTAATTTAGTTGCTTTAATATTGCAATGGAGTTCATTAGAACTTACAGCTATGTCATTGTCGATTGTCTTGGGAATCCCTGCAACTGCCACTTGAAGACCACGTTTCTCAACTTCCTTGAGAGAAAAAATACATGTGACATGCTGTAACTGAGTGCAAATCAGAAGTAAGTGACGTTGAAAAACTGATCACCTGATATATGAGAGCTGCTCCCTTCTGCGTACCATCCCCACCAATGATGTATACCTATAACGAGGAAGAGATCCATAAAATGTGGTCAAGTAACTTTACAACCAGTCAATGCCATAGGGAATTGTAAAACTCTACGAACCTGATTGATTCCACGATCCTGAATGTTATCAACTATCTTCTGTGTGTCATGACCCCCGTGATGTCCGAAGAAAGGTGCCACCACGTTTATGGATGTCGTTGACGACTTTAGGTGTCAATTGCGAGGTATTTTTAGAGTAGAATCCTCTATATCCTCCCTACAGACATTAACAGTTGCGAATCATACAACTAACAAGATTCATCAAATAGATCCAACAAGCCAATAACGGTCATATGACAAAATGCAGACTATTTTTTTTCTTCCTTTTCAGGGACACTTATCTCAATCAAATCTCACATCTGCCCGATGGCTACAAAATAAACCAAATTGAAAGTGGAAGATCCACTCATCAAGGAAACGTTGGACACAACTATTCCAACTAAATTTATCTGCTTATGTGATGTTACTTCTTATACAGACATTGTATGCCTCTGGAGTCGAACTAAAGTTTTCAATGAATGTAAACAAAAGTCTAAAATAAATGTTATAAGGGGCAACGACAGTAAATAAGCTCTATGTGGGACTGACCTCAATGCCAAGTATATCATCAACTCCATACATGTAGTTCAAACCACATACAATTTCACGAATCACTGTATTTATACCCGGACATAAACCTCCACATGTCACGATGCAAGCACGAACTTCCTCTGATTTAAAATACACCTATCATCCAAAGAAGGTCTGAATAATAAAGAACTCAATTGCTGAAAAGGACATACTAATTGTCACGGAGACTTGAATACCTTTTCCCGAGGCCCCGCGCGTCGAAAATGCACTCCCCTGGGACTATCTTTCTGGACGACAATCTGGAGAAAGAACTTACAATTAGTTTTTGGGAAAGAGACTAGAAGGACGGAGTTAGGGGCAGTATGACAGAGCTCACCTCTTCAGCAACTACGTCTTCTGGGCTGACAAAAGTTTGCCTAGCAAAAAGGAGTATCGAATGTATTATTATTAATGACCAAAAGAAAAACTCTCAATATCAATGTTTTTCTTGCAATTCAAGATTAATTTTAAAAAATTAAAAACTAGAAGTAGCAGGCAACTTACTTAACGACGGCATAAGCTTGGCTCTTATGTAGTGGATTAGGGTATGACTGCAAACAAAGATGAGAATTTCATATAAACGAATTGTTGATGTCAAGCATAGAGAGTGACAAAGGAAATGAGATAATTTGAGCCAATCTCATCAATCATTTCACAAGCAAGTTAGTGAAACAAACGAAACAAGACATCATGGAGAGCAATGTGCCTTTAGTCAATGAAGTTCCATTCCATGCATCCAGTAACAAGATCAACCAAATTGTTTGAAGTGATAACACCTAGCTTGCGCAGGATTAAAGAACACGAACGATTATCTTTTAGAGACTGGTATCATGCCCATGCAATGCTTTTTTTTTATAAATTAAATGACATTTGCACCCTTTCTTGCAATAGTATAGTCTTATTTACAAACAAAATCAAATGGATCAGCTAAAACATAATCAATCAATACCAATTGATGATATGCGCCGGGTAATAATTACAGGACATGAGTTTATAACTTCATATATTGATTTCTCTCATGAAACATAATCGCTGGCCACTAATCTGACGACGGACTTCCCTCTCAATAGATTGTAAGAGCCTTGGCACCACATCCTTTCTTCCCCTACTTCCTCACGATTTAATGGAACGATCCACGCTTCAAACGCTTAAGCAAGAGCCGAGAAATGAGATATCAACGAACAAAAAGAGCCTCAAATAGCAGGATAAGAATTACCGGCAAATCCGGGATGAAATTGGTCAAATGAGGAACGTCCTCGAGGACGAAGCCGTCGTCGTCAGTCTCCCGGCACCGAGACGAATCGGACACCTGCGCTCTGATCGCGCTTCTCCTGCGCAGAGTCAACGGTCTTCTCCGGAGCTTCAGGTCAGAGCGAGCGGGAACGACGGGAAGAACACGGCTGTGGGGCCTCGCGGCGAAGAAGGAGACCGACAGCTCCATGAATCGGTTCGGCGCAAAAAAAGATTTTCAGCTATTTCCCCGCAGTCGCAGTGAGTCGTGAGCAGAGAGGAGATGCCGAAGGAGGAGACGAAGAAGACACGCTAGCTTATGCTTCATCGGAAGGCGAGAAAACATTTTGAAGTCGTACGCGAATTTATGGGAGTCGCCATTGGAGACTCGGAACGAGAAGTCGGTTTTGATCACCGGAAGTGAAACTCCTGTCGCCGGGATTTTATCTCAGGCCCCTCTACTTTCACCTATTTTGTCATCTTCCCGGTGAAACTTTCTCCATTTCTGTCAACTCCAACTATTCACGTCCAAACGTCATTTGAAAAATATTAGCATTAATACGGGATAATTACTTCTTCAATATTGATTGAAATTTTTTACGGAGCTTGTAAAATTGATGTTTATTAGATAGCCAGTTTAAGAATATTTAAATATTTTAAAAGGTATTAAGCATTTCGGATTAGATAAAGTTCCTTAAAGTTCCTTATGTCGCGATAAATTGATAAAAAGTGAAATTCGCTCGTCTTTTAACTAGTGTATATGGGCCAGTCCTGTAGTTCTCAGGGAATAAATGCCAAAACCAAAGGCGGTTTCATGTCATTTTCAACCATAATTGGGCCTTGAGCCGATTGATCCTTTAATGCCAAATACGTGCTGCGGCTCTCAACCGCGATTCATATCAGCGTACAGATTGTTGCCCTTCCATCGAACACAGGCAAACAGATTGACCATTACCCAAAAGTCCGGCTTTCTACAGTTCAAAAGGAAAAGATGAGGAGCGGCCAATCGATTGTCATCAATTTACCTCCCAGAAGCTAATCATCCCAACTATAAAGAATTATACAACACCAAAAAGTCAAATCTCTATTCTCTATCCGGTCGATCTAACATGCCTAAATATACAGCCCTACGAACAACTGCAGTTTGCAGTCCATGTCACTCTGGAGAGTACACATCGATGCCTCAATCATCTGAGCTATAATCACTAGATTCGTCTGGTGGCAGTGGTGCTGCAGCACAGCAAAATGACTCCTTGTCCTTGAGCAAAAGACAGCTCCCATCTGAATTCCACTTCAAATCTGTTATATTAAACTGAGACAGGGGGACGCTGACACAGTAGGCACCTGAAGGAGTCCACATGTACAGGTGCGAGCTTCCTGTGCAAATGACGAGGCGAGTGCATGTAGGGTCCCAAACTGCAGCTCGGATAGGATCCTTTTGAACCAAGATGGCAGCAAGTTCAAGATGGCGCATGTCCCAGATCCAAAGAATGGTCGGCATACTATCATTGTGAGTGCATATATACTGGCTGTCATTGCTCCATGACATTAGACCTGCAATAGAACCATTCTTAAATAGGTTTCAAGCCACTTAGGCATATTTATGCACAACCTTATTCGGGACTTGATCCCATTGATCTTTATTCTCCAACAGCATCTGTTTTTCAAAGAATATTATCATTGAGTGACTTCAATTTATTGATGGAGAAGCACTCTTCCCCACAACCTATTCCTTGTAAACATTGCATGATACATCCCTGTGAGCATCTGTTTTTCGAAGAATATTATCTTTGGGTGACTTCACTTTATTGATGTAGAAGCACTCTTCCCAACAACCTATTTCTTGTGAACATTGCATGATAATCTCTGTCTATTGCATTATGGATAAGTATGATACTCTAAATGAACTTCAATTCATATTCCAGAGGAGCCTACATTAGCCACCAGAGCCACCAGACTTCCTCGGTCATATAGGATTCATGACACCAGAAATAACCATCAGAACACTACCAGCCTATCCTCATCAAAAAAGTCCATACGGCTGCACATTAACACAAGATGCAGCCTCATGGTAGGCCCATATATGGAAGCCCCACAGGTCACAAAGAAGCAATAGTTCAACCATTACTCATGCCTGCTGAATTATTTCTACCTAATACAAAATCATCGCCCTATGAAGATGCAACTTCATAGGCACATCCTTGCTGCCAGATTTCCATCAAGAAAATCAATGAAATTCATGACTTATGTGTATGGCAGACATCACGGTTCTTTCCCTATGATTTACGAATCATTTTCTTCACATGTATCCAGTTAGCAGATAAGTGCACACTCACCAATTCCTTGTTTGGGATTCGGTCTGTCTGCTGGAGGCTTCTGGCAAGGCAAAGTAATTGGAACTTCTGTAACATCATATCTGACTCTGTAATGTCCCTCTGGAGCATCTCCTTGACGATGTTTGAAAATAAATTGAAGAATCAACTAAATGCTTCGGTATATGTAATAAAATCCACCAAATTTGTAAGATAAAACAAGCTTAATCGATAAAGAAAATTATTATAAGCTATTTGGTATATTAGACATCTGTAACCAAAATAGGAGACGTTTCTCCACAGCTCTCATACCGGGAATCAAATCAAATTGCAACAACCGCATAACAGGAAATATTTCTAGTTAACTCCTAGTTGACGTCATACTTGACTGATTCATTACATATAACAAATTCCAGACCACAATCAATATCATTTACACTCCCTAATTTTCCCCTGCATCTAAAGCATCAAAACACATTCAACTCGAGAATCACCTCTCCCCAAACCTAAATATTTGATTTTCAGCAGATTTCTTAATGTTAGCTACCAAAACTGATGTTGTTATCATCAGAACTCTCCAACATCAGCAAGGTTCAATGGAATGCCATTTAATTCTGACTGTCCAAATGTCTAAACTTAATATCACAGTTCAGAAGCATGTATGCCAGACCAGAGCTCACAAATCATTTAGACCTTATAATACGGTTGAATATCATTGATAATGTAAGGAGTCTCAATTTCAGATCGATTTTATTTTGCATGCATAACAAAGAGATTTCGTCGAACTTCCACAAAGAGACATTCATACAATAAATGAGACAGTTGATTGAACACAATGGGGTGCCAAGAAGAAAAATAACATAGGTAGTCATGCATCTTAAAAGACTAATTAAAGACTTACCAGAATTGCCTTGCATATAATCATCACTTAAAGACAATTCAGACATGTCAATTTGCAAGGGCTCATCCACCTCCTGTCATTATAAAGCACTTGAGTCATAACGTATGCACAACGTTACACATAAGATGTATGAGAATTGTTTTTATGAGTAAAGACCTTCATGGCAAAATGGCCCCAACAGGGTGCCAACCCATGTAATAGATTAGTATGTACACGTCATGTAGTAGTCATCAAAGATACACAGTTGAAATGAGCAACATATGAGATTTGACAATATGTCGGAAGAAAGCACCTTAAAGATGGCAGCACAACATGGAGCACGAACAGTAGATAGATGCGTGAATTCTGCAAAAGTTTTCCAAGTAAGGTGACTCAAGACCCTTAACATCTGGTCATAGCTACCAACGGCTAGAAATTGTCCACAAGGAGACCAAGAAACGCTTTTCACTCCCAATCCACTTTCATAGGCTTGATACTTAAACAGACACCTACCATCTGGTGAGTATACCAAAACCTGTTTCAAAGAACACCAGTTTTAATCTTTGCACTTTTCTAGGCCAAGCTGAATTTAATATCACACAACAAGCAGCGCAAATATCATTTATCCATCTCATATCAATCCCTAGACAATTCTTGGATAGAAATCCATGATATCACTTATTTATCAACAGTGAAGCCCAAGGAAAACAAGTCGAGGGTGCAGTGCAAGAGTAGAAATGACCTGCGCGTGAGGTTCGAACAGGTTCATAATGGGTTAACCACCAAATGATTGTGATGTGAAGAAATTGGTTATGTAATACATTAATATTCCAAATCTAGGTCCAGGATATCTGCTTGCATATTCACACTCAACAGGACCTCATGGATGTGGAACACTGCTAGCACAAAAAGATGCATCTAGCAGAAGGTACCAACTGAAACAGAGTGATGAAGTAATTGGATGCTACCTTGTATTCAAGAGGTGAATCCCATATCACTATAGCACTATCATCCGGTGACCACTGGATATCAGCTAAGTCTAAAGTATCAACAGCAAAAACACCCATTATCTCCCAATTATGACAAGAAAGCAGATTGATGTAGTCCTTGCAATCATGTCTTGTGCATATTGCGGCGAACTTTCCATCTCGAGTGAAAGACACCCCCCTGGAAGCATGCTTTGGCCACTGCACGTGTACACATGCTGTGTTGACCAATGACCAAACTGTCAAGCGGAGTTGGAAATCAGATGTTGTCAGTATGTGCCGACTATCCGGGCTCCACCTAGCATAAGCAATGCCAGCCGGACCTTCATCTATTTTACATGTCCATTCAGGTTGAATTAATGACCATGCCTGTATCATTGGTCTTTTATAGAGACCACAAAGTATGTATTCAGAATCAAGGGCCCATTCTATGTAGCTTATTTTATCCAAGCATGAAAACAAATGTACAACCTGCAAATTAAATGGGTAGACTATATTCAGCATCCCCATAATAATTCAATAAAAGCAGCTAAAAAAATTGACATCAAACAGCGCCCAGACACGTGACTTTACTTTAATGTGTATAACAACAGCCATGTTCCTAACTCTCAAAGAAGACGCACATGAATTCAGTCATCGCAACCCAATGTCTTCAGCATCTCAGTGTCGTTGACAAATGCATTGGCACTCTTGATAACACGGGTTTTGGACAATAGATAGTCCGCATTTTGTATGCATTCTGGCCCTTTTATCAGATCATTACACTTTAAACCACGCTAGTTCCTAATTTCAGCTCATGCCAGCTCCGGTAACGACAGTTAATAGAGACTAACTAGGAAACTGCGACAGAGCACGAGATCCACTCCAGAATCGAAGGTGATCTGTCTATCAAAAATTTCCCAAAAACAAGCTAGGCCCTCGCGTATTAAATTTCCATATGCTTGTCAAACACCAATTCGCGTTCAGAAAAGGCGAAAAAAAACAAAAATCCTCTTTCCTCCGATACGCTCTAACCGAAGTACTCCTGTCCGGGACAAGATCCAGCCTCGCGGCCACCGAAATGCAGCTAAAGCTATAGGACGCCGCGCCAAACATCGGCGGCGAAGATGGAAGACGATACCTTGAGCGACAATGTGTCGCGGATGACGAGGCGATAATCGACAGCGACGGCAATGAAGCGCGCGTTGGGAGAGAAGCAGCAAGGACCCGACTGCTTGTACGCTTCCGTGAACTCCATTCCGCTGAAACGCAACCCCGAATCACGCGGCAACGGACGAAGGAAGAGCAAGTTCCCGAGCTCCGGATTCAGGATTGAAGAGGGGATCGGGGGCGCGCGAGGAGAATCGAGGCGCGCCGGGAGGTGGAAGGAGCGCGAGAGATGTCGGAGGCGAGTGGATCTCCGACTACGGCTCGGTCTGATGCATCGAAGGTGGCCGCGAGAGCTTGCTTCCTCGCAGCTGAATCGGCCATTCCATTTGCAGGAAGCTGCAACTCTTGCCAGTGGAAAATTTGAAGTGACGGGGAGGGGAAGACAGAGCTCTCCTTTTAACGGAACTGGAGTTTGGGCCGGGTTTGCCCGCCCACATTACTCGGGTTGACGGATTTTACGCTTTAGACTTGGATCCGTCTGCCATGAGATTTTAAAAGAGCAGAGTATTTCGCCAAATATTCTTTCTTTGAAAAATATTCTTTTATATGATGATTGCTATCGCCTAATCAATGAAATTGTAATTGACAAAAGCATATTCGCGGACAATAAAAGTATTTTTGTTTATTCATTTCTACGATCGAAATAACGGGTGTCTTTACTTCGACTTAAAAGATTTTCAACTTCCAAATTCTTTTGAAGGAATGCTAAAATGTTTGACCAGTATTTTAAAGTGGCTTTTAACCAAATGTTGAAAGCTAAAGTTACTCTCACCCGAGACTTCCAAAGTAACATTTATAGAATGTTGAAACTATGATTAAAATATTTTTTTTTTTGCAAAAATACTCTCACAAATTCTTAAATTTCTAATCTTGCCCCCTCCTTGTTACTATTCATCTTATTTGTACAAGGTGATCAGCAAAGGCCAATAGGGCTTAGATCTAGCTAGCAATGCCACATTTGGCTAGTGAAGGGTCAGCAAGTAAAGGGTCAATGAGGGTGGTGCAACCTAGGCAACCGTTGCTAATTCTTAAGACATTTGATGTCACGTGACCCCAAGCAATAGTCACCTAGGTCGCAGGACTCTTGCCAAAGTTGAGCGACTTTAGCCGACACCCATCAACACCATATCTGGCTCATTAACGGCTAAGCCTTTCACTCACTCAAACAAAAAGTTTGAATTTTTTTTAATAAAAAAATATAAAAATATATAGCCAAAGCCCATTTCTTTTCTTTTTGTCATACCATAACATTTGGCTCTTACTTTTTGCGTGATTGACAAAACCCAGCCTTGAAATGAAATCGTCTCACCCCAACCCGAGAAAAAAAAATATAAAAATATATAGCCAAAGCCCATTTCAAAAGCATTGTTTTGTCAAGCACTACTTGAACCATTTGTATTTTCTCAAAGGGTCTTGGCTTTAAACAATTTACATTTTCCTAAGACTTTTAGCACTTATATTACACCCGAGCCCATAATTGTTTTTAAGGAATTATATTCCGAATCATATTTTTTACAAAACAAGTCAATCCTAAAGTTTACACTAGTGACGTGTTTTCTTGTAATGATTGCATCCCATTATGATATTTGGAAGTCAAGTTTTCTCTCGTAGCTTTGAAGCATGATCATGACGCCACTTAAAAATTAGGTCGGACACATGTATATTAGGAGAATATATTGTATATAAACGTGCAATTTTTAAAATAAATATATCGTATATAAACATGCAATTATTAATATATTAACCATTTAGTAAATACATATAAACCCGTTACAAATAAGTTTAAATGGACAAAATGCCTACAACATATCGAGTATCAATATATGATACTAAATATATAAAGTTAAATTGTATACGTTTTATAGTTCATGCATATATAGATTGCATTGAAGACTGCTGCCCTTGGAAATTAACATGCGATATAACTGTCCAAAGAGCACATTATATACGAGACCTCGGCCCTTTTCTCTTATATTTTCTCCATTTCTTTTCTTATTTCTTATTTTTTTGGGCATGACCCCTTTCTTTTATTTTCTCTATAACACTTTCTCATGGAGGGTTGGCTAAAGTGATATATCGTAATCCATTTATTAGGTAGTTGACATTGCTTGTCACGTTTACCCTTGAACTATTTATTTAGTTCAATTAGGTCTGTAAATATTTGTTTGATGTGCAATTCATTTTTAAATTTTCAGCTAGTTAAATCTGATCCCTATATTATTTTTGAAACGTTCTACCTTACCTTTGATAGAAAATTTTCTAACGAGGGGCAAATTCACCCACTCAACGTAAATAATGTTATATTGTTCCTCAATCAAATAAATTATGTAGAATAGGAGATAAAGAGATAGATATTTTTAAGGGATTTTACTAAGTATTTTTAGAAAAAGGATCCTATTCTTTGATGACCATCGAATAAAATAAAGTGTAAATGCCACCTTAAATTGTAAGGATTTTAAATTTTTTGTGCAAATTACGGGATTTCTGTAGAAAAATTAAGAAAAAAGATGCAAGGAGGTACATATTATCGAATCGTAGAAAATCTGCGGGACAGGAGAATAGCTTTAGCAAAAGTCCAAGGACTAAATTGCAAACGCTCGGCGAATTCAGGGATCCAAATGAGAAAAAAAAAAGAAAAAGAAATCGACAATTACATTACAGTCCGACAAACGTCCCTCCACCTGGGCGGGGTTTATAGTTTGAGAAGGCATATCATAAACCCTAGTCATAACCCGCTGGCCGACCACCGTCACCGACGTCGAAGCACAGGAGCTGCACCGAAACCTCTCCTCCGCAGCACTCGAAGCGCGGCCTCGTTCCTCGCATTTCGGCAATGGCGGCTTCCCTGTCCTCCCAGCTACAGGCGATCAAATCCTACGTGCAGGCCGATCCGGAGCCGCCGCTCAAGAGGCCTTTCACTCGCCCTTCCATCCTCTTCGATCCCAAAGAAGCCGCGGACATCGATATCGACACCCTACACAGCATAGCCCTCTCCGGTTCGTCCCGCCGCCGTCGCCTGGCATTAATTTGGTCTCCGTCTGGGGATTCCTGATTGGACCTTGGATGATTGTGCTGATTTTCGGTTCGGTTCGGTTCGGTTTTTTTGCAGGTCTAGAGGTTCTTGTAAATACCGACCAACGGTTTAGGAACTACAGGAATGATCTGTTCAGCCACAAAAGTAAGGAGCTGGACAGAGAGTTGATGAGCCCCGAGGAGAACGAACGGATAAATGTTTCTATCGCGTCGTTCCTGCGGCTGCTCTCCGGTTATCTTCAGCTGGTCTCGTCGCTTAAGACGCTCGAGTATTTGATACGAAGATATAAGTACGCACGAGTGACCTGGTGCTTGCTCCATCGCTTTGGGAATTTATTTTTCTTGACGTGTTTATGTGCTGTGTTTGGTCTGTGCTTCGCTTTGTAGGATACACGTGTATAATATGGAGGAATTGATACTTTGCGCGTTGCCATACCACGACACCCATGCATTTGTCCGAATAGTGCAGCTGCTTAATTTGGGGTAGGTCGATAGATGCTCTCAAGATGTTTATATAGGCACGTGAAGTCTGGCAATTTGGATTTATATGTCTCTATGATTTTTAGGAATACGAGATGGAAATTCTTGGAAGGCGTTAAAGTGTCCGGTGCGCCTCCACCAAGGCAGGTTCTAGTGCAGCAGTGTCTAAGAGATATGGGTATTCTCGAGGTTTTGTGCAACTATGTAAGTTTTTTTTTTCCCTCTATAAAAATTAAAACCCGTGGTTCTAAGCATATAATCACTCAGCACTATCTTTGATGATGTCACCATCGTATTGCCGGTTCTGATTGCAGGCATCTCCCACCAAAAAGTACCATCCTTCGAGCATTGTAGTTAGCTTTTGCACTGCAGTTGTGATCGAGGCTGTGGGTTCTCTTGCAGCTGTTGAGAGTGATGTTGTGAAAAGGATTCTCCCGCTTGTGATTTCTGGAATTCAGCCTGGCATGAAAGGCAGTTCAGAACACAAGGTAACATTAGAGTTAATTAAAGCTTCTGCAGGTGATTTTTATTTTTATTTTTTGGATGAGTAAAATGGATTTTATTGCAAATTGGCTCCAATGGGGTGCCAGTCCATGCAATTCATTAGTAGCTATAACTTATATTGTCATCAAGGTCTATCAGAGACTGGTGATGAGGAAGTTCTGTGATTAATGGGGCTTCTGTGCATGGAGGAGATTTTGGTCCAGCCTGGTGATAGGAAGCATCTATCTGCAGATTGATGTTCTTGGAGATGCAGATGACTTTTATCTGTGACATATTTTAGTCACGCATCACCTTTTTGTTTGTTTTTGGTTTTCATTTTAGATACCATGCAGTTAATTTGCAAGTTAAAAAGCCTTTTCTCCCCTGCTTCACAGGCCAGTGCCCTGATGATTATTAGCTTACTGGCAAAAAAAGCTGCTTTGTCTCCTAAACTTGTAAAGAGTTTGATTCGATCAATTGCCGACATAGCTAGAGAAGAGGCAAAAGATGCCATGGGGCTACAATGGGTTCGATTATCATTTATTGCTCTAATCAATCTTCTTCAGGTATTATTTACTTTCATATGATGGCCTCTCACTTATATCTGTTCTGATTCCATCCGTTCCCCTGATTTCATCTAAACCAATATCTGCATTTTCACGTCAATCAATTGTTTGGGATTTTATGCAATTAAATGACAAAGATACATGACTGTGTAGCTGATTCCCCTCTACCTCTTACACACCCTCTTAGACAGCTTCCAAAAAAGAAAAATGAGGGAAAGAACCAACACTGTTTGTGTAGTTGGTCTTGACAAGGGCCATGACTGGTGTATTGCATGTGATGAACACTGTATTTGCAATTGTGGTTATCTCTCAATTGTATTTTCGATAATATTTGAAAACTTCATCTTGTGCTTGCTGGTGTCATTGCTCTCGCTTAATAATATGTTATTGTGACAGTCACAGTCTGTGGATATGTTTCCAAAGAAAGCCCTGGAGATTGTGAAGGAGATTAGGTACTCATTTGATCTTTCTTTCATTGCATAGGTGCTTCCATTGACATTAATCTTGGATTTGTTTGGAATTTTACTTTGAAGGGATATTACTGGGATTCTGTCACAATTATCCAGAGAGTTCAACATAGATAAATTTCTTGTCTTGTTTTTGGAGTCTCTGCTCGAGTACAGGTATTAAAACCATTCCAAACTTCTATTTATCTCTTTTAAGCTGTGTTACTCAACCTATTATGATTTTGGCAGTTTCTCAGATGCTTCATGCTGTTCCCTATTGGTATCCATTGTTGAGACAGTTCCTCTAGGCAATGTAATTGATCGTTTTGTCTCCAAGGTCCTCTTTTCATGCCTGAAGTTATCCCAGAAAATTGACAGTTCTTCATCAGAAATAGGTGATCTCTCGTGATGTTCAGGACTTCATCACTCTCTTGTTCTTTTTTGCCAAACTTTGTCTTAACAAGTAATTGCTGCATGTATTATGGGCACTTCAAAAATACTTTGTAGGAGTTTGGGCCAAAAAAATCTTGGCTGTCACTATGAAGAGTTATCCATCCGAGTTGCATGAGTCCATCAGGAAGTTCCTGGAGGTCTGTGATTAATTCCCTTTTCTGCATTTGTGTATGCAGCACTTTGTCCTTCTCTTGTATTTTACATATCAGTCTCTTTTTTCTTTTTATAGGATACAAGACTGCATCAGGGAAAACATGAATCGATATCTGAGATTTTGTCTAAAGTGTTAGATGGGAATTTGAGTTCGTCTGTGCCTATGTTGGATTCAAAAATCTGGTTTTCCCTGTTCCATCCTAAGGTAATTTTTGGCCAAAAGATAAGGTTTTGAAATTCTTTATTGGAGTTTTGTGCTGACTGTTAGTATTATCTTTCGATTCTGTCCTTGTTCTTATAAAAATGTTTCCAGGTTGAGGTCCGATGCGCTGCATTGTCTAGTTTGAATGTTTCTGGCATCTTAAAGGCCGATAGTATCAATTCACAGGTAATAATTACTAGGAATTTTTTTTTCTTTTGGGGTGTATTATGCTTACTTTTCTGGGAAAAGAGAAATTTGCTCCATTGTAATAGTTAACATCATCACTGGCTGGAAAGAAATAATTAGCAAGAGGAGGTGCCTATTTTTCTGATTTGCCTCTAGCTCCATTGTGTGAATTAGGGAAAGATTTCTTGAAATTCCGTTTAACTGGTTTGTATGAATTGAATGTTCTTCAGGGATACATTTGTACATTAGTAGGCTTGAATATTTTTAGCTTGCCTGTAACTCAAGCTGTCAATTCTAAATTCTAAAGATATTTGAAAAATGCTTAGTGGGAATATTTTCCTTTTTGACCTGATAGGTTTTTACATCTCAATCTGTTAATTGTCTTGGATTTCTCTCTCTCTCTCTCACATTTGTATAAGTCTTTTAGAATTTTTAATTAGATTGAAATATATTTACTTAAATGCTGTTAGAAATATATACTGTTATGCTGTAAGGCCACTGAAAGTTGTAGAACTTTCAAAGCTGTTCATTTTTCTATTTGTGCTTGGTACGGCTTTTCTGCAGTTGCTATGGATGTGAGATGGGGTGCTTTGGCTTTCTGAGGCGTTTTTATTTCAAATTTTCATTAATATTCCTTCAAAGAAGGAAATTTGAAATAATCACTAATAACATTACTATGTTAATTTTAATAATAGTATCTATAATTACAATAACATCATCATCATCAGTATTATTTTATGTTGAAAAATGGTATACTGCAAAAGGTCTAATAATAAATGTTGGCAGCAACTCTACAACAATGTTATAGGTCTTTTTCATCATTTTGATGACCACAGCAATTTTGCAGCAGCTTTTGCCAAGCATTGTCTAGTCTCAGCACGACACTTTTAAAAGATGTGTCGCCGAATGCATGTGCTTGGACACAGCACAACGCAACACAACACAAGCACAACAGAACTACAATTGTACCCAACAGAAAATGATACTTCTAGGGTTGCTCAGCTTTTGCCTGCTTGCCAATTTTTCCATTTACTCATCTTCCATTTCTCATTTTGCAAATGTTGAAATGTTTCCACCCTGCTATAGTTGTTAGAATTCACATGTTCAACCACTATCCAGAAGCAATCTTGGCTTCTGATAGGTAAATAAAGAAAAGTAGAAATGATTATGTTTCCTTCAGCTTTACAACCATGATTTTACGGGCTTCAGAAGTTGCACTGTTTAATGCGACATAGATCTTTGCAAATTTAGTTTGCTTCCAGTAATTTCTAGCAAATTACTTTCCGCATAAATAAATTAAAGAAATAATTTCATTGGGTTTCCAGGTATGAGAATGTCTTTCTTTATTCAGGTTGCTTTCCCATAGATGACATGCATACATATAGAGAAAAGTGCTTTGTCTAGATAATTTTGTGGGTGAGCCAATTGGAGAAAGCAATTCTATGTGGTCTTTTTTTTTTTTTTTTTTTTTGGGGGGCTTAGTGGTGCAAAAGGAGCTGCACAGTCTAAATATGATTTTGTCTTTGACTTAAAATGTTTTTTTTCTCTCTATCATGCAGGGTTTTGAAACAATTCAAGATGCTATATTGCGCCAGCTATATGATGATGACCTATCTATTGTTCGAGCAGCTTTATTACTTAATGAATTGCCAAATGTGGTGAACCGGACTGATCTTCTTCAAGCATTGTGTTCTATAACACGGAGATGCATAGGAATGCTTGTATTGAGTAAGTATAGAGAAAAAACAACTACCAGATCCAGGGCCCTTCTAGTTGGTTTTATTCTGTATTTATTGGGAATTGTTTATCTACAAACTTCATAAATTGGTTTTTGGAGGTGCATGAAGCTCATCATTTCTGAGTATTACTCTATTCCTGTTTCAGTAGCTTGTGCACTCTTTGTTGGACTTGTCTAGTCTGTTATTTAGTTTCATTATATAGAAGTTGAGGAGTAGGATTTTGGTGATTGGTAAAAAATCTCCATTCTTCCATTCTCTGGTTAGTCTCTTTTTTCAAACATTCCCACGAGGGAGATGTTGTTTAGCTTTTATTGGGTCAAGTTTTTTGGTACATGTGCTTTGTGTTCAAAGCTATCAAGAGTTTCAATGATTCTGCTGGTGAAAACAAGAGAATTATGTTGAGAGCGTTGGAGGTTAGGTCAGGATCACTTCCCCCCACCCGACGGCAAGGTCTAGTTCTATCACCCATGGGCCAAATAGATTGCATTAGTGGTATAGCATATAAAGTGCTCAATTCTTATGCTTGACAGTCACCATTTCCACCTGCAGGCTCAGTAAATAACGGCGCCACAGCTGGTGATATTGTTATCCTATGTTTGAAGCACTTAATAACTATATCTGATGGTTCGCTGGATTCGGCAAAGGAATTGGCTGCATTGATGTTCCCCTTGCTCCTTATCACGCCTAAGGTTTTCATCTTTATTTTGTTAATTGATCAATAGTCATTGTCATATTTATGTTTCATCTTGTCCTTTATAGTTTGATTCTTACTCATTGTGAATAGATATGTATTGCCAGCTTTCTCAATATATTACCAATTGCAGACACAGATGTACAATTTGAGGGTTTTGGAATTCGCAAAGGAAGTGAACTGGCCCTTCTATCAAAATCTACCCAGCCTGCCCAGCTCAGAGGTGGCACATTGTCAATTTGCAATTTTTCCTTTTGGTCTGAATTGATTTAATTTTGGTCTTTGGTAGATACATCATTTGATGATGGGTATGCATAGTTCATGCATTAGGTCTAAAAGTATTGCACACTTGCCAATAACCTTTTCGTTGGATGACTGTCTTAATATGGTTGAGCTGAGTTTAATCATGCGAAAAGGCCATATTTGTCATGCAAGTATATCTTGACTAACGATAACATTTTAAGACTAGCAAGACTGGCATCTGCATTTGGGTGCGCTCTTGCATGGATGTTCCCCATGTGCTAGCAAGCATGAACTAAGCATAGTGCTACATTTTCCCTCATATGAATGTAGACGTAGGAGGGGGAGAGGTTTTAAAGTATAAGTTTGTAATTGCAGCATTGACCGATAGGGATAGCCTGAAAGGACAATGTTCATCACTTACTTATGGTGGCAGTAAAAGAGGTTATACCGACAGATGGGGAGAGGAGGGATTTGTTACGGCCGCAAATGGGGAGAGGGGAGGGAGCACATGATTGTTGATTGGTCTTCTTGGGTTTTCAATGTCACTACACAGATGTGGCTATTAAAATGTGCATCTTTTAAAAGTGCAGAAATTGGAAGCTGGAAGCATATCTTCTGCAAATCTGAGGATGGTCGACACTTTGGCGGATTTATTCTCGAAACATCCTCGAGAATTTTACCCTTCCTTGTCCAAATTAGTAATGAATTCATGATGTCAAAAACGCTCTTCTTTTTGGTTCTTATGCAGTCAATTGAGATGAAAAAGAAAGGTATGTATCGCTGGTATTGTGGATATAAATTTCTAAATACAAATTATGACACCTTTTATGTTATATTGTTTGTTTGAGCGAAGTCTTAGTTCCTCCAATTGTGGGTCAACGGGCTTCATAATAAAATGTTGCACTAGGTCTTGATGTGATATTGGAGATTGTGTCTATAATTTACTTATGGTGGAAGTGTGTTTGTAGTTAAGTTGTTGACATTGTAATTTTGTTGCATGTCAGATGGGAACCAAGTTTTGGACCTCTTGGAAGCTTGTTTACCAGTTCTGAAAATTAATTGGGAAGCATTTAAGTCCTCCAATGGCCTGCATCTAGGAGAGGTAGAAGTGACTATTTTTCATTACTATTCAATGCTTTTTTTGTTGTTATAGTTATAATCTCCAACATATGTGCTCATCTTATCCTAAGCGTTGGAATACTCAATTGTGGATTTGTTGTACATCCCCTATAACTGTAATGTTTACCTGCAAACTGATGTGGTTTTATCTGTACTTCACACATCAATGTTGAGTGCACAATCTTCTTTGTTGGAGCAATTCTAGAGCCAAAAATATTTTAATGTCCCTCATTGGGGAATCTACCGCTTAAATTTCTTTCGAAGAAGCATTAGTATCTGTCAGCAGCCACTTGTCTCAAATTGAAATTATTTCCCTTTCGCTGAAATGTCAGCTAAAGTTTTCCGGTTGTTCTTTTAATGCGAGGAAAGACATGAAATACCCTGAGATGATATTGCAAGAGTTTTATGTGTTGAAGTACCCTGATATGATAATCCAAGAGTTTATTCATTTTGACATGACAATGAGTACAATAGTTCCGGTTTGCACTAATATAAATGAAAACTTTTGTGTGTCAGACAAAGCTTTAGTAGCATTTTAATATATCTCTTTCCAGTCATGGGACCAAAGCACATTATAATAAACAAACTATTTCCAGTTCCTTGAAATGAGTTGGAAGGTTGGGCAACATTGCAATGGGAACCATAAATGAGGAGTGTGTTTAGCAGTGAGATTCAGCAATGTACTAAGTAATCTTGTTTTGTGTTGTGGAAGGTCCAACAACTTAGGCAGTTGTAATTTAATTTATAGCCATTGCCAATTGCTTCCTGGAATCAGTGGTGGGCATGTGAGTTTGGGTGCTCAAATGAGATGTGTCACACTGGCTGATATGATCTGGCAATTTTCAGCATCACTTGCTAATTAGATTCCTCAAAAGTACTGTAAAATTAAGTTAAGGGAATTCTGCACATTAGATATGATAATGATACTTATTGATGGAACCTACCCTCACATTTCTTTTGACAGATGTTTGTAACTAATGAATTGGCAGGGCAATGTGGAAATCTGGAGAAGGGATTGCATAGGATTTCTGGATCAGCTTTTTGATGCCAATATTGAAGAGTTGAATGGAAAGATCTTAATATGTATATTTTGGAGGATGCTGGGGGCATTTATTTCAGTGGCTCCTACTGACTTCTTTTCGGTTGGTGACTACATATTTCTTATGTTTAGTGTTTTCCTCAGGTCATGTGGGGTTGTATATTTGATTAGTTCAATTTGTTAGTGGCTAGCAATGGTTATCACAAGTTGTTTCCTGGCAGCATGAAGGTGTACAATGGGTTGGCAAGCTTCGGGAGATATTTGTCCTCCTTGCAGATTCAAATCAGAGACAGTTGTTTAGGGAGCATCTCCATTACCTTGTTACAAATTGCAAGATTTGTGCAGCCGCTTTTCTGTCTCAATTTTTCACAGAAGAAGGTTTTGTTTGTGCCTTTTCACTATTTTCTTAAACTATGCATTCATAACTTGGATGTTGCATTTTCATCTTTCTGCCATTTATAATGTCAATGAAGATTTCTCTTAAAGTTGATAACTCCACCTTAAATCAACTAACTTTGAGACATTAAAATATTTTGCTCCACTCATGAGCTAGGTGAGACCTAAGCAAAAACCTAGAAGGGTGGGAGAAAAACAAGGTTATTGCAGTTGGGTGGGAAATGCAATTCTGTTTCTGGAATTTCTAAGTCAAACTTTGAATGTGAATGTTGGAGTCTAAGGTCGTTTGATAAGTAAAAAATAGTGGGCAGGGGTGAGCAAGTTGGCAATCCCATTGGGCATTAACATTGGAATTTCACAGCTGCGATGGAATGTTTGGTTTGAGCCATAGTTATTGCTCATTTGTGCTACTTGTCACTGCCACCCACCTGGGTACTAGAAGGAGTAGAGCTAGGGCATGACTGAACCTACACTGTAGATGAAACAAGGCTTCTGAGGGTTTTCGTCTAAATAGGTCAAAGATAAAATATGTGGTCTATAATTTCCATGATAATAGGAGCTTAAATGCTGTCTTAATAAGTTTTGGAGACTTGGAAGGCCCAAAGAGTAAATTCTTTAATTAAGATCTTGGATCTATCTGTCAAAACGATGGAGAAAACAATGGGGACGTTGCTTACAATGTACAAGCAGGATGAATGAAGTGAAGAAGTATGTTTACTGTTTTGTGTGATTGCAAAATGCCCACTTAATCTCGTAGGAGAAGTCTACATGATGGCAATAAGGTATATGATACTTTATGGCACATAATATTTGGCGTTGTTGGGGAATCATGTCCTCAATATGAGTGATGTAAAGGTACCTTTGATGTGTGGGTACTTAAGAGTGGAATAAGAAAGTGTAGGTCCTACTCCAATTGAAGGTACAATGAGAGAAGGTCATTTAAGGTGGTTTAGATGTCATGTCAAGAAGCCCCTAAAATATTTCAGTGGGGAGATGTGATTGATTATAGACAATTGGGTTAATGGGGCAGGGGAAGGCCTATAAAGACATGGAAGAGACCATAAGAAAGTTATTGAGCACTTAGTGGGATAAGGCTTAGTTTGTCGCTGTTATTTTGTTTTTGGTAGTAATGATTGGTACCTGCTTCTATAAATTCTCCCTTTTGAAGTTTCTTTCATTTGGCATGCTCTGCCTCTTTTTCCAGTTTCTCATGTCCACCTACTCACTAAAGTTACGGAGATAAAGAACATATTCCATGAAAGTCTGTACTCATTCTTTCTTTGCAATTACTATCAAAATTAACATGGTTTGGCCAAAATTACCGGAATACACTATTTCCTTAGAAATTATGATTTGGAATGTGCACACCTTGTTTTCTACCAATCTGGAATGTTGTCAATGTTCCTGACACTAATGTTAAATTGACCGTTTTTGTTCCATAAGATGTATCATTAAAATAAGTTATTTCTAATCTAGGAATATCTTTCAGAATAATATTTTTTGTTTTGCATACAAAATGAAGTGTTTAAGCTGTACTTTAAATGTATTGATTCCCATGTGGTCTTGAATACACCGAATAATCATATTTACTGCTACTGCACATCCAAAAAAAAGTCCACTCCTGTTGTACCACGTCCTTGACTAGTTGCTTTTCTGTGTTCCTATTTTCTTTCCACCTACCAGAGCTATCCATACAGTTAAGTTTTGGGTTTGATTCCCAATAGCTTCTTCTGAGAATTTTTAAAAGACGATTATTTTCCTCTCTGCTGGTTCAAATCACTCGACATTCACCTTCTAAAACAGTCATTGTGACATGAATAAAGACATGTCAATTTTTTTTTAAATCTTTTTAATGTATAACGATGGTCTTTGCTAAATATCAGATTCAGAACTGGATCATAAGATGTGCATTTTTACCACACGAAAGTACATAACTATGTTTGGAAAAAATGTATGCTTGTCTGTCTAAAAAGGTGTACTGTAGGTTCATTTGCATGTCTTAATGCTGATCAATATGCTGCAGGTTATCCAGTTGCGGTTCAAATTGAAAGTCTCCTCTGTTTTGCTTATCTTTGTGGTCAAGCGGAGGATGCCTTATCATTGCAACTTCTAGCCAAATTTCCGTCACTTCTTGTTCCATTGGCCAGTGAGAGCCAGGTAGCTTTCACTGTCTTTTGAGCGCTTAAGTACTTTTGCCAGTATTCTTTGACCGGCACGATAAGAATATGTAGCATTTATCAGCACAAACAGTGAGTAATGAAATGAGATGAGATTCCCCATGTTCTCTGCTTTCTAACTTATATTTTCTTTTTTAATTTTAGATATCTCAGAGGTTTCATAAAATAGGCTTACCTCTGCTTCTAACTCTCTGCTAGGTTTTAAGAATATGTTCCAAGAGAGATTTGTGGTCTTAAAAGAGCCAAAATTGGGACTATTTATTTGTGTCATTTATTTGTTGTCTCCCTTTTGCAGGATATAAGGATTGCTGCGATGAACTGCATTGAGGGACTATACACATTGTGCTCTCGTGTTGACTTGTCTGGGAAGAAAAATGGTATAGACCTTAACATGAATAGTAAAAAATATGCTCTATCTCATGGACAATGGAATGAAAACACGTACACAGACGTGCACACAAGCACTCACACTTCTATGCTTTGTTTTATTTTTGGATAAGTATATGAAAAATCTTAAAGCTTGTATCTGAATTGTAATCAAGTCCTAAAACTTTACTTTGCAGAATCTAGTACTTAAACCTGTAAAAATTGTGCAACCAAGTCTCCCCGTCAAATACATTAATTCTTGATGAAGGAAAAAGCTTATGTGGCGCTTTTTATTGCTCTCTCTTTTTTATGTGCAACTCTTAGGAAATTTAGATGGCGCCAACTAGGTGCCACATGAACCTGATAGCAAATTAAAAAGAGAGATTGCCTAATTTTTCCAATTTCTTCATTTCCCTCCTTCATTTTCTTTTTTCCCCTCACTCCTCCTCAACTCCTCCTCTTCCATGAGTGGCTGGAAGGCCACCTGCCACCCTTTGTCGCCTCTGCCAACTGTCGACACGCTCCTCCATCCATTGCCACCTCCACCAATTCTAATGCCAAAGACTTTTCTCTTTGTCCCTCTTATAGTCAAATGATGCTCCTTAACCACCAACCATTCTTCCTCGACCTTTACACACCGAGCTCGAGAAATCAATCTGAACTATTCTTACTTTAGAAACTTCCAAATGATAACATTTCTCTTGATGTTGAGTCCCAGTCCGGAAGAGCTTGCTGCAGTTGGGGAATTTGAAGTGAACATATCGTGTGTGGTGGGTCACTATTTTTGGCAGCTCCTTCTGATAGGCTGAGTGGGTACTTTAACTCATCATTGATGGTGATCATGACCAAGCTGACAAAGTCACTCAGTATGGACAATGACATTTTGATTGTTGGGGTTTTGCTATTTTGATTTCCAAAATTTCCTGGGAATGGTTGCCATTGTCGGCGTTTAGTGTTTTGTGATGTACTTTGTATGTTCAACCTCCGGCATACAAATCTAGTATTCGCGAGAAGGGTAGCGTTAGTGTTGATGTTGATGTTGGTGGATGGAGATGTGCTAGCAGCGGCGGGCAGCGGCGGCCCCTCTTTTCAATTGGTTTGAGGAAGAAGGAGGAGGAGGAGAAGAAAAAGAATAAGGGAAAGGGAACAAGGGGAAGGGAAAAGAAATCTTTTTGTGAAAATATAGAGATTTGTCTATTTGTTTTCAAATATCTTGCAGGCCGATGTGGCATCTGTTTGGCACCACATTAACTGTCATAAAAAAATGCATAAAAGGATAGAGAGAAGAATGACAAAGAATATTAACATTTTCAGTCACCTAGAAATTAACAAACTTAATGAGGGACTTGATTGCACATATTTTACAAGTTTTAGGACTTGTTTGCACTATTTGAAGTTTTGAGGCTTGATTACACTTCGGGTCTTTGGACTTTTGCAATTATTCCTCTTTTCTTCATGGAGAATTTGCATGCGGTAGTTTTATTTGTGGCAACCTTGTAATGAAACTTCAGGGACCATTGCCATTTGGAGTCAGTTTCTTGAGGAGCTCTTGGGTTTGCTAATTCAGCACAAAAGGCTTATCCTGTCAGACAGGAAGTTCTTTGCTTCATTTTTGTCAGCTCTGCTTGGTCCATTGGGCGCTGTTGACCAACTGTTGGTGCCACAGGATGTAGGAAATAGGTAATTGCACATCCTTCATGTACAGCTCTTGGTGTCATTCTTGCCCTTCAGGGAAGTACTGTATCTTCAAGATCTATCTCTTCTCTTTTTAGAAGGCTATGTTAATTTTGATATAATCTTTCAGGTTCACTCAATCTACCAAAAAAGAGATCCTTGATTTCATTTTGGAATCTGCTTTGCAGCTCTCTTCGCATGGGAAGGTTTGATCTGCTTCACATGTTATCTTGCTTTCTTTAAAATGAATATTCTTTTGAGAGGAAGTAATTGACTTGTTTGTTGTTTTTTACAGCTTGTTATCCTATCCTTGCTCAAAGGAATAGGGGAAGCACTCATGCAGGTTAAAGATGTTGACCTCTTACTGTCTAAACTTTTGGAAGTTCGTGGCCGATATTATTTTGAGAGGGATGATTCATGCCAGAGATTGTCAAAGGCTGATGTTGAAATCCTATGCCTTCTACTGGTACTGATACCTTAAGTGATTTTTTGTCTTTATTTCCTCATCTATTTTTTAGGTAATTAACCATAAAATTGCATCCTATGCTTGCATCAGAGCTGTACCATGTCGTCCTCTACAGCCGGCCTTCTCAATTTTGAGGATCATCTAATGAAGGCTTTGCATGTAAGATGATGTTCGAGTGTATACACCCTTCTAATCATTCAAATCTTTAAAACTTTTGAAAGTTGAGTTTTAAATTGAGGTTCATTTTTTTTTAATGGATCACATCTTCAGCTGTTTATTTTTCTCTTTAACCTAATAAGTTTAAAATTTATTGCTTATTCTTTCATGCACATAAATTTGCTTTTTTGCTGTTTAAAGACTTATTTATTCTGTGATAACAAGTGAGACTTGAGAAATGACTGACAGCCTTTGGCTTATCAGAGGTCTTGTGTAAGGGAAGAACAGCTTTCATATTCCAATAAAATGTCATGTGCCTCAATTCTTCTATCTTCTTTCTTATTATTGGTAGTGCCATGTGAAGGTAGATGGAGTTCATTACTGGGAAGTACATGTCCCTGCAATAGGCATATATGTTTTGGTTAGACATTGGTAGTCAATTTAAGTTCATGCATTTTCAAATTTGTAATGATGGTTCATTCCTTGAAAGAACATGTGCAGTGGCATAAGCAGATTCATATAGCTAACCCTAATTTGTGGGTTAAGGCTTAGTTAGTTGTTCTAATCGATTTGTATCCTCATCATGCACTGGTAGGTTTGTAACTGTCTTGTACCACACATTAATAACTATCGGTGTGGATTATATGTTATTGATGGATTGTTAAGATGAAGAACATTGGTTTTAATTGATTTTTTTTTACTTTCAACTCTTGATTAGGTTGATGGTGTAAGATGTTCATGTGCATGCTTGACGAAAACTGGGCTTTAATAGTTCTTTAATCGGAATTTATCATTTTCATGCAAACAAGCTAATGAGGGGATTTCTTGGATAGTGATGCTAATCCTCAATAGTTCGCTGTACCATTATACCAAATAAAATGAGGGCATTGACTGGAATAGCCATAATGAAAGACAAGCTGTGGAGTTGTTATTCTGCAACTCTTTAGGCCCTATTCTATTTCCAAAACTAGTACGATGCTTCTTTAACCAATTATATAGTTAAGGAATCAAAACCATCCCCTTATGTGCTGATGAACTTGCTTTGGGTCCCATGCAGTTTGAAGGGACTTTTGCTGAAGATCCTGCAGTCGTGCTGCCATGTATAGCTGTTCTAAGTAAGCTGAATAATCGGATTTATGGTGGATTGACCACTGAAATGCAGGTTTGTTACCTTCTCTCTCTTCGTTGTTAGATTGGGAGAAGTTGTTTCTTTAAAGTGCTTCTCATGTAGAGGTCACTTTCTAGTATGTGGCCTAACAATATATTAATGGACTCTTGAGTGCTTCAAAATCTGACTAAATTACTTGTTTCACCTGTATTTTATTTGTTTCTGCTACTAAGGTGCATTTGCCCTACGTTATTTGCTATGACATGCTTTGGTTGAACACATCAATTGCTTTGGCTGTGCACCCTTTAACATTCCATAATTAGATGGTCCAATCATCTTATACAAATTCAATAGAATCAGATGTCCTAAGCTGCCTTCAACGTTTCCTTTCCACTAGTTTGAAAAGAAGGCAATGTCTGTTGAAAATTGCAAATTGACTGCCCCTGGTCTCTGTCATCGCTGCTAGGTTTATTATGCCTTTGCCATATATTGTAGGGAAATTACCGTAAACATGTCTGAGTTTTCATTTAAATACCATTTACATACCTCTGTTTTCAAAAATATATAGTGCACTCTTCCTTCAGCAAAATTGTCCATTTCCTTTTTCAAAAATACACTCACTGACAAAGCCCATGTGATTTGTAGTGATATGTCTAGCTCCCATCAATCACTCTGTGTCTCTGTCTCTGTCTCTGTCTCTGTCTCTGCCTCTGCCTCTGCCTCTCTCTCTCTCTCTCTCTCTCTCTCTGTCTCTCTCTCTCTGTTGCATGCCATCTTCTTCTATTCTTCTTTGTATGACACCATCACAGTTCCACACAGCCACCCTGCTGTCACTGCTCATCCATTGACCCAGCCGGTGACTACAAGATGCCAGGCCTCTCTCTCTCTCTCTCTCTCTCTCTGTGCGTGATATTGACAATGACCAAGCCAAACTATGTTGGCTCTGTGTCATAGATGAAGTGCCCGTGATCTTGAGATCTGGTGGCCATGCCGCTAGTTCAGAGCTAATTGGCTCTTTGTCATAGATGAAGCAGCCGTGATCTTGAGATTTGGTGGCCATGCTGCTAGCCCAGAGCTCAAAGGGCTTTGTTCACAAGGCCACATAGCACAGCCGAGAGAGAGAGAGAGAGAGAGAGAGAGAGAGGGTTGGGGGGGTTAATTTTTTAGGTTCCTTTTATTTTTGTGAGAAAGGATATTTTAGTCATTGTAGTGGAGCTGAGGCATGTAACTAATATTTTAGAAAACAGATGTATGTAAGTAATATCTAGGTGGATACTCAGGCATGTTTTTTAAAGTTCCCCTATATTATAATTGGAAATTTTGGGCCTCAGAAAATTTTGCAGTTTGACTTTGTGGTAGATATGATACCTTTCAATTTAATTGTAATTGTCTATAAGGGTTGGTCCACCTTTGTTGTCACATATAAGACAAGCTTCTGCATTTGTTGTTTTTGACTGTACTGGTGTTGCTTTTTTGTTCGTTTGGCCTGGCTGATGGTGTTTGTTGGCCATTAGGTATTATATCAACAGATCATTACGAAAAGATTGTGGTTTGATATGTAGAAACATGTAGTGTCAATTTTTGCAAGCAATGCTGTTATCCATAGAAATATATAGGTATAGATACTCATGCTTTTCCTCTTCAATATACAATTTTTATGATTAGGGTTGAATATAGGATATTTTTATATTCTATATATTAAATACTTTTTACAAGCCCTTTGAGCTTGTTACCTTTAACATATAATTAGATCTACACTCTTCACTTTTGGTATGTTAGGAAAATTCAGTTTCATACAGTTTATTTGAAATGTTAAAAACAATATTTTGTGCATAATATTTTATATGGGCAGCTTCTTCTTGAACTAGTTTGTATAGGGCGGTGCCCTGTTAGTACCTTCTGACCGAAATATTATTTATCATTCAAATATATGTATACAATAGACAAACATAAAATATGGCGATTTTTCATTAATTGTGACATTGCCATATTTACCCTCACATTTAAGATTGAGATAATATATATGTGGGTAAAAAAGGCAAATTGGGCGGTTAGGTTTCGTAAAACATATAAGATTTTCTTCCTTTTATATAACAAATGCAGACAGGCCACTAGTGGCCAAAAGTTTCTTTGTGTCCCAGTATGAAAAAATTAGTAAGTGCTTGTAAATTGTGTAGGTAACCTAATATTAACGTTTTAAGCAATGATGCCTGCACCTTGCAATCTTTTGGCAGAACTGTGTCAACTTATAGATATGATGGTGGTTGTCCTTGGGAATAGTCATCATAAGGTCCATAAGTTCCTGTGTTTCATTCTTTCGTTATGATTTTTGTTGAGTTCATCAATATGGAAAATAATGATCAATCTATTTTAATGGTCAATTCAATCACTTAGATTCTCAATTTTTTTGGTTTTTTTTATTTTTGCAGGAGGCTCTCTTTTTTGTGCTTGTGCTATTATTTCGCAAAGGAAATAGTGATATCCAAATTGCAACTAAGGAGGCCCTTTTACGCATAGATGTGGTCTCTCTCTCTCTCTCTCTCTCTCCCTCCCTCCCCCCCTTTTTTCTCTTCTATGATGTGTGGTTCTCTGTGTTAGTTGGGTGAATCAAAATGAGATTCATAAAATTTGGACTATTCTAATACAATGGATGGTGAGTTTTTGCAATAGATATGCAAGTTTGCAAGTATGAATATTTTATGTTTTAGAGTAGTTTGTAATTTGTTAGGAGGACAAAACTAAAGTTTGATATCTAAGATGGTTTATGGACAAACCTACATATAGAAATGACTCACAAAAAGGTAAACTTATTGCCCTTTTGAGTTAGATAGCAAGATGCCAGAAATATATTGGTATCTCCACTTAAAGTTTATGAGTGCAAAGCTGAGGAATAAATAGGATTCAGATTGTATTACTGATTTTTCTTGTCTTCCATATAAGCATTTGCTCATTAGCATTTGTGGAGCATGCATTTGGCTGCGTGTATTGACCTATATGAGAGTTGTTTGATGTGTAAATAATCAAGGTGCAAGAATCTAGTCAGGCAATCCTAATTCGATTATTTGTATTACGGAGAATATTGGAATTGAGTGAACCTAAAAAAGAGATGGGATACTCAGGAATTAAATGATTCACGCATCATCCGTTCAAATTCAGTTTTTGGATTGGACAGATTATTCATTAAGAGAAAAAAAAAAGATCTGGCTGATTGGATAAACCCATAATAAAATGGAAAAAAAATCGCAAAGTAGAAGAATGGATTTGAACTATGGATGTCATCATGTTAGTTCTAATAAATCGAGTTCCTGCTAAACAATTAGCTTCAACAATAAATATCTGGCAGAATCGAAATGGAGAATTTCTATTCAATCCGTAAATCATGTTGTCTTCCATGTATTATTATAGTTCCGAGAATCAATACATAACTATTTGTTTAAAAAAATTGGTGCAACACCATTCCAATATTCAGCTTGTGATGAAGAACAAACATTTATTTAAATCAGTGTCTTGTACTTCTGAGAATTTTATTCAATTCTACAAGTTTTTTCATGATATTAGCTTTTGATTATATCATTTGAATGTGCTTGGATATGTTCCGACAACTTCGGTAAACCAGTCGATATACCTGCTGCATGCTTTCTGTTTTGAATTCGGTGGATGTAATCGTACTGGATGGCATTTCTTGGGAATCTCTTTCTACTTGTTTTGAGCAATGTGAACTTATATAAATTTCTTTTGAGTGCTGCAGGTAGCTGGTTCTACTGTGGCTGAAATGATTCACTCTTTGTCCATATTTGAAGTTCCGATAGCGTCTCAGAAAAAGAAAAGGAGGTCGGCAAGTTATGACATTCTGAAAAAGCACCGTGATGTTCTCAGTAAAGGCGAAGATGCATTCTTTTTCCTCATCTCGCTCCTCGATATTCTGCTTATGAAAAAAGACATAACAAACAGGTTTCAACTCTTTCCTTTTACTTGTAGACTTCTATTTGTGCATTGCTCACTGACCCCATTCCTGTAGAAGTCATCTTTATCCCTGCATATTTGTTGGACTAATGTATTTTACATAATATTGGTAGGGAGAGTCTAGTAAGTCCATTGTTTAAGCTTCTGGGCCGCACATTTTCGGATGAATGGGTGCATAGCATAGATGAGAGGTCCATTCAAGCTGCCTCTGGGATCTCTGAAGGTACGACCAGCACAGCGTGTTACGTTCAGCAGAATCTGCTTTTGGTTCTGGAAGATATCTTAGCGTCATTTGGCCCTCTTCAGTCTAAGGTCAGAACCTCTCTGGATTGTTAGAAGATTTCAGACAGGGATCAGTTTTGTTGTGTTCGTGGTGTTTTCTTAATTGTTGCTATTTATTCGTGACAGGCTCAAATGCTTGACAGCATTGACGTTGAGTTGTTGATCGAATGTGCCCATTCGGCTAAAGATGGAGTCACCCATAACCACATACTCAAACTTTTGTCTACAATTACTAAACTTGTGCCGGACAAAATTCTGGATCACATACAGGATATTCTGACTGTTGCAGGAGAATCAGCAATTACACAGGTTTGTTGATGTTTCATCAGTTGTATAGGCATTGCCTTTAGCTTCTACTCAAATTGTGAAGGAAAAACATGTCAAGACATTTTGGGATGCTTGGGAGTACCAGTGGCTGATTTGTTAATAGATTTGCCTCTGTCATGATTCTTGATTTTGGGCCAAGAATGGCTTGTCATGTAAATTTATCCATATGCAGGTTGACAGTAGTTCACTGTGTGTTTTTGAAGATCTTATGTCTTCTCTCTTACCATGTTGGCTGTCTAAGACAAATGACGTGGACCAATTGCTTCAGGTACCTTGTATAGACTTGCACTTTGCGCATTTTCTGCGGCAGTCTATTTTATATATGCAGTTGTCTAGAGTCCTGATTTCTTTGGTTCAGGTTTTTGTCAATATATTGCCTGAAGTTGCTGAAAAGAGGAGACTGTTGATTGTTACATATCTCATAAGGTACCGTTGACAGGTTTTTTGGGTGGTCGCATGAGATTAATGGAGGACTCATGGTAAACTTTGTTTTTCACAGGACCTTGGGAGAAAGAAGTAGTCTGGCTTCTTTGCTTTTCCTTCTTTTCCAGTCATTAATCACCAGGAAAAGATTGACCAAGCTAGATAATAAAGCCTACACCTCGCCAGAGTTTATGGCTATGATACAGAAGGAGTGGGAGTATGCATTTGCTGTGCAAATATGTGAGCATTATTCCTGCATGATATGGCTGCCCTCTCTTGTTATTCTGCTTCAACGACTTGGAAGGGAAAGTTTGTGCACTTTTTTGCCTGTAGAGTTGTTGCTTGTGATGCTCTTTATTTCGCAAAAATTGCAAGATCCAGAATTCACTTTTGCTCTGGAGTCAGGGGATGATTTAGGGACTATTCAGGTAGTGATATCTTTCTTCTGATTTTTTTCCCTTCCTGTGACTGATATTTTTGGTGCCCTGGTTTTCTCTTAATAACAATGGGCTTCTATGATTTGACATATCTGCCACAAAATTTTCTTCAGTGACGTGGGTGTCATGAATAAACTTTGTACATTCATA
Source organism: Eucalyptus decipiens (assembly GCA_014182575.1). Taxonomy (NCBI): domain Eukaryota; kingdom Viridiplantae; phylum Streptophyta; class Magnoliopsida; order Myrtales; family Myrtaceae; genus Eucalyptus; species Eucalyptus decipiens. The sequence goes on along the minus strand of CM024609.1, from coordinate 46,860,516 downwards.
AGTTTTACAGGTTAGCACATCTACTGGTCGAAAGAGGGTATACTAATAGTAAACAATTGGAAAATGTACCTTCAAGAAACTGCTTTTCAGTAATCACCACCAAATACAATTGCATGCCTTTGACTGAGTGAATAGTTACTATTTCACTCTTTTGACTGAGCGAATGTCATCTCTGCTTTGTCCTATTGTTTGTTGAAACTTGCCAAAATGGCACCTGAACTAGCACAATATTGTAACATCTCTATTTCATATAATCAACTATATGGATGTTTACTTTGATTTCACAGGAAACACTGGAGGAACTTATGGAGCAGGTTGTTTCCTTATGGCAACTTATTGATACTAAAAGGGAATAGCAGCTCCTGCCTTCATCAGAGAAGGCCTAAAGTATCATCTGAATGCTGTCATGATAACCACTACGACGGCGATGATTCCTTCATCGTACTTTAAGGGCATGAGTAAATTGCTTGATAATGCAGACCACAGTGTGAAAAGGAAGGTAATTCTCACTCCTTACAAATGAGAGTATGAAATAATGCAGAATCCAGTATGACATTCATATGCAGTGACATTTTGCTTTTAAAGTAATTTCCTGCATCTGGCATTTTGATTAACTAGCTACTTGTGTGCAGGCTCTAGTGCTATTCTCCAAAAGCATAAAGCATCTAGGCTCAACTCCATCAAAACGAAAGGAGAAAAGAGAATTCTATTTAAAGTTGAGTAGTAGTTGGCTTAACCTCGATGAGGGTGCGCTTGAAGCTCTTAACAAGATGTGTTTGGACATTATTCAGTTACTTCATGCTTCGTCAGAAGATTCCAACAGATCTTTGAAACTTGCAGCAGTTTCAGCTGTGGAAGTTTTGGCCAACCGGTTTCCTTCTAATTATTCGATTTTCAACCATTTCCTTGCATCTGTTGTCACAACCATAAAGTCACCGGATGCCACACTATCTTCCACCTGCCTGCGTACTGCAGGTACTTTAATCAATGTGCTTGGGGCAAAGGCACTGGTTCATCTCCCCAGCATGATGGAGAGTATCATGATGACCTTAGACAACATCTCAAGTTTTAATGCAGAAAGAGAAGTTGAGGTTGATTCTTCTAGTAGATCATTTAGTCCTGGTGATCTCTTGCTTTCAATTCTCATTGCTGTGGAGGCTGTTGTAGACAAGCTTGGTGGCTTCTTGAACCCATACCTTGAAAGTATATGTAAATTTCTTGTTCTGCATCCTGATTTAGCATCAGGATCAGACACAAAGCTGAGAACAAAAGGTGAGACTGTTCGAAAGCTCATTGCGGAGAAAATACCTGTAAGTCTTCTTATCACACTTCGTGCTTAACCGTGGTTGTTTCCGGATAAGCCTCAGACGGTAACTCTTTATTTTCCAGGTTCGCCTTGCTTTGCCGCCTTTGTTGAATCTGTACTCTGGTGCAGTCATGGTGGGTGATTCCAGTTTGACCATTATATTTGAAATGCTTTCACACATGGTTGCTACAATGGATAGAACTTCTGTTGCTGGTTATTACAAAAGGATCTTTGATCTATGCTTGAGCGCTCTTGATCTTCGACGTCAACGCCCTCTCTCAGTCAGGGATATCAGTGCGATCGAAAAAAGTGTAATCAGTTCAATGATTTCGCTGACAATGAAGCTCACAGAAATGATGTTCAAGCCTCTTTTATCCGGACTGTTGAATGGGCGGAGTCGGAAGTTGAGGAAAGTGAATATAGAGGCAGAAATCTGGACAGGGCGATATCATTCTATGGATTGGTAAATAAGCTTGCTGAAAATCATAGGTAAGTAACAAATAAGTGTTCCATAGTATTTTTTTCCTGTCGAAAATTAACTTAAGATGGTAGCTGTGAATTTTTACATAATTATAGTATTTTCTTTAAGAATGGGAGTCCTTGTTCCTCAAGAATGTTTGTCTTGCTAACTAGTTAAGATAGATAGGGATTGCAGGGGTTGGTAAATCGGATAGTCCACCTGCTCGAAACATTTATCATAATTTATTATTGGGTTTGTTGGATAGAGGTTTGGAGTCCCAGCTTAAAAATCGTATAGGCGCAGAGGAGGAGAGCCAAACTACTGCTCTTGTCTATATAATGGCTGGTGGATAGGCACCTTTTATCTTCTATTCTTTTTTAAGTAATTTTGAATGAGGTTTTTATCTTCTAAGCTTTTCTAGAAGATTGTTAATCTTGCAGCGAAATTCTATGTAACCGTTTCTCACAGTTGATTATATTCCTTTAGAATTTGATTTTGACTTCTGCAAGATTGCAGTTAAAGGGGGTATTGGCAAGGTATTTGGTGTTTTGAAATTTCAAAGGAACCAAGTATGACTTTGTTTTTAAGTACACGAGGGTTTAGTGAAATCTAATGCAAACGGTTGTTTAAGTAATTCAACTTTATGCTTTTTACAGTTCATTACTCAGATATGATTTTCATGTACAGGTCCCTGTTTGTCCCTTACTTTAAGTACTTGCTGGAGAGTAGTGTGCGCCATCTTACTGATGCTGAGGAAGTACCTTCTTTGAGCTTAAAGCAAAAAAAGAAGAAAGCCAAAATTTCTGAAACTGGCGTTAAGGTGAAAGAGGCAAACGGTGGGCTATCACTAGAGAAGTGGCAGATAAGGGCACTAGTCTTGTCAGCCCTGCACAAGTGTTTTCTTTATGATACTGGGTCTTTGAAGTTGCTTGACTCCTCGACTTTTCAGGTTTGTCTACTTTTTATCCCATGAAGTATCGTATAGACATATATAGTACCTTCCTTTGTTTCTCTGTCTTTAAGATCATGACGCCAGCTTGAGAAATAGTTGTGTTTCCCTTTCCAATGAGCATCTTGGTGTCTTCTACATCTTAGTGGGTTGTCACTATTGTCTACTGAGGATATGCTTCTGTTCTCTACAGGTTCTGCTGAAACCTATTGTATCTCAGCTTGGAGCTGAACCACCACATTCAGTGGAAGATCACCTAGATGTACCGTCGGTGAAAGAAGTTGATGACTTAGTAGTTATTTGCACTGGTCAAATGGCTGTTACTGCTGGATCTGACCTTCTATGGAAACCTTTGAATCATGAGGTCAGACTTTGGAAAATATGTTGTCCTTTGCTCTCTTTCTATATAGATGCAATTTGCGCCTTTTAAGGCTTGATGACTTACTGATTTGGACCAATTGCAGTATGTTTCTTTTTAACATCTCGGCCTATGTAAGTTTTTGTTTTCATACGTAAGTTGTTTTAAGTTGTTAGGTACTAGAGAGACTCCTGACCTTTTTGTCAGGGGGAGATCTTGTAGGCTTCTCTGTTTCATTTACCTGAACGTCAATTCCTCCAGCAACGGCAGTTCAAAGTGCTTCCTTAAATGGCTACAATTTTATCTAAGTACTTGCTTGTCAAAGAAATTGCCTTCTCTGAAAGGCACTGTGCTCCATTATGCTTTGTATATCTGCACATTTAAAAATTACGGTCTATGTGGAGTGAGTGCAATGAAGTAATGTAGATGTTCATCTCTCTTCTGCACATCTGCAGTGGCTTATGCTCATGGGTTTGGTATTCTCCAAAATATTTTTTTTCCAGGTACTGATGCAAACCAGAAGTGAGAAGGTCCGATCTCGTATTTTGGGCCTGAGAATCGTGAAGCATCTTCTTGAGAACCTGAAAGAGGAATATCTTATATTTCTACCAGAAACAATACCTTTTCTCGGGGAGTTGCTTGAAGACGTGGAGCCAACAGTTAAATCGCTTGCGCAAGAGATTCTGAAGGAGATGGAGTCTTTGAGTGGCGAAAGCCTTCGGCAATATCTATGATCGATGACGACACATTTAAGAGCTAATGCATGTTCTTTGAGTCAACGATTCAAATAGATTGTAATAGATTAGGTTGTTCATATTAGGTTTAATACTTGAGCCCCTGCAATTTTGAAGGTCAGCAGGACTAAAGAGTCCGTGATGTTGGGCGGTTCCCCTGTCTACATGGCTGTTGTAATTTGAAAAGATGGCAAGGGAAAGCTCGTTCATGATGTAGTGTTCCATGTTCCCTATTTCATCTGCATACAACATGCGTGTGGGGTCACTATTACATCGAACTTTGGGTTTCTAGCGGAATCTGTATTTCTCTGATTCTTTGTCCGGATTGGAGTTCACATGAACCGGTCAATCATGAGGATCTCGATTGTGTGAGGAGTTTTACGTGAAATTTACATGGATCTCGGCAATTAATGGCTGTAGAATCGTCTGTTAATGAACTCGCGTGCCCAGAATGCAAAGTTAAACCGGAAATGTCGACAGTATCAAAATGACGAAATAAGGAAAGTCCACGTGCGTATCGTGGAATTAATCATTTAGAGAAAATCCTAAGCCGTTTGAGGAGGTACATTAGGACAACAAGAACTTATAAATCTGACAACGGCTAATGGGCTCCGGTGTTATTGATCTACCTGACCTACCTTTAGCTGTCCAGTCTCGACCCTATCGATTGAGCTATTATATCTTATTGGATTTAGACAAGTTAACGTCTGGCCTGAATTGTTGGACTGTCCAGGTATGCCTTTCATAAAATATAGTACAACGATCCAGATAAAGACTGGGCTCATTAAAACAAAGGCGGCTCGCAACCACCTCCGAGAGAGAGAGAGAGAGAGCAGTATTAGTAAAAATAAAATGGATTAGATACTGAATATCCTGTATCTGTCATTACAACATTGGAGTATAGTATAACCTACGGCAACTCTTCCACCCGCGAGAGCACGACAGAATTAACTGAATAGTCATCAACCCAGAACTCTTGCACAGACTATAATGTTATAGCTCAAAATGAACCTCTGAAAGATCCAGCGATGAACATCCACCCACAACATCAGACCGTGTTCATCACCCACAACGTCAACGAGGAACGGTGATATCAACAATCTCTGTTTGCCGAATTTCCTGGCCAAAATAAATTCGGGTGTGCCTTAATTGCCACTCGTCGAATTTCTGAAATGTTCATCAGTACCCTAGCGTCATGGTGATTTACCTATTTAAAGACTGTTCCATTGTCAATGTCTTCTAACTCATCACTGCTACTCAAAAGGGGAATCATCCACATGCTCGATTCGGGAAAAAGAAATCTCAACAGCATTGAATCCAGCTCCAAATTGGATGTCACGTCAACATTTTGTGATTAGTGCGATTGGCTTCTTTCAAACAATCACTTCCTTACGTCCCGATTTCTTCAAGCTTCCTCAGGACTTGCCTTGTATTTGGCCTTAAAGAAGGAGATGGAGAACAACATGCCATAGCCAATTGAAAAAAATTCAGAATGTGTTCCTCTGCAACTGCGCTAATTTCACCACAGCTGTCCGCAAGGAGGATGTCTGGATGGTATAGTTCTGAGATCCTACGATCAAGGATCGCCCTTCTAACATAATTTGGCAGATGTGATTCTTCATCAGGGGATGCTTTCTCATTCATCGGGTTTTTCCCTGTAATGAGTTCAAGAAAAATGACCCCAAGACTGTATATATCAGTTTCTTCGCTAACATCTCTCATTTTGATCAGCTCAGGAGCTTTGTATCCCTCTGCTGCTGCGATTTCGAGCATTTGTTGACCAGTTTCTGGAATAAGGAGTATATGCAGGCCATAATCAGAGATGTATGGTCGGTTGTTTCGATCTAAAAGTATGTTCTTGGACTTCAGATTTCCATGGATCATGGGTCTTTGCAAACCTGTGTGAAGATGATCCAGTCCTCTGGCTAAGCCAACAGAAATTCCATATATGACTGCCCAATTGCGACAACCACCATTCGTATCTGCCATATCAACACAATTTGTCTCAACTTAATATGGAATAAAAAGCTAAACAACATGAAGACAACAAAATGTAAGCACTCAGATTGTCAAGATTCAACTTTAAGAAAGCTAAAACTTCGGATTGTCTCTCTATACTCGGAACATTCCATTAAAATTAAGAGTGTAAGAAAAGGCAAACAAATTTGATCAACTACGAAATGGGAAACGAGAGCGGTCATAGCTTCTCTTCAGAACGCAAAGAGAAGCTGCTACTCAACTGAATAATTCATCCAACTGAACAATTTGGAATTGGATTTTCTCGACAGATGGGACAGGACGTGCAGAAGCAATTCCCTTGAAGGAAGGCAACAATGCATCACAACGAGAAAAGCAAAGCCTGCATTGTCGCTACGCGACACAGACAAACAACGCCGGATCAATCATCCAGACACGGCTATCCTACGCAAGACATATCTACAGCGATGGATCAATGGACACTTTTTCCGGGACCACTACACATGAAAAGTTTTAACTTTGCCATTATTTAACCGAATTCCATTTTCTTCTTGATTAAGCACTTGATCTCAAGAAGTCTCCATGAAGAAAGCCGAAGCAACCTTTCAGTATGGTCACCCAGAAACTCGAGGGAATGCAGGTCACAGAGAGGGAGAGAGAGAGAGACAGAGAGAGAAAAGAGAGGAATGCATGAAAAGTTCTAAATTTTGCTCCTACTTTTCCTGCATTTTTCTCAGCAACCAAAAGCAAGCGAGAGAAAGAGGAAACCGAAAAGTCAAGAGGGAAACTGAAGTTGAATTACCTCGAATGAAATCTGCTAAGTTCCCGCGCCCGTAGAAAGGATGAACGAGAAGCTTCTCGCCTCTGGGACCTCCGTAAAACCCCAAGAGGGGCACCAAATTAGGGCTCCTCACCCTCCCCAAACACCGAACCGCGGCGCCGAATTCATCCTTCCTCGCGGCACAGACCGGCCTCAGGAACCTCAGCAGCTTCACCGAGCCGCTCCTCTGCAGCATCGCCTTGTACAGCGTGCCGTAGCCCGACTTCCCGATCACCTCGCCGGGCGCTTCCAAGATGTCGCATATCGTCAGGTCCTCGCCTCCTTGGAACGCGACCAGGTCTTCCGACGGGGAGGGCGGCTCGCGACCCCCCTCGCCTTCGAGTTTGCGATCCGGGGCCTCGACGTCGGCGGCGGCGGTTCTGCGTCTGGACGATGCTCTGTGACAAATGTAGACGGAGAGCGAGAGGATGATGAGGAGAGCGGCGGCGGTCAGCGCGAGAATGAGGGTGAGGAAGTGGTTGGATGTCATTTCGTGGGTGGGCAATGTGGATTGGAGAAAACTATCACTGTGCAGCAAAAGTCAAAAGCTTTTCAGTCGAGCCTTCCTGGTCTTCGTGCGGGAATTGCGGGTTTAGGAGAGGACTGAAAAATGTCTTTGGATCTGCTGAGAAAACAGGAACCCGGGAATGGTGAGAGAGAGAGAAAGAGAGAGAGAATCTAGAGATGGGTGGAGACAAAAAGATGAAGGTGAAAAAGAACTTTGTGTGGGGCTGTGGAACCCAAGATTCTGGAAATCGCAGCTGCTTCTGCTTCCATTCTCAGACAAGACATGTCCAACCCAAAAAAGGACATCAACCCACTAGCCAGAGAAACAACAACAAGAAAACCCAGAAATGCATTATTTGCACGGTGAGAGAGAGACACACACGTCTGCTTTCTTCTTCTTCTCCAATGGGTACGACAGATCTCCAGCTTGCTCTGTTTAATTCACACGCTTTCTTTCCCTGCTCTGCCTCTGCTTCCTCGACCAAATAATAACTACTCTCGCATCGGTCATAACTCATAACCCTCCTCCTCCGCCAAGAATGGAAATGGAATCTGGTGGTGAAGAAGAGAAAGCTCGGACCCCTTTTTATTTACATAAACATGCCCGTCGAGTGCTTAGCAAACACCCTCGCGCCCTGTTCTACCCCCAAAACCTGTCTGATAACAATCGGTCAACTCCTAATTTGAGAATTTCTCTTTCACGGCCGCCATGCGGTGGTTCTGATCATGATATTCCACCGAGTACTCTGCACCTTAAACAACTCAACCTTAATATCCTTCCTTTTAGAAAAAAGAAAGCATAACAAGACAAATGATTTTATTCATAAAATTTTAATTGTTCAACGTAATCTATGAACTTTAACTTAATGTACCATTTGGGATTTGAATTTTTAATTTATTTAATGTGATTCATAATTCAATATAATTCTTCAATTATATAGAAAAATATTTTGTTAATTCAAATTCATGGATTAAAATGAATTTGTACTAAAAATCAAAGATAATATTGAATAAATGAAAAATTTAGAAATTTCATTGATCGAAGTAAAAAAGTTCAGAAATTACGTTGTAATTGGGCTCAAGATTATTTTCTCAAAATCTAGAGAGAGAGAGACGGCTGTCAGTGATTTTTCCCTCTTCAAAGCTTTTGTTGAGGACAAATGTAGATATGTTCATCGGATGGAGGGGGCAAAGAAAGTGGGCCACAACTTTATGATCGCCCACGTGGAGGCCCACAAGCTGGATCGCGCTGGACTGGAAAAAAGGCCCGATTACAGCAGTCCCCATGATTGCTTCTCGGGGGGGCCCACCAACAGCTCCCTTATTTGCGCCGCAAATTTTCTCTGGGATTGCATTGGAAATAATCTCCTCTAGGGTACTACGGTCTAGACTTCACCTACAAATCGAATCCCGAGAAATTTGCCCAAAAAGAGAACACACTATGTCTGTATCCATATGAACCTTAGTACATCGGCCATGCCCAGTGGCCGGAAACAAGCAAAGGCTCTAATTTTAGGGTCGCCGCTTTTGCCGCTCCTTATTTCGCTTTGACACTCCCTTTTATAGTATACTAACTATATTTATCTCTTATTTATCTTCATGTTGCACTTTAAAGAGTCAAAAGTGAGGCCTATTTGGAATTTTTATTTGTTTCTTCTTTTTCTTCACTTTCATTTTTCATCTTGATAGTTTTATTGATTAGGGACTCTAGATCCAACGATATTTGTGTCTCCCATGATGATTAATTGACAAGAGTATCAAGGTCTTTGTCTTCATTAGTGGCCAGTTATAGATGCATGAGAGTTATACTTCTCATGTTCAGGTCTTTGCATACGTCGCCCATAGGCTCAAACTCCACGATAATTCTGTTTCGATTATTAGAATCATCGTAATAATTTAAGGATTGATGTAAAGAATTATATCTTGAGGAAGCTTGTGCTGGCATAGGGGTGATTTTACCGGATATGCCAAGGGTTTGTGAGGGCCGATGGTGAGGTAGAGAAGAAGCTCATGAGGCTTTGTAAGACTGCCAATCGTTGTTGTGTATGGAGGTGTATGAGGAGGAAGATAAATAAGGTCAGTAATATGCTTCAACACGAGTGGAACAAGAAAAAGGAAAGTGGAAGAAAAAAGAATAAACAAATTCAAAAAAGGACCCCACATGGGTCCCACATTTGACCTTGTGGGGTACAACATTTAAAGGAGGAAAAAATATGGCGTGATATGGTTAACACATTATAAAATAGAATGTTTGAACCAAATGAGATGTGGAAAAAGCATAAATCCTAATTTTAAGCTTCGTTCGTTTCATAAAAATGATTGATTTGTAAAATATTTTTCTAAAAATAATCATTTATATAGCTTGAAATAATTTATTGATAATTTTTTTCATTAGTGAACAATAAAATCATTTTTCGTTTAGTTATTTTTGTAAGCGATATAAACAACTATTTTCAGCAAAATAAACGACACCTTATGAATCTTCAAGTATGGTTTTAGAGGTAAAAGTGTAAAATCTCAACGTACCCATGATGTGAAAATGGCCGGGTTAGGTGATTACGAAAGGTATAAGTATACCGAAAATTTTAAAACTTGTCCGAAAATGCAATCAAATTCTGAAAGTTTCAAAATGTGCAATTTAGTCTTATTTATCACGAAAATATAATAAAATTTCAAATTTTCTAAAAATATAATTGAATTTGAAAACTTGTTGATTTGGTATGATCAAAATTTTCAATTAACATCATCCAATTTGACAAATGAGAAATACTAATAATTTTTTATTGCCTAAACTCAAAAAGTTCTAGGAATTTGTTGCAATTTTTGAAAATTTTAAAATTTAATTGTACAATCATCACAAATTTTAAGACTTTCATCTCATTTTGAAAAGAATGTTTTTCACATATATTATTGGGAAAATATCACATGGACTACATTCCAAAATTGCATAAGCACGTTTCGAACAAATACGACGCTGCGTCGATGTGGTCTCCTCCATATGAGCGCCGAGCATAAACAAGAGTACGGATATCGACCATGAAAAGTTGCAGACTCTCTCTCTCTTCTTTTCGTGTCTTCTTTATAGAAGATGCCGCGGTCCATGCTCTGAAGCTCGTGCTCTGAGCGGAACGCATTCTCCCAACGCCTGTCGGACCAGATAAAGCCCGCACACGGATCATCTTTTCTTGTGTGTGTTCGGTGGTACCATGCACATGACATACCAACGAAGAAACGAGCTAAGCCCGAATCAAAATCATGTTCAGAGAGAGGGGAAAAGAGGAACTCATCCGCCAGAAAATTCAAGCGGAAGTTACAAAAAGTTCCATGAACTTTCATTTTGTATACATTCCCATTCTGAACATATGAACATAATCTTGTAGTCAAGTTTGATTGTGCTGTAAGGATATTTGACAGCAGCTGTACTGGTACATTAGTTTTGTATTTGTTGTTTTAACAGAACTTCAGAACTCAAGATGCACATTGCTTGGCATAGGAAAGTGACTGCAATCTCCTTGTTGCATTTACATGGTATAAGCCAATAGGCTAAAGCATATTGACATGAAGCATATTCACATGCTTATTAACCGTGAAATGCTTTCATTATCAGAAGAATATAAAGAGCAACCACATTTTCCAAGAAAGGGTGCGCTAGGGAATGTAATACATGGGATTTGGAAGCTTGAAGGAACGAATTGACATTGAAGAACCCAGTAGATCACTCCATTGGTCGCCAGAGTTCCCGAGAATCCTGTATCCCTCCCTCACCATTTCATCCCTCTTCTCCGACTTGTACACCACTGCTAGTTTGCTGTGATCATCGGATGCTCTGCATCAATTTGGGCAAAATGATAATTCAGTATGGATAACTTAGGTGCGAGGTTTCCAGACCAGAGTAATAAAAGCTTTCAATCTAGAGTTTGATGCTGGAATCAAAAGAAAAGGTAGCCAAGATGCATCATGGATACTTGCAAAAACAGTATCAAAGAAACAGACGATTTCTGGGACAGAAGTGGAACCCTGACAAATTATAGAAGAATTTCCTATATTATCAAGGATCTACAATTAGACAACTACTCAATCATTGAATGAGATGAAGGTTGCTAGATTTCCTGAAGTATAAAGTAAGCTCATTCTCCATAAGCCCATATCCACACAAGTAATAGTCCACACTTTGCACATTTCACAGAACTGGATTATCAGCATAATAAACTTTCCACAAGTGAAACTAGAACAAATTGGGATTATCATTAGGCCCACTGCCAGTATAAAAGTTTTTCTATACAATCATCATTGGATGGAGAACACATGTACTTACAAATAGTTGTGTAACTGAATTCATCCATGTGCAATCCATCCAATGATAAATGTTTAAGAGAACTTCCTACACTGACCTTAAGCCATCGTTTTTTATTTTCACAACTGATAATAAAAAAGTCATTACCTGGATGCAGATCAACCGCCATAAGAACCAGATGCATGAGCCTACACATGTTTCTATTACTAAGATCTCCATATCAAGTTATCAACAAGTCCAATCACACTAGTAGAGAATAGCAAGCGGTTCAACAGCCAAATTGTGCATGAATTCTCCTTCAAAAAGAAATAGTATACACAACAATGATCTGACACACAACACATAATAAGCAGGCAGAAAATATGAGATATAAGGCATACAACTTCAGGAAAACCATATTTCCATGGATCTCTGCTCAATTTACTATTGCATGAAATACTTAAAAATATACTTTTGGATTTGGGTAACTGCATTAAAGAAACTAACATAAATGAAACTAAAATAGTCAAAGTATTAATATGAGAGAAGAAGATATTACGAACCTCACTATGAGCTTGTCCCAATTCTGAAACCCCGCATTGATCAGGTTTTCAATAGTGACACTTCTCTGCTTTTCACTACGCCCAGTGAGCAGGAAGACCTTGAAACCCAAGCCCAACACTAGCTCATAGAGCTTCAGGCTTGGCTGTATTCCCAGTGCCTCCGCCTTGTCAACCCACTTGTCAAACTTGACCGGATCAAACACCTCCAAGCTACAATTTCAAGTTCCCACTAACAATCCCAATCAGAAATCAATCACTTCTCAGCAGGAAACAAGATAACATATTCAAGGATGAATAGTACACCAGATGCAAAAAAGACACTAGCTTTTCTATTTCTAAGTTTAGCTCTCTATCTTTTTGCTGAGAAACTGCGTTGAACTCCGATTATGCAGCCCTCCTTGGCCCCGAAATCTGGTCTAGACCTCCTCAATATTCTATTTACACTAGAATGCAACTATTACGCAAGAAAGGCACGAACTTTTTCGTTAAAAGCAGATGAATGTGATCATTATTCCGCATTAAATAATAGAAACAGGACAAAAGGGCAAAAACGAATTAAGAACAAAAACGAGAATGTTACCCGAAACCGTGCTCGGCGTAGTAAGGAAGATTGGAGAGCAGAGTCTCGTCAATGTCGAAAATCCACACATCCTTCCCATCCCCACTCAATTCCACGCTGCCCGCATAGACTGCGGCCTCCTTCGACACCCTATCGAGATCGAAGCCGTACCCTTTGCCCATCATGTAGTCCCTCACGTAATCCGCACACTCATGCGGGATCGTCTTCCACGGATTGACATTGTTGGCCTCGACAGCGAATCTCCAGCTGTCACACTGCAACCTGACCTGTTCTTCGTCGAGCTCCTTGGCGGCCGTAGGGTATTCGATGATCAACGGGCGGGGAAGCCCTTGAGAAGTCGGGGTCTCTTCGGAGAAAGAGAGAGAAAGGAGGGAAAGGAGGAGGAAGAGTCTCCAGGGAAGCATAATGGGGGACGGGAAATACAGAGGAATTCGTGAAAAAGACGTGATTTTGAACGAGGGATATGCGAAGTGAGAAGCGGGTCTCTGCCTCGAAGATATATAAGAAGGAAGAAGGAAGATGGGTCGGAAGGAATGTCGGTTTCTTGATGTGAAAGCCCAAGAAAACAGCGAATAGCGAATGCCCTGTTTCGGGTACAGAGGAGATTGATGAGTTGAGTGTGGATTAAGGAAACTGTAGAGAGAGAGAGAGAGAGAGATGACTGAATTTGCAGTTTTTGAATTGATTGTTTAAAGCTCATACGAAAGTTTCTGTTTTTTGGAGTTGGATAAGTAGAGGAGGGAAGACGATGACGTGGAAACGATTCCTGTCCACCGGGGGCGAATTTCCGATGTGGCAACACGCCACTGGTTGCTCCTGATGATATGATGTGTCCAAAGAGAAGTTGATTTTGATGCTACGATTATAAAATTATTGCCGACTTTTTTCTTTTAGTTATCTTAGAAATAAAAGACCACCGTCGAAACGAATGTCAAAACCATGTTGATGTAAACGCATATATAATATTCCCCGGGGAGATGAGATGAGAAACCGCGGAATAAGCCCACGCGTGCTGAGTTTTTGACGTTGAAACGACGCTTCTTTGGAATTGTTTTAAGAAACACGGTTGCTTTTATCCCACGTTTGAACGGTTGGGTTTGGGATTAGTCAAAGATGGATTGCGCAAATCTAAACTGGCCGTGCCCGCGGCTTAGTGATCGGGAATTGGGGAGGTGGGTATGCTAGTATCATAAGTGTGTGGTTCAACTCTTGTGAACGAGACAATGTTTTCAAGCCAATGAACAAGAAAGATTGTAGCCGAAGTTATGTGAAATTGGCAATCTGAGAATGCTTTAGCCCATAAGAATGTTCTCAAGTCATTGAATAGTAAACTCATAAGCTCACAATTGTCCAAACTCGTTTAGATCATGTGTAGACCAGAAAGTTGATCAAATGGCTTTAGTCATAAATAAGTTGCTTGAGACATTGCAGAAGAAACACAGTGGATGGTATTTAGCAAATTGCCTCCATAGCATCACTTGGAAAACCAAACTTCAGAAATGGAGACATTTGAGCTCCTCCAAGAAAAGTTTAAAGGATACCAAAAGTGTTAAAAGTTATAGATGACACTCACTTTAGAGTTAAAAGTTTTCGCTGAATCATTACGTGACATAAACTTTAATGTGATTTGGAATTTTATCTATAAAATCAGTTAACGTGGACAATACTACGTGGCTCAATGAAGTAAAACAACATTGCATCACCTCTGGCACTTAAAGTGATCACTTTGAACAAAATTTGACACTTAAAGACATTGAACTAATCACTTGTAAACTTGTTGCCAATCCTTAACTTGACCAGCATTTGCAGCAAAAATTACAACAAACAATTTTATCAGCAAATATTGTAGCAAACCAACATATTCAGCAAAAACTAAAGTAAACCAAGATTGAGAATACACAAATATGCAAGAGAAATTGTTATTCTCACAAGGAATAAATTTCAATCTTCATTTTCCACAAAAAATTGTGGCAAACCTTTTGTTTCCAACAAAAATTGCAGCAAACTCACAACACAATTATACTTACTAATTACCCCAATACAAGTACATAATGCATTGATCTTCAACTATGGACGACTAAGAAATTTTTCTCATTACTTACTTTACATTTGACAATAAAATAGGCTAAACAAGAGGAAAAAAAACACTATCAACACTCAATAACACTTTCTTTTATTTTCATTCTTGAAATTTTCTTCTTCAAATGGTTGGCTAAAGATGTTAAAGCCTTCATTCCATTTTGCATTATCGACATTGTCCAACTTGTCCATTAATGTAGTTGGAGGTTGATGTTGTCCATCTACTAGCCCTACGATCACCTCTATTGTTCAACTTGAGAATTTCACAGTGACCCATTTCAAATATTTGCGTATTGAGCCCTCTCTAAATTTGGAGTACCCATGAAATCTTCTTCCAAGATTCAATTGAGTTCAAGATGTTCTTCTTGGACTTGATAATGCACAATAACAACAACCTTCACTTGCTTCTTTGGTTCGTTGAAATGAATTTTAGCTGATGTTAAACCTCTCGCTCTCTATTTGCAAGACCGAACTGTTAATGTTGGGGACAAATCAAATTAGGGTGTGAATATTGGTTAAATGGCCGGTTAGGACATCAAATTTGGGTTTCTCTTTTAATTTGGTGATTAAGGATTCTTATTTGGGGGAAACCCAGTAGATGTCGTTGTTTATGGTTTAGATGTTTGAACCATTCGGCAAGCCATGTCCACTGAAGAAATTAATAAAAAAATGCCACGTCAAATTTTCAGCAAAATAGATTGGAGTTGGCACTTAAAAGATTGTTTTTCTGAAAATTTGGCACTTAAGTGATTAAAAAAAAAAAAAATTTGACATTAAAATGAGAGCTATACACAATTTTTAACACTTTTGATTTCTTTTTGTCCCAAGAAAATAAACTTGTTCCTCCAATAGAGGCTAGATCTTTCCCACCATGGAGACAACCCAAGCCAGAAGCATCTCCTTCAAGGTTTCTTCAAGTTTTGCATCCATCCTTGCAGAGGCTCCAAAAACTGAGAGAAATGATATTGTCCTTGTTGGGAATTAGATCGGAGAAAGGGAGAAACAGAAGAAGAGCAGAGAAGGGAGACAGACAAGGCATGGAGAACCATATGAAGAAATCCCTCATTTATAGATAGTTTCAAACTCTCTAGAATCCTTTTTGAGAGATCAATACCATCTAAAGCTACCGGTCATTGCTACACTTGGCTCCACTAAGAAAAAAGTTGGCTCGTTTAGTTTTGAAACTAAAACGGAATCAAACCTTGAATCAGTTTCTTCCAATGACTCTTTGTCCATTGAATTGGAAAAACCTGTTTCTATTAAATCTGCAATCATGATGGCAGACTCTCCATACATGGAATTTGATTCAGATCCATATGAGTTTGAAGTGGTTAACCTCCATGAACCAAACAATTTTGGTTCCTCTTTTTCCAAATCCTATTTTACTTCATATATGATTCCATACACTAGATGGATATGTCTTCATTTTCACAGATTTTGAAGTTTAAATAGAGGCAACTTTCTCATATATAACTACTTTAATGGGCTGAATAGTTTTCAAAATACTTCTTTGAAATCAAACACAAAGTAAGAAAGTAGAATGTTCTTGTAGATTCCTATTTAGGCCCTAGGGATCCATGGCATTAATAAAAAATGTATGTCATGAGGAGTTCAACAAGTACTTTTCCACCAAGTACATTCCAAAGAAAAGAAATGAAGCTCAAATGGCCCAGCAAGACTTATCCACTAGAAATCACAAAGTTAACCCAGTCCAATAGCCTCTTTGATAATCTTCAAAATCTTTTGTGGGATTATCATTCAAGATTTTCAAAAAATATGAAGGCTTGAATATTTGACCTAGAGGATTACATCCAGAGTATCCATTCTTCCATCCTTTGCCCTTTCGCCGGATGAGGAATTCCCCGAAGAACTCAAATGGTTTAATTAGTAATTATTCAACTTGTATGACTTAGCCATTAAGTTTCCAGCTTTCATAATGCCTTTTGTTGTTGCCAAAATCCTCTGGGGAAATGTTGAATATAAGCATTTTGGAGAACTACTTAATTGGTTCAAACCATTAACGGTGTGAAAATATATTTTCAAGTAATAGTCAAAGGCATGTAGACCTACTCCCGAACTGCATACGACCATTCTCTTCTATAGGCCATTAATATTTATTAGGCCTAACGGAGATATGGCCAAGACACCAGCAGAAGTTGGGATAACCACATACAAACCCTAAGCAGTCCAGAAAAACTTTTCAAGACCTTACCCTGTCAAATGGTATCATATCTTCGAGAATACCGAAAACTTCAAAGGGTCATCTGTCCAGATAATCGGGTTATTCCGACAAAGAATGGGCCAATTGATTCTTATAATGTTCATTGGGATCATTCTAGCGACTATCTTAGGACTAAACCGTTAATTCACCGGGCATTAGAAGAATATCCCATGGAGAATAATTCAGAGTTTGCTCGAGAACCTACATCATACTCACAGGAACCATGAAGAGGGCAATTATCTCAAGACCCTTATGATCATGATGGGTTACAGCTGGTGCTCAGCCTTGGTCTCAACAAAGATGCTCCATCATATTGTGAAACTAGCCCTAGCCAGCCAGGCCAACAGGACAAGCCATTAGCTCCGTTAATACTTAGAAAGCAAAAGTTATCAGAAATCTTACCAAGATGTATCCTTGATCAAACTAGACAGCAAGTTATGGCAGATCGAAAAGTGGAAAGACTTACTAAATTTTTTCAGAAGATATAACGATGGAGATAGCTCATATAGTGACTAATGAAGCATTTTGAGTGTGTACTGAGTGAGCCATGTGAATGTTTTCGGCCATATGTGGAAAGATGCGCGAATAATTTGTCCTTTGTACTATTGAGTGTGGTAAGTCATAGAAAATTGTCGCCCATGAGTCTGTATTATCGGCTAGGTCCCCGAGACTACCAATTATTGTACATCGTTCTTCATGCCTACATAAGGCATCGGCTTGTAACAAAGGAGGCAGGAGTTTGCAACTCGGCAATAAACTTGTGAGCTGTTGTCTCATGAGTTTCCATACACTTTCTTTTCTTTCTTTCTACTTGGTATGATTTTCTAGAAGGATAAACAAATTCTGATTAGTCCTGATAATATACTCTACACTTGCCATGTTGTGGAACCACAAGAACTCTGCTATTGTCAAGTATTTCTATGATATAAATCAAAATTCGAACAAAAGTCTAATAACTAAAATGTAATCCCTATTAGAGGCCAAGAGGTTCAAATGTTTGGGATAACATACTTGTCATAGACTTTGTCTTCGTTTTTGCTAATTCATATAATAGGCCCCTTTTTATATAGGGATCATGTAATAGTTGAATGGTGGTGACACTTTCGATATACACACCTATCCTTTATTGATATACTAGCAACAAGAGCACACGCATTGCCTATGAAGAGAAATAAATATAATTAAATTGATAAATAATAAATTAGTATTTAAATATTCTTATTCATCTTTTTAATATAATTCACATTCTTGAAAAATGAAATATAAGAAAATCATCGTGTACTTCAATTTTTTTTTTGAATTTAGATTTGAAAGGTAAGAGACTGATTGATTACTTGTCAATCACCTTGGTTATAAAAATTATAATTGCACATCTACATTTATGTGTAGCCATAGGATATTTCAAATATATGCATCAATTCGGTAATAAATTTTTTTATCGTATCGAAATTAAAGGAGTCATTGGATTTGCTTAATTAAGAATGTAGGTTATCGAACCAACCCAATGAACATTATAAGTATAATGTAATAGGCACTTCAATGATAGTGATGAAACTTTCTATTCCACGTAACAAAAAAATTGACTTTCTTCGCAACGAAAATGAGAATTCTTTGGCAACCAAATTAATATTGATCACTAAAACCATATCTCTTGCAATCAAATTTTAAATTTGGTCACAAGAGATAAGCTTCTCGTTTTAATTAATAATTTAGTCTCAATAAATTCATCTCTGGCGGCCGAACTTAGTATATTTCTTGTAGCTCGAGGTAAGCAAGTTTTAAGGGTGAGTCAGATCTTTGTCTATCTTGCAATCTATAGATTCCAAATTTTGGGAACTTGGCCTGCCCTTTAGGCCCTTAAAACCCCATTGAAACCTCGAACTTATAATGCACTGAACTTTCTAAATAAGAAAAAGAAAACAAATTTGACCTCCAACACAAAAACACAAATCAATTACGTCCAAATTATGTAGGGTCTATTCTCTTTTTCTTGATTACCATTCAGTCAATAAAAATGTACATATGTACATACATATTATTCCTCCACAAAAAATATACATTTTTATATTATTAATAGAGAAAATGATACATATGCTTAATTATGTTAATAACATTAAGTAAAGGTGTGTTTGGTAATCTCATTAAGTGTCATATCTTAATTGAATTTATAATAAACTACTCTAATTTATTTTTGATTAAAGGGATTTCTCCAAATAAAACTCATAATCTGCCTTCGTTTCCTTAATTATATAAACTTTAAAGTTAGTATGTATATAGTGAAGCAAACTTAGTTTAATTGAATAAACCATATCTTTTGAAAAAAATCATTCAAGAATACATGTGAGGAACTATATTTAACATAAGGGATAAATAAATAGACTAAATTATGTAAGATATTTTATTCAAACTATGTAATCTATTTGATTCTTAGCTAGATAAGTAAGCTCAATTGAATTAGATAAACTAAATATAATTTAGATATAAACATTAAATCATTGAAGAGCATAGTCAAGAGACCATATTCTAGATTAACTATATCATGTTAGTGGCTCTTGTTGCTTAAAAATTGGAAGCTTAAAAGAAGCTTGTAGCTTTTCTTACGTGTCTAGCTAGTTCATTGGAAGAGACAGTTAAAAACAAGCGATGTTAAGTTAAGACACATATGTTCAGCCAATGAATCATCTTCGACCATTCGGGATCAAGGAACTAACATAGCATCTATAAATGAAATAAGGAATAATAACCTCATAACAACATGTCAAGCAATAATTGGGGACAATCTACTCTACGCAAAAACATCAATTGACCCGCAAAGGGGACGGGAGCAGGTTGAATGAAACAAAAACACGAAATCTCTTACTCCAATCTCATCAGGCCGACTTGTCCTAAACCCACGAAATTGTCATGGAATAAGTAAACAAAATGGAATTGGATAGGACGCAGATAAGGTAATTTTAGATGTTTGCGTCCTCTCCTATGGTTCACGTTGATTTTATTGCGTCATTGCGTACGGTACTTTCCAACATCGGATAATATATTTATTAACCTTTATATGTACATGCTCGTTTAACTCCACACAAGCACCAACGCAAACTCACGCGCGCTCACTGTCCCTCTCCCTCTCCTTTGAGTGCTTGTTGCGTTCATGGCTTTGATGGACGAGGCACAAAAGCAACACCATGTTCTAATGGTTGCATTCGCATCTCAAGGCCACATGAACCCCATGCTCAGGCTAGGCATGAAGCTATTCTCCAAGGGCATCATCGTCAAGCTCGCCACAACCGAAATAGCACGCCACCGCATGCTAAAATACTCCTCGGCCGCCGCAGATTCCGCCTCTGGGATCGAGCTTCTCTACTACTCGGACGGCCTCGGCATTGAATTCGACCGGAGGACTCACCTCGATCGTTACATGGAGTCCTTAGCCAAGTTTGGGCCCACTAATCTCTCGAACCTGATCAAACAACGTTACGGGAACCCCGGAAGCGCCGACCTTTTGTGCATTGTTGCAAACCCTTTCGTCCCCTGGGTCGCTGATGTGGCGGCGGAGCACGGAGTTCCGTGTGCCTTGCTGTGGATTCAACCTTGTGCGCTCTATGCCATATACTATCGCTTTTATAACAAGCTCAACTCTTTCCAAATCCTGACGTGCCCGGACATGCGATTGGAATTACCAGGGTTGCCATCGTTAGGCGTGCAAGATCTTCCATCTTTTGTGCTTCCGAACGACCCTTTCGGTAGCATTGAGAAGCTATTGTATGAGGCGTTTCAGGCCCTAAGCATGGATAAGTTCAAGTGGGTATTGGCGAATTCGTTCTATGAGCTTGAAAGAGATGTTATAGATTCCATGTCCGAGCTGTATGCGATACGACCAGTTGGTCCACTGGTTCCACCATTGTTGCTTGGTCAAGACCGAGAAGATGATGTTGGTATTGGGATGTGGAGATCCGACGAGAGGTGCATCGAGTGGTTGGATCGACAAAGACACTCCTCGGTGATTTACGTGTCGTTTGGTAGCATCCTTGTCCTTCCAGCTGAGCTGATGGAAAATATAGCAACAGGTTTGAGAATCTCAGTTGCCTGTATGAAAAAAGTTAATCCAATAAAAACATATTAGAAATTATTGCATAAACTCATTGAATAATATTAATTAATTAAAGACCCACTTGTAAGATTAGCATATTAAGTGATATGGCAAACTCTTATTGAGCGTTGAATATGATCAACTTAATTAATAATTCAACTGCAATGTTTCTCTAGATTGTAGACAAATCTATAGCATTAGTTTAGCTAATTAAACTAGACTAGTCCTGACGACCATGCTCTAAAATGCAATTGGTAAATAGCTTCCCTAAACAAAGATGATTAATCAAACTTCATTAGAATCTGTATTGGTTCTACAATTGATGGAGGCAGAGTTTTCCGAAAGCGTGGAAAATATATCGTTTGACATATGCTAATGGTTTTTTGCTCAATTTCTGTCCTAAAAAACTTAGATTTAAGTGGAAGTCATGAGGGTACCATGCTAGTTTCCTTCCAAGCAGCCGGTTAGTTATGATCATGTCCTTGAATACACGTGGAATAAATTAATTACAGATGATACAGTCGAATCTCGACATATTTTATACAGTCATCAACACGGTACAAGTGGGAAATAAGAATACCGATCTCCGATCTATCAACCGAACAACAATCCAGTAAATCATTATGTGTGCATGCCTATGTAAGAATTAATGCGGTTTCTTAAGATATTTCCTATCCACAGGTTTAAAGAACGCCAAACATCCATTTCTATGGGTCGTGAAGCCTCCGGAATGGTCTTCAAAAGATGGGGAAGGACAACTTCCACAAGGTTTTCTAGACGAAACGAAAGAGCAAGGTCTGGTAGTGCCATGGTGTCCACAACCAATGGTCTTATCTCATCCGGCCACCGCTTGCTTTGTCACTCATTGTGGATGGAACTCGATCCTCGAAACTGTATGTTCGGGTGGGCCATTGATAGCCTATCCACAGTGGACTGACCAGCCGACGAATGCGAAGCTTATAGAGGATGTGTTCAAGATAGGGATCAGGCTAAGATCAGATCGAAAACTGGGTAAATGTATTGAAGACATCCTCGCTAGCCCTCAGTCTGAAGAGTTTAGGAACAACGCAGCAGCGTTAAAAGAGGTTGCTCGAAAAGTGGTTGGCCATGGTGGCTCGTCGGACCGGAATGTACAGTTGTTTGTGGATGAGCTGATTCAAAATGCTTCAGTGTGATTATTTAATCACGCTGGTCTTGGAACTATGGCATGTTTATGGTCCGCTTATGGTTAGCTTTTGTGAATTTGTGATGGACAAAATTGCAATCAAGATTATATTTTCTCGAAAAATTTCCTTTCCCTTTTTGCTCTCAGTTTAATAATATCTATCCAAGTATTTGATCATGAACTATGCAAGTCCAGGTAATTCATCAAAAGTTGTGTCATGACAATCTACAAATAAATTTTCGTTTTTGCATTAACATTCATTATCGTATCGTAAATGATAAAAGCAAGTTCGTAATTTACATTTTAGCAGGATATTTTCTTCGGGATTCATAATTTTTTTTATAATATGAATAAGAGTGCTGTTGAGGTGACAGTACCTTTATTCCCTGTGAATAACGGTGCCATTTTGACCACACACTAAATAGAGATGCAATTGGCAACTAGAAGAGACAAAATAAGAGACATTCAACAGATATGGAATTGTTGAGCACAGGTTGTTGCATCCCCAGGACCCTCTCTCTTTGTCTCTCTCCTCTACAACGTCGTCCCTTAGCACCTCGCCTTCTCGCAACTCAAAGCTCTTGAGCACAGACTCTCGCTTGCCATCCCTCCTACCCACATCCCCATCCTCATCACTTGTTGCTCTCCCTCTAACTTCAACCTCAACAGCTGCCCTTGCCCTCTCCTTGTGCCCAACCAACCTCTTCTCCTCTGATATCTCGCTGTGCACGGTGTTACCTCAATCCTCCATTACTTAGTCTCGACTTGACGAAATTATTGGATAGCGTTCATTTTTTCCATTAATTTTTGAGTTCTAGTCGAGTTATTCAAGCCAATGGAAAATATGTAAATTTTGAGATCATACAAGTCTATTAGAATAAAATTTTGAGTTGGGAGATCAAAAAACAAATGAAGCTGTGTTTTTTTCTCTTTCTAAGCTCGTTGGCGTGACTGATATCAAAAAGGTGAGGGAAGTTTATTTCTTTTTGGTCATTGAGAATAGTTTCATTTGGCACTTTAAAGTTGCAACTGACTTGAGATTTCTATTTCATATTTTTCTGTTCTTCATTACATTTATTTTTTTCATTTCCATTGAGAGGGAGAAAGAGAGTAGCAGGAGCAAAGCAAAACAGTGCAGTGAAGTAACAAGAAAAGTTAGATGTGGACCTTAAGTACCAAATATCTTTTTCACCGAAGGGGATCCTTGTTGACACCCATTAGACTGGACAAGCAAAGTCATCCTAGGTCCTTAGACAAAATACTTGGTGCGGGTTGCACCATCACTTTTCCAATAGTGACGGTGCCATCGGCTTATTGTCATCCTATAAATATATTCTAAAGGTCGTTCGAGTTGTAGATTGCCTTTTTTTTTTTTTTTTTTTTTTTTTAATACCATAGAGAAACCCGCGCTAAAGCAAGGACATTCCATAAATGGGATGTGGTCCCTCATTTTCTTGAATGGGACCCTCGATTATCCCTCCAGCAGTTTTGGGTTGATTATGACTTTGAACGCTACACGAAAGGCCACGGAGCATCCAGAATTCAAGAAAATTGTCCAAAAAAATTGTGAATGAAATGGATCTTGACTATTTTACGTGATATGGCTAACGCTGGTATGGATGAATTTTTTATTTTTATTATTTTATTTTCCTTATTTTTTTCATTAATGGTCAGTGATGGCTCATGGCCCTTGCCTAGTAGATAGCGAGGGTCACTAGGCAATAGGCATTGGCTAGGGCCACCAGCCTTTAATAGTTAAAAAGAAAATAAAAAATTAATAAAAATTGCAGAAAAGTAAACAAATTGAAAAAAAAAATTACAAAACTTGTCCACGTCATTATCGGTTGTGTCATATAAAACTGTCGACATTCATGTAAGCAATTTCTAATCAAATTTGGTTGGAATTACTACATTAGTAACTTGTCAAAATGTTAAGAATTAAATTGGCATACATGAAAGATTCATTATTAAATTGGTCGTGTACAATAGATTTATAATTTTTTAGATAATTATCTCTAAGGAACTTAACTATGCCAATATATAGTCAGCACAATGGTTACAATGGATGTATAAAATTGGCAAGGGCCAAGGCGTCCTTGCTTGGCCTAGATCTAGGTGAGGCAGTGCAACCTCACTTTGGCCTAGGCAAGGGCATAGTGGTGCTTGCCCAATCCCTCACAAACCACTCTCACAATGCCCTCGCCTAGTGATGACAAAGGTGTCTAGTCCTCGACTATGGCTGATGAGGGTCTACTAATGACCCTTGTTGACCCTCGGGCCAAAAAGAAAAGACAAGAAAAATCAAAAGAATTATTTAAAATTTCAAAAAATTATTTAAAAATATCGATATCAGCGCCAACCGTGTCATGTATGACCATAGGCAAATAACCACTTCAATAACTTTTAGTCAAAGTTGGCCAGATGATTCAATTAATAAAACATGAAAATTTTCATGACTAAATTGGTAACATCGAAAAGTTAATGGACTAATTTGGTATAATTATAATTGGTTTAAGACTTTTTTTTTTTGGTAATTTTCCTAATCCAAAACGTGCATCATTTGCACGGCCTGAAGATATTATTTTCAGGAGTCGAACAATTTGAAGCCACTCGTTCCCATGACTCGTGAGTCTCCACCTTCGGTTGCCGTGTCGGCTGGCCTGCGAATAAAAATATCCCGTAACCGGTGGAGGAAAACTTATATTTAGCTTCTGAGAAGTTCATCTCCCGCAATCAATGACATGCATATAGTGGTTGCCACGGTACGTAGCTCATGAACTAGGACATGGGTTCGACCCAACCAAAAAAAAAAACAAGAACTACGACATGGAAGCATGCCAGCAGGCACGCCGTCCCGCTGGTAAAGGGATTGGGGGGTCGGGTCGGAGAGTACTAGATCCGAGATTCGATTTCCCTGAGCACCGCACACACATGTACATAGAAGAGAGGAGTGAGACAAACATATGATGTCTTGGTATCCAGAAGCCACGCCAATGTCATAAATGGGAAAATATAACCAGAGTACCTGCAAGTAAGAATATGTACAATGCTAATGACATGCCGCTGAAGAACTCTAATTCTCTTCTTGTCTTATGGAAGCAACAGAGACTTTGGCTGCACGTGGTTCTACTCCTAATGCCCTACCTGTCTAATAACATGAGGCCAAACCTTTATATCCAGGAAAAACAAAATTCTCAAATCATACATTACGGCATCTACTTTCATCTCCCGACTCTCTAGACTTCCACTCCGTTATAGCAGATAGGAGAGTGTAGTTCGGTATCAGATTCTTATGCGGCAGAGGCAAGTTAGTCATTGGGGATTTGTCATTCTCTTCGAGCCATTTCTCAATTGCCGTGCGGTCGTAAGTGTATCCGTCTGCAGCAACATATGGGTCGGCCATGACATCCTGCGTAAGGACACAGCAATTTCAGACTGATGGTTTCTCTCGGATGTGGTGAAAATACAAAAGACATGTCTTGCTTTTTAACTGTCGTGCTTTGAACACCTTCTCATCACTCTGTCATCTTTCTCCTTTCACTCTCTTCCTTTTTGGCTTAAGAATAGTAAGATATACTCAACCATTATGGTAATGAAAAAAACAATAACACCCTCTAACTTCCTATATGTACACTAAATTCTCAAAATCGACAACTTCCTAAACTCCTCTAGTTGATGTTCTCAATGAGTGTAATGCAATTATGATGCCTAAGGCCAATGTGAACATCTTAGCACAATGAAAAGAAAAATAGGATTGGGGTGGGGTGGGGTGGGGGATGCTTGAAGAGGTCATTTTATCTTCCGCATGCTTATTGCCTTCAATGAATAGACTAAGAAAATAAGAGCTGACCTTAAGAATTGGGCAGATGAAATGACTTGGAGGCGAAATTTTGACATTGGAAGCAGCATCTCTGGCCTTGTCAGCAATCTCTTTCAGTTTCTCCAGTTTAGGAAGCACTTCATCTTTCAAGTCAGGTCTGTCTCTTCTCCGAAGTTCAGCACAGCTGAGACCCAGCATGGCCAATTCTCTCGTCTCTTCAAGTGGCCAATCGCCAGCCTCTTCATCCAAAATCTTTACTAAAGATCCTTCCTCTATTGCTCTTTCCACGGTATGAGTCAATGCTACTGCTGGTTTTGCAGTCAACAACTGCAATATGACCATCCCGAAAGCATAAACATCGGATTTTGGAGAATTCTGCCCAGTCCTTTGGTACTCTGGATCCATATAACAAAGTGTCCCCACAGGACCTGTACCGTTGTCCTTGGTGGATATAGTGGGGTCATCATTGAGCATGGTCGAGATACCAACATCTCCAATCTTGCTCACATAGTTATGGTCAAGCAATATATTTGCTGGCTTCAGATCACGATGAATTATTGGCCTTGGCTTTGAGTTGTGGAGAAATACCAGAGCAGATGCTACTTCCCATGCAATTCGGAATCTGGCAAACCACGGAATTGGTAGCGTGTCATTTCTGCGAAGAAGCCTCTCTTCTAGGCTACCGTTCTCCAAGTACTCATAAATTAAGCAGCCATGATCTGGACATGCACCAATGAGGAGAAGCAAGTGTGGATGACGCACTTTGCTCAATATCTCTAGCTGCATTTGGAAAAAATGAATTACTATTAGCAATTTTGGT
This sequence comes from Eucalyptus decipiens, assembly GCA_014182575.1. Taxonomy (NCBI): domain Eukaryota; kingdom Viridiplantae; phylum Streptophyta; class Magnoliopsida; order Myrtales; family Myrtaceae; genus Eucalyptus; species Eucalyptus decipiens. The sequence continues at coordinate 46,833,800 of CM024609.1, read as the reverse complement.
CCGGACATGGCAAGAACAGGTTACGCTACACAATCATTGCCATTTGATGTAAAAAGCAAAAAACAATATCCTTACTGTGGAGAGAAGTACATTTAGAAGAGAAAAAAAGTTATTGAGTCCACTTTCTAACAGATGGAAAAACTAACTATCCCAAAGCATGGCAACAAAGAAGTGTTGTTTCAGACTATGCATCAACTTCGTACCTCCTGCTGAAATTGTTTTGATTTGTGACTCTCTTTCGAGTGAAGAACTTTGACTGCCACATCTGTGTGATGCATACTGCACTTGTAGACAGTTCCATAAGCTCCCATTCCTATCTTAAGACTTTCAGAGAATGATGATGTAGCAGAAACAATCTCTTCCCAGGAAAAAATCTGATATTGCAGCGCCTGGCCAGAAAGAGCATCCTCCAGTTTTTCCTTCTCTTTCGCATCATGCAAAGCCTTCATCTCCACCTCTTTCCTTTGGGAAGCCTCTCTTTCAGCACAATCCATCACATATGCGGCTTCTGTTTTTGCAGCATGATGCTTGTCCTGCTCCTGTTTAGCTAACTCTTCTGCTCTCTGTTCCTTGGATTTTATGTCTTTCAATTTCATGGCTTCCTCCAACTGTCTGTCCTTGAGATTGTTTAGCTAAATAAGGCAAGAAAGAATGTCACATTCAACTGTGTGACTGCAGCATAGTCAAAAGTGCAGGACAGGACTGGGCTTTTGTATGCACTTCGCTATTTATCTATTAAAATGGATACTGGCAGATTTGGATTGCATTCAAGAAAGCAGCTGTAATTTTTTTTTGAATACAATGGACTAAACCAGATACATACCACTGTCAATCAAAAATAATAATACCAGAATTAATCTTGCCTCGGCCCTTGCAATAGATTAAAAAAACAGAAAGACCTTATAATGAATGAATGAGATAGCTTGAAACTCAGTTAAAAGGAAGATGAGGGTACACCTTTCGTGAAGCATCCATTGTTTCACTTTGGGCCATCGCATACATTCCGCGAGCATGTCTAAGTTCAATTCTCAGCTTTTCCAGCTCAAAGTTGAGATTAGCCTAGAGTGCAAAGATGATTATATTCACAAATTAGAGATCCCTGGTTTGAGCCTTGCTTTTGGCTTGGAAAGAAGACAAAATATTATAGGGATATATCATTAAATAAGGTAGAGAATGTTCTGTTGCAGTAACTACAAAACCTAGGCATGATCCTTGATAGAAAGGGAAGGCCTTTTGAGCAAATTAACATGCAGAATCAACTTTAGGTAGCAACAGAGAAAAAAGAAGATAGAAGAGCTACCTGACTTTCCGATGAAGGATAATCAGTGAGCATATCTGAGGTGGATGCTTGATCGGAGATCCAAGATTGTGCATCTGTTATCAAGCTTTGGACACTGGATGGTCGCCTCACAGTACTTTCGAACTCAAAACCGTTATCAGTTTCGTCACCTTCTTCAATTTGCAGAGATTGGCATCTAGAATGGTTAGCTTGAGTAGAGAGCTTTGCTGTGGACAGAGCTTTAAAATGTTGCATGGGTAAGGAAGGAGAGTGGAGATGAGAGTGTGAAGTAACCGAGCTGGTGTCTGCATCACAAAAAAAAGACTGATGTCAACATAAAAAAAAATGCAGGAAGATAGATAATGTATATTGGTGAATGAGCGCTCCATTCATTACGAATAATTGTTCTTGAGCAGAGTTCTCGCCCCCACTAAATGGGGCAAGTGAAGGTTTTTAAGGTCACACCAGAGGCAATTGAGGAATTTTCATTTATTTGCCAACAGAAAATGTTTTAACCCACTTTATCAAGTCTTGCAACTACTTTATCTGGAGAAAGAAGAATAAGGGAAAACAGAAAAGGCTGTCTACATTGGTACAATTAAGCGAAATTCATCAAATGTGGTAGCCTATCACTGCAATCCTTGACCTTTCTCTAGTTGCATTTCATACTTCATAAAATCATCATTGGAGAGATGTTACCGTAGTTCCCTTAAAAGTTTACCTCCTCGTGAGCTGGAGGTATAAGATGTAGAACTCTTGGCAGAGCAACTTGTGTCACTGCTATCATCCTTAATGCTTGCGCTGGACTCCAAGTCTGATGCGCGGATTGAAGATAATTTGCCTTTTGAAACAGCAAATACTGTGCAGAAACTCGGGGTGCAAGCCGAAATTCTTGAAGACAGATTATGTTTCTTTGGTTTCCTGCAAATATAACTTTGTCTTTTCAGTTTATCTTTTCCAGTCTATGTAACTATGCAATTAGGTTGACTCTGTCAAAGGCAATCAGCATGGCATGGAACAGATCAGCTAAATAATCCACAGAACTTAAGCTTCGAAAATTTATAAGCAAAAGATTTGATTAAGGTACTTATCCAACAAATCTGACAAAATGAAATAACTCCTAATTTTCTTCTATGACCAAACCACTTTGAATTCACGACTTTATAAATCTTCTTTTTTGCTAACAACTACTTCATAAAACTCAGAGAAACTAGAGATGTGACATTTGAAATCAAAGCATAATATTAGGTCGTTATCCAAGTATTTCAAAAATGACAAGAAGGACTACTATTATATTATCTGATCGATTAACAACTTATCAAACAGGGAGTACCTTGTGAATATTCCACGAGAAGCAGCTCCAATAACAAGCTTACTGATGGCAGACTTGTTAACCTCTTCTGCAATGGCATTCTCCACATCATCAGATTCAATCAGCATGACTTCAACTTGCACCTGTCATTGCGAAACCAAAGAAAATCAAATTCCTGTTCACTACATTCATGGAGTAGGAAATGCATAAGAAGCCAAAAATGCAAACCTTTCTCTGAGAACACATTTTCTTGTAAGGAAGGAGCATTTCAGTAGTCTGCCACTCCATTTCCTTCTTATAAGCAGCCGCTACATCTTCTCGAACTTGTGAAAGAGGAATGGAGTTTCCCACTGCAATGGCAAAAAGAAAAGGTCGTATGTTACATTTTCTACCTATCCACGAGCCAGAAAATTCAAAAGGGACTGATATAACTTACTCGGTGTAGGCACGGTCGTAATCCTTGGACGGACATGTAGCAACTTGAACAGCACCTCTCCCTGTGGAACAAACTTGTCCAATGCCCACCTGACCACATACTTGCTGTTTCTCTTCCCATCAATGGCTATTGCTACGATCAAACGCGGTGGGGATGGCAGAACAAGCTGGCCTTGTGAATGAGTGATCTCATTCTCCGCCATTTCTCATAGACTTACTCTCTTCTGAACGGCAAAAATTCTGTGGGAAAATTAGAAATACACAAATCTCTCGTAGCCAGTGTAACAATGGCCAGTGGACATCAAGGTCTCTCTAAGTCAACTAACTCAGAATTCATTCACTTTTCATATTATTCTGTACGCACAAGAAATATACCCTCAATATTCTTGGGAAAAGGTAATCATAGATTCATAGTGGCCCTCGGAATTGCTTCTGCTAGGGGACAAAAGAAGTCCACAGAGCCAATGAAAAAAGCATAAATAAAGAAAAAAGAAAAGTTGAGCTATAATTCAAGTCACAACCTTGCGATTGTATGTTAGAATTTCCAGACAGAACTGAAAAAGATACCCAAAATACCATATGAGAGAGAGAGAGAGCAGAAGCAAAATTCAGAGAGCAAATTGGAATTTCACAAGCCACCCGAAAATGAAAGTAAACAATACAGCTACGCGCACATTAGTTGCAGAGAAATCCCAAGAACCAGATTTGACAAAGACGAAGACGTACCAGCACTCCCCCACTTCAAAGCTTCAAACTTTGCACGTCCTCGAAGACAGGAAGAAGAAACCCATCAAGATTTCCCTCCGAAACTTGCGAAAGATTTTAAACTTTCAGCGTCTCTGAGGTGAATTCGAAAAAATCAGAACCGAAAGGAGGCGATGCTGGGAAGAGGGAAATGAAGCGAGACAGGACGAACGGCCGCACGCAGTGATGTTGGTTTGGCACCGCACGAGGCGTGCCGTGAGGAACTTACTCGCAGCTGAATATCACAACTCGCATTCAATTCAACGACGATAAACCCGTTTGGGTCGTTGAACGGAATGCAACTTTGTGCTTTATTATATGGTTTGCTCACACGTTGTCAAGGGACCCCCGCCCTTCGCTCTGTTCGTTTCGCTTTCCTTGTTTCTTCCGAATTTTCCTGGTCTTTTTTTTCTCCGGGGGGCTCGTCGCTTTCCTTCTCAGCAGACGCCACCAGCAACGAGTTCCTCAATCATACTCAGAGACGACAAATTCATGCGAACATCTGTATATAAACTCATCAAATCAACTATTCGTTGAATACCCGTCGCCCCACTTAATAACATTTTTAGTTTGCATTTATGGGTTTTTTTTTTTTGAACGAGTGCATTTATGGGTTAACTCAAGATGAATTACTGGCCAGATTACCCTGGTCTTTCCCTCCACCAAGAAGATACCTTGTATCTGAAGCCGCAATCAATGAGGTGGTCATTTAAAAATGATGTAGCATCCACGGTGGGAACAAGAACCATGGTCAATGCGTCGTGCGGCACGAGCATTTGTCCGGATGCCGCCCCTTTCTTTATTGGAGGACACCTTCTTTAATGTTTGAGTAGGTCGAAACTTTCTCTGATTCTTCTTACGTCCTTTCCATCTTTTCAATCGCTCGATCTTTTTGTCGATGATTGGGAGTAAAAAGGGATTCTGTTCCCGAAGAGGTGTGGAGTGAAAATTGTTATTGACTTCCGGGGTCTCCCTCATGTGGGCCTCCGCTCGGTACCTAACACGTGGGACTCTGTGGACCAGAGCCTTGGTCAAACGTCAAAGTCGCTTCAACCCGTGTTGCAGTGCAGACGCAGATCGAGCAGACGACTTTTCAAACCTCGTTCTTTGGTTCTTCCCCCTTTGAACGGACGCATCGTGAGCCCACCTCTCATTCGAGCCTTGCAACTGTTCAGTCGTTTTCTTAACAACCCTCTTAAATATGCAATGGAAGATCTCGAGATATAGCTGTTTGTAGGTAATAATGACACGGCTTCGTACGAGACTTCTGTTTGATAAATTTCGTATTCCAACTATTTCTTTGAATTAATCTCATAAGACGTATAAACATATGCCAATTACTTAATGCATGAGTCCTCCTTAATTGCTACATGATGTTCTTAACTCATATATAGTTTATATACTACCTAGTACATAAACTTATCACATGAAACGTATAAGAGTTGTATTAAATTAAGAAAAAAAAAATAAATATCAATGAAACCCTCTTCTCTTTGGCTAACCGAGTTATATTTAGCTGTTCACATACCTTATTTGCTTGCCGATTCTTTAGCTTCAAGAAAGTGTATCTTCAATTCTTCATATTAGATACCAATTCCCAAAGTTTTTGGGTCACGCAAGAGCGCTTATGTGTATTCATGGATAAATACTAGTGGCTATATATATGTCTTTATTAACCTCATATGAGAGATAAAATGTCGCTAATCGAAGCTCTCCTTCAACTTGATCTCTATTCCTATCTTTGCATGTCCTTTTGTTAATAGGGACAAGGACAGCCTTTAGTGTCCCCTTGCTATAATGTCGAGACTGGACCAGTTCCATTGTCCTATTGCTATTAAGTCAAATTGGGATTCTCTCTGGCTGTCATATTTCTTCAGGCCCTATTCTAAATTTCGAGATAACGCGACGAGCTATTCTTATTCCTTTTTCTTCCTTTTGGTTTTGTCATTATATTGTAACTGGAGTCAAAAGTGTATTTCACTGTTCGTAAATCCTATCAGATCGAATATACTTTTCAATAATACAATTCACAAAATTTAAGCTTACTTATTGAAGCATCTAGGTAGGTGGATAATGTGCAATTGTCGAACGGGTGATTTTGATTCCCTTTGTTGACCTTGTCGACCTACCTAGTGATTTCTCTAGGGAGGAATATTCTCGTTTTGGTGGGTTGGTTTCATTTATTAGTTCCCAGCTGACAACTTTCCCAAAAGGAAATCAAATAAAGAACCACATTCATTCAGCATATACAGAATTTCAATTGGTCCGAGGACTCTTCGAAAGCTCCATGAAGAATATTGTTTGAAAAGGACTTGCCAAATAAAAGTTTCAAAGTTAAAAGCGCAATCTTTAGACAAAGGAAGGACTCGGATGAATAAAATTAATCGGCTTCTTTACAAACCATAACAGTGTTCTGGCCGGCGGATCATCAAGCACTCCTTTTGTTCTCAATTTGTTGATTTGGCGAAAGCTGGACCAAATTCAAAACTTGATAGTCCATTTTTGGCCCAGAAAGAAGAACCGTCGAGTTTGGAGTTTGGTTTCGGATTTGTAACTTATAAAGGTTCGGTTGTAATTTCATAATTAGACATTGGTTTTGTTAGGAAAAAATCAGTCATAAACAAGAAGCAGCCTGGAAAAAGCAAGCTGCGACTGCAGTGCATACATCACTTATCCAGGAAATGCTAGAATTGCTTGTTGTACTGGTTTTGCTATCAACTGAATGCTTGTCTACATAAACCTGTAGTGAAAACATTATAAAATCCAGCATGTACATCGTACTAGTTATAAGTTGAAAGTGTTAAAGAACTCTGTAATGCTTGCACAAATTATATTTCTACCTACACAAACAAAGAAAATCCAATCATAGTAAGGCCAGGCTATGCAGAGATCATCATCACAAGAAAGCGGCTAGCGACCACCAAGGCGATAACTTCTGCGGAAAGGGACTCCATCAGCTGCTGGATTAGGCTGCTGCCCCGGCAATCGATGCCCTGTGTGCGCTTGCTCGGGGTTGCTAGCTGGGGTTGCCATTCCACCAAGACGGTGACTTCTTCCGCGGAAGGCAATTCCAGCTCTCCTTTAACTTGATGCCTATTCTACAAATTATACTTATTGACCTTGTATGAGAGATAAATGTTGCTATTCAAAGCTCTCCTTTAACTTGATCCCTGTTCCTGCCTTTGCATGTTCATTTGTTAATCGGGATAAGGACAGCCTTTGGCGTCCCCTTTCTATAATGTCAAGATTGGACCCATCTACATTTCCTATTGCTATTAAGTCAACTTGGAATTTTGCACGGTTGCGTTCTTCATCCGTCTTCTGAATTTCGTCACAATGCGACAAGTTGTGCCTATTCCTTTTTCTTCTTGTTGGTTTTGTTGTTATTTTGTGAGGAGTCAAAAGTGAATTTTACTATTGATAAATCCTGTCAAATCGAGTGTATCTTTTAACAATACAAGTCACAACACTTAAATTTATTTGTCTAAGCATCTAGATAGATGGATAAGGGTGTGTTTGGCAAAATGTGTTTTTGTTCTCCCGAATACAAATTTTTGTTTTTTTGTTTGGAATGAAAGAACAAAAATGTGTTTGTTTACATTTTTGTTAATGCAATTTTGAACGAAATAAGAAATATAAAAACTCGTTTTTGTTCCTGAACACTTCCAAAAACACTTTTTTTTTCTTCTCATTTTTCTTTTTCTTTTTTCATCTTCATTTTTTTTTTCTTTTTTCTTCCTTTTGGCCGATCACCGGCCTTGGCCATGGTTGGCGACTGATCGTCGAGGGTCGGCGACCTTGCTGAAGCGTTGTTGGCCCCCAGTGAGGCCGAGCTCGCCCAGCCACCGAAGAGGCTCGGCCTTGCCGGGCCACCGCAAGTTGACCTCGCCCGGCCGAGCGAGGCCGAGCCTCGTGTTGCCTGGGCGAGGCCAAGCCTCGCCGGTGGCCTCAGTGGCCAAGTGAAGTCATTGGCGAGGCTTGACCTCGCCTAGATTTGGTGAGGCCGAGCCTCGCTGGTGGCTAGGCGAGCTCGGCCTCACCGAGAGTCGGCGAGGTCATGGGCCCTCGTCGGTCGGTTGCCGGCCATGGCCAAGGCCAACGACCGGCCAAAAGAAAGAAAGAAGGAAAAAGAAGAAAATAATAATAAAAATAATAAAAATATTGAAAAATTAAAAGAAATAAAAAAATTATACAAGTTTACTAAACACATTTCTATTCTAGAGTCGAAATTTTTTACAATTACCAAGTACGTTCTAAGATGCCACTGTTGGAATTGTAATTTTGATTCCCATTGTTGACCTTGTAGACTAACCTAATAATTTCTCTAGGAAGGAATATTCTGATTTTGGTGGGTGGATTTCATTTATTAATTCAAGCTTACTAACTTATCTTTTCTTAAAGAAAAAAAAAAAGAAAAACAAAATTGCAAATTCATTGACAATATACAGAATTTCAATTGGTCCAAAAACTCTTCGAGAGCTCCATGTCCAGGAAGAAGACTGTTTGAAAATTGAAATGGACTTGCCAAATAGAAATTTCAAAACTAAGAGGGCAACCTTTAGGAAAAGAAATGAATAAAATCAATCGACCCTTCTTTACAAACCATAACAATATTCCAGCCAGCGGATCATCAAGTTCTTTTTTTTTGGTTTCGATTTGTTGATTTGGCCAAGGATGAACCAAACTCAGAACGCATCAAGTTTGGTTTCAGATTCGGAACTTATAAAAGGATCAACTCTCATTTAATAAGTAGACATTATTGGGAAAAATCAGTTATAAACAAGAATCAGCCGAGAAAAAGCCAGCTGCAACTGCACTGGATAAACCGCTTATCCAAGAATTTCTAGAACTGCTTCTTGTATTAGCTTTATTTTCAACTGAAAGATAGTCTACGTAAATCAGTAATGAAAACATTATAAAATCGAGCATGTACCTCATGCTAGTTATAAGTTGGAATTGTTAAAAACTCTGTAATGCTTGCACAAATTATTTTTCTGCCTACACAAACAAAGAAGATCCAATCATAGTAGGGCCAGGCTATCCAGAGATCATCATCAGAAGAAAGCAGCTAGCGACTGCCAAGGCGATGACTTCTTCCGCGGAAAGCAACTCCATCAGCTGCCGGCATAGGCTGCTGCACCGGCCCTTGATCCCTTGTCTGCGCTTGCTCGGGGCTGCTTCCTCGGGTTGCCATTCCACCAAGACGGTGGCTTCGTCCGCGGAAGGCAATTCCAGCAGAAGGGTCACTCGGTACCGGTGCATTCACTTGAAACCCTTCACCCCAGTACGCTACTACTTTTTGACTGCTGACGTTTAAGGATTGGACACAAACATGGTTCACGCCTAAAGTATTGTATAATGCCATCACTGCTGATAAAATTAGCAATCTCTCTTTGTTAGCCTGCTACTTGTAATTTGCACATCAACCTTCTAGCCAAAATTACGGTCAAAGTATATGGTCCTTAGCCATGGGAAAATTCATTGTCAAGCATTTGCAAAGAGACTAATTAGAAAAGGGTGTGAAGATTTCATGCACTGAAATTGAAGAGAGAAGCATTCAGTGGGAGGATACACCCAGAGAGGTGTCTTCAAGAGGTTCCTTCCGCCGGCAAGAGGGTGGAGTACTGTTAGGAAGTAGTACAAATGACCAGCAACCATCCCCAGAATATCGGGCATTAACGGGGCTCCAAAAATCAGGTCTAGTGCTAGCATTGCCCATGGGAGATAGAATCCCTAGAAGGACAGATGATTCAGATTCAGCGGACTTTCCTTTCTCTGGGAAATCAAAGTAAATGGACTGCATTATACCAAAATGGAAATTGCAAATTTACCTTCAATGAAACGACACCATAAATGCTGATTCGGGCATTTGGGAATTCGCGGCCCCATATGTAGACGATCATGAAGACTAAGGAAGGTCCCATGAAAGGAATATACAGAGGAGGAATAGCTGCCATTACCTAACACCAACTTGTAACATCTCAGAGTCCAATTCGACAATATCAGTGTCAGAGGCGGGCATTATAAAAAGTTCTAAGCATTTCGTTATTAACTGCGTTGCCTGAATTTACGTATTTCTGAAGTGCCTTACGCTGCAAATGCCATTTTGCTCAGTTATTTTATTTTATTTTATTCATTTGTGAACATGCTTCTAGTGCGTTTGGCTGGCACCTATTTCTGTTCCCAGGAACAAAAATTTCTGTTTTTTTGTTCCTGGGAACAAAAAAGGAACAGAAACGCGTTTGGGTGCGTTTCTGTTCCTTTTTGTTCCCAGGAAAAAAAGAAACAGAAACAAGAAACACAAATTTTGTGTTTTGTTTTCAAACACTTTTTGAGAAACACTTTTTTTTTTCTTATTTTCTTGTTCTTTTTCTTTTGGCCGGTCGCCGGCCTCGGCCATGGCCGGCGACGGCCGACGAGGGCCGGTGGCCTCGCCGAGCCACCGCCGGGCGACGCCGACCTGGCGGTGGCTCGGCTGAGGCCGAGGCTCGGCGCCGGGCGAGCTTGATCTCGCCCAGATCCGGCGAGGTCGAGCTCGCCCGGCGGCCGGCGAGCCTCGGCCTTGCCGGCGGTGGCTCGGAAGGCCGCGCCTCGCCCGCCGTTGGGCATGAGCTCGGCCTCGCAGGCCAAAAGAAGAAAAAAAAAATAAAAAATAAAAAAGAAAAAAAAGGAAAAAAAAAGAAAAAAATAGAAAAAATAAAAGAAATAAAAAAATTATCCAAATTTACCAAACATGTTTCGTTTATTTTTTATTCCCTAACAAGTTTTACCAAACGCGTTTTTTGTTCAAAAATTGTTCCTAATGTAAAACACTTTTTTCTATTTCGTTCCTAACAATTTTTAAACGTAAACACAAACAAACGCGCCCTAAATAATCAAATAAAGCAGCATTCCTGAATAATGGCAAGAACTTCTGTCTTCGAATTAGCCGAATTCAACCATCCCACAACTATTTCAGGTTCCCCTATTGAGTAGCCAAGCAAGAACATAGAGACTCTAATGAAGATGTTGTGTCGGACATACTAGAAGTGAGAGTGCTCCGAAGATGAACATCCAAATGTAGTCAGCTGTCCTCTTGTCAAATGGACCCCTCTCTAGTGAAACTCCATATTTTGCTCTGCATGCCATTTAACAGTCAATTAAACATGCCAAAAGATATCACTTCCTAAGCTAAAGGCTTGATGAGAAAGTCATGACAGTCCTTTGAGACTCTCTGTCTAATTGATACGCTTACTGTTTTCATTTTTTTAGCAGCCAAACTAGTAGCAAAAGATCTGCAATTCTACAAAGTGCTCTATTGGAGATGAATTAGCAGTTGTTCTACTCACATTATAATAAGCCGAAAGGCAAACGGGAAAGAGAATATCCCAAGAAAGAAGAAGTTGGTGATGAGCCTCCAAACCTGCATCGCTTGAAGAGCACCGTTTATGATCAATCTCCTGAATACAGACCCAATATCTGGATATATTCAACACAAACACACAGAATCCAGCGATCAACTCACTTGGAAACGTTTGAACACAAGTTCATATTCGAGAGCTATAGTCGAACGATTGTAAAGGCCCAGATAGAGGGCTGCTGTTGTCATCAGGCATGCTACTCCATAAGTCTTGCTCACCGGCGGCAGCGAGCGGTAGTATCTGCAACATTTAATGGCAGGAATTTCGATGAATGCTAATCGTATGTACAATTCATTGAACTATTATCTGCGTACACCAGTCATAACGCAGTGACATAACATTAGAAGCTAGCGCACAGAGAGATTAAGAGACAGAGAACCTACTCTCCTGGAGTAGACATTGGTGAATTGAAGGGATCGGAAGTGACTGCAGGAGCAACTGAAGATCGGAAGTGTAATAACTAGAGAAATATCGATTTTTTTTTCCATCATTAGATCGATTGATGCCATGGAAAAGTCCAAAGGGGAAGACTTTGAGTCGTCCGTCCCTTCCAAAACGGAGTAAGTCACGCAAAGACCAAGTCTTCCAATTACAGTTTTTGTTTTTTTCCTCTCCAAATTCATTTACAATATACAGAATTTCAATTGGTCCAAAGACTCTTCGAGAGTTCCATATCCAGGAAGAATACTGTTTGAAAGACCAAGTCTTCCAATTACAGTTTTTTTTTTTTCGTCTCCAAATTCATTTACAATATACAGAATTTCAATTGGTCCAAAGACTCTTCGAGAGCTCCATGTCCAGGAAGAATACTGTTTGACATGGACTTGCCAAATAGAAATTTCAAAATTAAGAGGGCAATCTTTAGGAAAAGAAAAGACTCGGATGAACAAAATCAATTGACCCTTCTTTACAAACCATAACAATATTCCAGCCAGCGGATCATGAAGTTCTTTTTTTTGGTTTCGATTTGTTGATTTGGCCAAGGATGAACCAAACTCAGAACGCATCAAGTTTGGTTTCAGATTCGGAACTTATAAAAGGATCAACTCTCATTTAATAAGTAGACATTATTGGGAAAAATCAGTTATAAACAAGAATCAGCCGAGAAAAAACCAGCTGCATCTGCACTGGATAAACCACTTAATTTCTAGAACTGCTTCTTGTATTAGTTTTGCTTTCAACTGAATGATGGTCTACGTAAATCAGTAATGAAAACATTATAAAATCCAGCATGTACCTCATGCTAGTTATAAGTTGAAAGTGTTAAAAACTCTATAATGCTTGCACAAATTATTTTTCTGCCTACACAAACAAAGAAGATCCAATCATAGTAAGGCCAGGCTATCCAGAGATCATCATCAGAAGAAAGCAGCTAGCGACTGCCAAGGCGATAACTTCTTCCGCGGAAAGCAACTCCATCAGCTGCCGGCTTAGGCTGCTGCACCGGCCCTTGATCCCTTGTCTGCGCTTGCTCAGGGCTGCTTCCTCGGGTTGCCATTCCACCAAGACGGTGGCTTCGTCCGAGGAAGGGGAAGACTTTTCAGTCGTCCGTCCCTTCCAAAACGGAGTAAGTCACGCAAAGACCAAGTCTTCCAATTACAGTTTTTGTTTTTTTCCTCTCCAAATTCATTTACAATATACAGAATTTCAATTGGTCCAAAGACTCTTCGAGAGCTCCGTGTCCAGGAAGAATACTGTTTGAAAGACCAAGTCTTCCAATTACAGTTTTTTTTTTCTTTTCGTCTCCAAATTCATTTACAATATACAGAATTTCAATTGGTCCAAAGACTCTTCGAGAGCTCCATGTCCAGGAAGAATACTGTTTGACATGGACTTGCCAAATAGAAATTTTAAAATTAAGAGGGCAATCTTTAGGAAAAGAAAAGACTCGGATGAACAAAATCAATTGACCCTTCTTTACAAACCATAACAATATTCCAGCCTGCGGATCATGAAGTTCTTTTTTTTTGGTTTCGATTTGTTGATTTGGCCAAGGATGAACCAAACTCAGAACGCATCAAGTTTGGTTTCAGATTCGGAACTTATAAAAGGATCAACTCTCATTTAATAAGTAGACATTATTGGGAAAAATCAGTTATAAACAAGAATCAGCCGAGAAAAAACCAGCTGCAACTGCACTGGATAAACCACTTATCCAGGAATTTCTAGAACTGCTTCTTGTATTAGTTTTGCTTTCAACTGAATGATGGTCTACGTAAATCAGTAATGAAAACATTATAAAATCCAGCATGTACCTCATGCTAGTTATAAGTTGAAAGTGTTAAAAACTCTGTAATGCTTGCACAAATTATTTTTCTGCCTACACAAACAAAGAAGATCCAATCATAGTAAGGCCAGGCTATCCAGAGATCATCATCAGAAGAAAGAAGCTAGCGACCGCCAAGGCGATAACTTCTTCCGCGGAAAGCAACTCCATCAGCTGCCGGCTTAGGCTGCTGCACCGGCCCTTGATCCCTTGTCTGCGCTTGCTCAGGGCTGCTTCCTCGGGTTGCCATTCCACCAAGACGGTGGCTTCGTCCGCGGAAGGCAATTCCAGCAGAAGGGTCACTTGGTATCGGTGCATTTACTTGAAACCCTTCACCCCAGTACGCTACTACTTTGTGACTGCGGACGTTTAAGGATTGGACACAAACATGGTTCACGCCTAAAGTATTGTATAATGCCATCACTGCGGATAAAATTAGCAATCTCACTTTGTTAGCATGCTACTTGTAATTTGCACGTCAACATTCTAGCTAAAATTACTGTCAAAGTATATGGTCCTTAGCCATGGGAAATTCATTGTCAAGCATTTGCAAAGAGACTAATTAGAAAAGGGTTTGAAGATTTCATGCACTGAAATTGAAGAGAGAAGCATTCAGTGGGAGGATACACCCAGAGAGGTGTCTTCAAGAGGTTCCTTCCGCCGGCAAGAGGGTGGAGTACTGTTAGGAAGTAGTACAAATGACCAGCAACCATCCCCAGAATATCGGGCATTAACGGGTCTCCAAAAATCAGGTCTAGTGCTAGCATTGCCCATGGGAGATAGAATCCCTAGAAGGACAGATGATTCAGATTCAGCAGACTTTCCTTTCTCTGGGAAATCAAAGTAAATGGATTGCATTATACCAAAATGGAAATTGCAGATTTACCTTCAATGAAACGACACCATAAATGCTGATTCGGGCATTTGGGAATTCGCGGCCCCATATGTAGACGATCATGAAGACTAAGGAAGGTCCCATGAAAGGAATATACAGAGGAGGAATAGCTGCCATTACCTAACACCAACTTGTAACATCTCAGAGTCCAATTCGACAATATCAGTGTCAGAGGCGGGCATTATAAAGTTCTAAGCATTTCGTTATTAACTGCGTTGCCTGAATTTACGTATTTCTGAAGTGCCTTACGCTGCAAATGCCATTTTGCTCAGTTTTTTTTTTTATTCATTTGTGAACATGCTTCTAAATAATCAAATAAAGCAGCATTCCTGAATAATGGCAAGAACTTCTGTCTTCGAATTAGCTGAATTCAACTATCCCACAACTATTTCAGGTTCCCCTATTGAGTAGCCAAGCAAGAACATAGAGACTCTAATGAAGATGTTGTGTCGGACATACTAGAAGTGAGAGTGCTCCGAAGATGAACATCCAAACGTAGTCAGCTGTCCTCTTGTCAAATGGACCCCTCTCTAGTGAAACTCCATATTTTGCGCTGCATGCCATTTAACAGTCAATTAAACAAGCCAAAAGATATGACTTCCTAAGCTAAAGGCTTGATGAGAAAGTCATGACAGTCCTTTGAGACTCTGTCTAATTGATACGCTTACTGTTTTCATTTTTTTAGCGGCCAAACTAGTAGCAAAAGATTCTTTACCAAAAAAAAAACTAGTAGCAAAAAGATCTGCAATTCTACAAAGTGCTCTATTGGAGATGAATGAGCAGTTGTTCTACTCACATTATGAAAAGCCGAAAGGCAAACGGGAAAGAGAATCTCCCAAGAAAGAAGAAGTTGGTGATGAGCCTCCAAACCTGCATCGCTTGAAGAGCACCGTTTATGATCAAACTCCTGAATACAGACCCAATATCTGGATATATTCAACACAAACACACAGAATCCAGCGATCAACTCACTTGGAAACGTTTGAACACAAGTTCATATTGGAGAGCTATAGTCCAAGGATTGTAAAGGCCCAGATAGAGGGCTGCCGTTGTCATCAGGCATGCTACTCCATAAGTCTTGCTCACCGGCGGCAGCGAGCGGTAGTATCTGCAACATTTAATGGCAGGAATTTCGATGAATTCTAATTGTATGTACAATTCATTGAACTATTATCTGCATAGACTAGTCATAACAACGTGACATAACATCAGAAGCTAGCACGTAGAGAGATTAAGAGACAGAGAACTTACTCTCCTGGAGTAGACATTGGTGAATTGAAGGGATCGATGGAAGTGACCGCAGGAGCAACTGAAGATCGTAAGTATAATAACTAAAGAAAGATCTTTTTTTTTTTTTTTTTTTTTTTCGGTGATTAGATCGATTGATGGCATGGAAAACTCCGAAGGAGAAGACTTTGACCCATCCTTTCCAAGGAAAAATAATTCGAGTCTTCCAATTACAGTTCAATCACCCTTAATTAAATTGCCGGCCGGATTGGAGCATCCCCTGCGCCCATGTCATCTCTAGGTAAGATTCCATTTTCAAGTCAATCTTCAGATTTTAAATGAAATTCACTGGTCCAATTTCATTTTTTTAACCTATCGACAAAATAAACACATTTCCAGAATTATTAAGAAAAAGGCTATCAAGGTTCCCCTGCTAAGGTATTGAAACCGATTCATGTTTTGTTGGTGCAGCCCAGAAAATTGAGCTATTTCTTGAATTTCAGAAGTAACCTTTTTGCTTTTGCGCTGACTGTTCTCCCAAGATGTCCAAATTGGACAGGCGCTGGGAAAGTCGAACCGGACAACGATTTACAAGATATAATCAAGGACAAAGAATGGCTTCATTACATCGATCATCTATTTTGCTCTGATTCTAGGAAAAAATTGACATTGAATGGATTCAGCTTAGCACTACAAGGTGCATAATAAATTTCGTACAATGAGTTCAACTCATGCTTAGGCAAATCTTCTCCAATTTTTTGAGTGTCTTTTGAAAGACCCGCCGCTTGCTCGCATGGGGATTATTAGAGATTTACTTCCCCAAGGTAGAGTGATAATTCTCGTAGAATTTGTCTTTGTTGCTCACATGACTTAATATTATACATAACATAAGCAAGAAATCACATGTATCAGGTTGAGTTTCTATACAAGTGAAATAATCAGTGTGAGACGCCTACCAAAGACATTGAGTTTCTCCACTGTAAATGTTCATATTACGTGCTTGTCACCGCCAAATGCAACCTTGGAAGGAAGGGCAAGAAACGGCACGTACAGAGTGCAACTTCCTCAGGGTATTTAGGAGTCAAGCCAAGCCATGGACGCTCTAATACCAGAATGATACTGGTTCAGGTTTACATTAACCAGCAAGGATAATCTCACATGGAAGCATATTCAGGCTTTCACTAAGTGAACATGCTCACAGTGGCAGGTCGCACGGTGAAAATTTCCACCTCATCCATTTCCACGCTTCTCACTGAGTACTGAAATGTCCATCCATGGCAAGCACCAGCGTGCATGCCATCTTTATTGACTGCAAAAACAGCTCCCACAAAATCTGGATACTTCTGAGTGATTCGCAGGATAGCATCCTCAGCTGCAAGTTTTGGTTCCATGCCTCGTCTCATGCTCTCAACAACTTGATAGCTGCATTCACAGAAACGACATGTGACTATTCAGGGTCTCCCTCCATCACAACATCTTACTGTCCTCATTTGCCTGTTGAAGCTAAGCATAGGGGGACTATCTCAGTCGACAAAATCTTAGCCTGAAGGATTGAGTTCCTCATTCAATCTTGTTCTTTTTAACACAATTCCTTCTTTAATCTCAGTAAAAACCCTTCAGGAAACTAAATTCAGAAGTATCTTTAGATACTTGAAAAGTAAAAGGAAAAAAATAAAAGATCCCATATTCCTACTTAGGTTTACCATTGTATGTAGTGGCTCAATAGCTTTTATCACCAACTAGTAGTCTACAGTTCTACGCTCTACAACCACAATCTATGGTAGTCCAAATCTCTTGTGCAGTTACATTCATAGCAAAAATGCTGCTCACCCAGCCTTAAATTCTGACGTCCGCACTTCATATGTGGTTATGTTCCTGATACCCAAAGCTGCTCATCTAAAACTGCACTCTCACAATTGACCGAAAATAATAAAACCACATTTTACACTAGACAAGAGAAGATTAATTTAGTGTGAGACATTCTTACAACTGTCAATTGTGTAAGACCAATTTAAGCATTTAAAATCATAATGATTTCGTGGATAAGAATCATATCAGTTCCTTTTTTCCCAGCCCAGTTTACACTAATTTGCTCTTTATGGAAAAAAAAAGAAAAGAAGATAGGAGCTACCTCAGATACTAGTTCTGTTATTGGCAATATGAAAAAATTGTTCAGTAGAATATTTAGAGTAATTATCCATTGATGGTATATTTAATCTAACTCCGAAAGAAACATGATAGAATACATGGTTTGCCAGTCTTGGTACACACTTCCCATCCTAAATCATTCTATGTGACAATAAGTAACTCCCAATATTAAATATAAAATAGAACTGGTATGAGAAACTACCATGGCAAGAAACGCATCATGACATCACCATCCCCAGTAGCCCCACAAGCCCCAACATCACTGTCGGCGTATGCTGAAGATCCAGCAATTGGTCCGTCGCCAACCCTACATTTTTGCAGAAACTTTTACCAATCCCAAAGATGAAGACCCTTAACATAACCACAAGATGGACAAACAAATATATGTCGAACTTCAACTCTGAAACTCCCCTAAGAAGCTCCAACTTATCATCAAAATTCCATATTCTGCCAATAGATTACCAGAAAGACCTTTTAAAGGTATTTTGATAAGGAGGACTTTCTCTAGTCGATATATAAAATAATTGGATGGTCATTCAGAAATGAATTGCTCCCAAAAAATTAGATAGGCTTTCTAGCCAGTTTCATGCAATTAGTAGAAAATCCCACATTTTTATGCTATGACAGCTACAAGAGAGAATGTAATCCAAAAGATTAATGCCAAGGAAGACAATATTCATATCACAATCACATATACAAACAGGTAACATTTCAGTGATTAGAACATTACCCAAGCCAGTTTCTTTCCTCGACTTACCATACAAGATTCGCTAATCTAACAAAGTGATAGCCAAATTATGTGAGCCAGATACTTTCGGCATGGTTCAACAAGCCAATCGCAGGTAAACCTTTGGAGAATATTACCTTCCGGGGATTTTGAATGTGGCGCCATTAGTTGATGTGCCTACCGCAATGAACCCCATCTGCAGTTGCACAAGATAGTGAAGTTGATTAGAGACAACAAGGGCAGACTAAGGCACACAAAATCACCAAACAAAAGTCTTTACAACAATCTCCTACTTTATCTATTACAGCCAAGGCTATGGTATCGTGGCTATGAAGTCCAACTCGGGATGGACTTGACTCAATGGTTCCCATGGGGTTGGCTTGTGCACACGTATTTGCAGCGTCCTCAGGATGATAGGGGCCACAACTGTCAACAGACAAAACATTTTTTCGAAAATTAGGTTGGCAGAGATTTTCTTTCCATTTTGTCCACTTATCAATAGACTCCGACGAACTCAAGTTCGTTGGTCCAGGAAGGCCCATTGAAATGGCAAAGGCTGAGGCTGGCTCTCCAACAAGCAAAGTATGCTGGGTATGTTGCATCACCAATCTAGCAGCTTTGATGCCATCTTTTACATACTTCATTGCAGCAACAGCTCCAACCTCCATCGTTACCTAGGCATATCCTTGGCAAGAAAACAAAAGAAAAGGAATGATAAAGACCCACTCAGATTTCATCCTAAGCAACAACTGCCAAAGAGCTCCAATAACGGAGAAAAACCAAAATGGAAGGTACCCCATCCATGACAAGGGCGTCTATTGTAGTTTCCCCATTCTCGTCAGGGCTTCCACCCGGCCCCACTGCACAAACGGCATGATGATTAGTTAGAGAGAACATTGACGGAGTCCCAAGACTAAGGTGATTCTCAGAGAAAGAAACATCCGAGGCCTTTCTGGAATATCACAGAAATAAACAATCTTGATGAGATATCGAAATGGATTTCTTTCACCGTACATTTTCGTCGCCATACTTATGATCTCAATGAATCCACGTGATCCAACTTTTTCTCTTTTTACTTTAAGTACATGGCTAAAGATTTTTACTTCGGCTATCCTAGAGAGATCATATTCAACTACTTCATGAATAGTAAAAGAAGGTCCCATAAATTTGTACGAGAATTTGTTAAAAAGAAATATAACTCATTCAAGAAAAAAAAATCTCTTGAAGCAGATAATTAGCAAACCAAAATTTGCACTTAGCACATTTTCAGCAACTTATCAACATTCAATCCTAGGATAAATAACTCCAGCTCTCTTCTTTTGATTGCTACTTGAGCAGGCTAGATCCCCAAACATAACAGGGAAAGCTCTGCTACCTCTACAACTCCTGGACCAGACCTTAACCAAACAAAAATGCTCTTAAATGCTAATAATAAGCAATCAATCTCATATACAAGGAAACATCAAAAGAATGGATGCTCTCATGATGCCATACACATGTACCTGTACCATCACACCGCAACTCCTCGCAGGCCGAGCAACCCTCCACGACTGCATCCACCGCCGATAAACCATCGTCGGCAGCTGTCCAAGCAGCTCTCACGGCCTCCACAAAAGGCCATGTGCTCACAACCAAGGGATACTTCCCTGAATCCCCCACCCGGTTTCCACATACCTGCGAATTTTTTGATCCAATGCTAAATAAAGTCAACCCAATTCCTCCCTTTTCATTAGGGAAAAAAAAAACAACAAAAATTGCCATGCGCAAGACATGACCAACCCAGAAGTGTATTCCCCGAATCGACAACGATGTCGACGGGCGGAGCCCAAATCGGCTGACCAAGAACAACAACAGCGGACTGAGATCAAAATCTACAGGTCAATTGCATGTAACGCCATCGTGGGTATTCGAGAATAGCAAGAATAATTGAGGTTCATTTACCTCGGAGAGAAGCAAAGCAACGAAGAAGAAGACGAAGTAGAAGCAGTGCAAGTACGAGGAAGCCATCGAAGAACCAACGATGGTGCGTGGCTTTCCGAGTTGCAGGCGATGCAAAATGGCTTCTTGACATTTTCGAAGTCCACTTCCATCGCCTACCGGGCTTAAGGCCCAACTTCCAAGGCTCGCATTATGACCTAAATTGGAAATACAAAGACATTTACAATTTTAATGAACTTGAGATACTACGACCAAAAAAATAGATCTTGATCTATATATATATACACCCACATGTCGTTTGTTGGCGTGTAGATGTGTTATAGATCCGACAAGAAAAAAAAGATGTGTGATGGATTAGTCATCATTTTTTTATTTTTTTTATTTGTAACAGGGTGTAGAGAAAAATAAGTCAATATAGCGAAAGTTATGCCATTTCATCGTTTATTAGCAAAGCTTTTGGATTTTGACCAAAAACAAAAAACAAAAGTTTTGAATACTTATACCCACCGGTAGATAACTGTGATGGTTTGTGCCTTACTACCTCATCGCCGAGGAAATAGGTTCGAATCTCCAATTACTATCGTCTTAAGTGGGGAGCCTGGTGGTGGAGTCCCTCTAGGTATAGTCGGTGGTCGACCTTAGGGCTTGTCGAGCCCTGCGGCGGCCGTGAGCACCCGTAAGGTTATGCCAAGCCGAATCTTGGATACCAAAAAAAAAAAAAAAAAGTTTTGGATACTTAAGCATTTCATTAAAGCTTTGTTTGTTTCGCAGAAAAATAATTTCCAGGAAAAACGTTTCTCGGATTTTTAGGCGTTCGTTTTATGGAAAATGAATTCCTTAAAAAAATGTTTTCTATGAAAGGAAAACAAGTCTTCTATATTAAGGGAAAATGTTTTCTACTTTTGAAAAGTGGAAAACATTTTCCTCACTTGATCTATCTTATCTCACACCTCTACAAATCTTCACTTCCTCCTCCCCTTTCTTCTTATTATTTTATTTTATTTATTTGAATTATTTTTTAATTTTCTTTTTCTTTTTAATTCGAATTATTTTTAATTTCCTTTTTCTTTTCTTTTTCTTTTCTTTATTTCCCATCTTCTTTCTTGGCTAGTCGTCGGTTGTTGCCGGGCGAACCTCGAGCTTGTCAATCTCAATCTTGCACCCATCGATCCGATAAGCCTCGAGCTCGATGCTCAACCGCTCATCGGTAAGCTCGAGCCTCGCCGATGGCCGATCGCAAACCATCACGTGGCCGGCAACCAGGCGCGACCGGCCACCGGCCAAGAAAGAAGGAGATGGAAAACAAAGAAAAAGAAAAGAAAAATAATAATAATAGATTTTTAAAATTAAAAAAAATTAAAAATCAATTTTTAAAAAAATATGAAATATCCATTTTAAAAAATAAAATCAATGAAAAAGAGTATTTGAAGGAAAATATTTTCCTTATTGAACAGTGAAAAATATTTTCCATTTCATTTTTAGGTTTCATCCTAACATCGGAAAATAATTACATTTTCTTGGAAAATGACTTCTTGGAAAATATTTCCAAAAATGTCATATTTTCCATAAAACGAACGGAACCTAAATTTAAGAAAAACATCAGCCATAAATTGATTTATGAAACAGGTTATTGTCCGCGCTTTTAATATTTCAATTTATTTAAAAAAAAAAAGTACGTTTCTAAACAACAAAAATACTACAATGGTAGTTTGATGACATAATGCAAATTTGTCCCTCTTTCTAAGATTCATATCAAATTCAGCACATTAGGAAATCATGAATTACCTTTAGGAAATCATTTATTTAAACAAAATAATTTGCCAAAAATATTATTTTTATTGTATAGATGCCAATTTAGTATTAAACTCTTCAATTTTGTCAATTTAATAAAAAATCTTTCGACAATTTACCAACGTAGTATTTCCAACCAAAATTGATTGAAAGTCAATGATGATGCCGACTATGCTACATATGACTCGTGTTGACATTTTAATTTTTTTTCCCTTCTTTTGTTTATTTCACTATGGTTGATGAGGGTCGCCAAAGCTTGTTGACCATCAAGTGACAACCGCAAAGCACTTGCCGACCATAGTGGAAAAAAAAAGGAAAAAATTAAGAAAAAAAAATTAAAAAGTTGCCCATAATGGCGCCCGATCTTAGCCGACCCCAACTTCCAACTTAAATCGACTGAAAAGATTACCTTAATAAATTATCGAAATGTTTGCAACTAAATTGGTCAAATTGAAATATTCAAAACTAAATTGATATTCATATAATATGACTTTTTTGGAGTCATTTCCGTTAATTTTTCAATGTCGAACTTCCATCTTTTTTTAAGTGTTTGTATTGTGAGAAAGTACTACCAGAAATGCAACGCCTCATAAATTCATAAAACAGCAAAAGGAATCTAAGCATGACTAAGGAATATTTAAGGAACCTGAATGAGTTGAAACCTCCAACCTTTGATCTTAAACGCATATCACAAACATAAATTTCAGATGATTAAAGTTGCAATCAAGTCAATGTTATGACTCTCCATTGAATTTGTGTAGGAACCAAAAATTCCGTCCATCATGTCCCGTGTTACCTATGGCGCAGTTTTAGGCATTTATTGATCAGCTCCACCTCTAGACCCCCATGAGAGTGACAATCAATTACGAAGGCCACCAGGACATTTGTGGCAGAGAACGGCAAAGTGTCTCAACCAACATCAACACGATCCACGATCTGATCACTTGTTCCTTAACAAGAGTGATTTCGATATTGATAATTGCTTGGAATGAGGAGGGGCGATGGTCGCAGAGGTCTATAATGAAAAAGAAAGGGTTGTGTGTTTTCGCTGAATTAGAATATCTTTAAGAAAAGTTGGTTTCCCCAAGATAATTAAAAAAAAAAAACATGCATAAAGGAATGCCATGCTACTACTTGACTACGGCTGAATCCATCCCTCAATGGGGATTCACCAATGAAAAATTTCAGAATCACTTGGAATACACTGGACAAAAAACACTGAATACATGCAACGGTAGTGTAAACGAAGGAAAATATAATTTCTAGGGGGTTGATGATTATAAATAACTAATATAGTGAATACCTAAATAATCAAATCGAAAGGCGTTTTATATTGAAATGAACTAATATATAAAAACATCATCATCAACAGATCATTGCCCACACTAAAATTCGCATTTACAATTCACTTGGAAAGGTGAAACTAGTTGATTAAGAATTTAAATTTGAATTGGCAACGGGGAGATAGCCGTTGGAATGAACGTACATTTTCAACCCTAACATGTGATCCGCTTGCCTTTTATGCGAGGGTTAAATTTCGAACAACAAGAACAGTAAAATTCCATGTACCCGATCTGACCCCTCCTCTCTGTCTTTCCCAACGGCCACAAGAAAACAGAGACTCCACTCACGTCAGATCATCTCTCTCCCTCCCTCGCCTCCTCCTCCTCCTCTTCTGCTTCGTCTGCGTTTCCTTTCTCTGTCCTTCGTCTACTCATTCCCTTTTTCTCTTTCGACGGAGCCGCGGTCGAGCCAGCGGTGCCCGATTTGGCTCGATCGAAAGGGGCGGAGCCGAGATGTGGCTGCCTCGTGCAGCGGATCATCGTTCACGGTACGGAGAGACGAGAGGAAGGTGGCGACCGGACTGCACACGGCGGGGAGGCGAGGCGAGGCGGACGGACGGTGTGTTGGTGACAGATTCGAGGGCTTGCTGGATAGAGTTCAAGGCGGGCTCTTCGATGCTTCGTGCGGGATCATCCTGTGAGTCTCTCGAAACTCTATCGCTCGTGTTTCTTGTTTTTCTTGTTGATGAGGCAGGATTGAATTTGTTTGTTGCTGGTGATTGTTAATTGTCCTGTTCTTGCTTTGCAATCGTGCTGTGAGTTTCTCGATTCTTTTGGGCTTGTGTGAATGGGTGTCGGCATAGCACGCCGATGATGCTGTGGGGTTGTGGGAGATTATCATCTCCAAGAAAACGAGCGCAAGAAATCAGAAGAACTAGATTCTGGCAACTTTAACTCTCTGCCAGTGAAGTTTCACATGCTTTTCGAAAATCATACGATACGTAGAATTTAAACTTGAAATTAAACTATTTGAGTCCTCTTTACGTAGAATTTTTGTGCTACTTTTTTAAGATGTATTTTATCGGCCATCGTATTTGTCCCTCCTTATTCTGTCCGTGTT
Source organism: Eucalyptus decipiens (assembly GCA_014182575.1). NCBI lineage: Eukaryota > Viridiplantae > Streptophyta > Magnoliopsida > Myrtales > Myrtaceae > Eucalyptus > Eucalyptus decipiens. The sequence goes on along the minus strand of CM024609.1, from coordinate 46,809,235 downwards.
ATATTTCCCAAATCTCAGAAAAGACATGATAGTTCAACACTGATACTTTAATGTGTGCACCGAAAAATTGTGTCCAAAGAGGCAATGCCTAAGAGGTGAAGAGAATAATTTATTTTGCAAAACTTGCCATATATCTAAGAGGTGAAGAGAAATACATATATCATGGAAGGGTTAGGATCGGGGTACTATATCAGAGAACAATGAAGTATAAGAGATTGGCAAATTTATGAGTATGAGAAAAACTCTAAAGGTTCTATGTTTCTGAAATAATCAAAGAACTCTCAGAGTTCTGTGTAAGTATGATATGGTATAATAATTCAAATGTTAAAGTAATTATTGAAAGGAAATAAACTAAGTAAAGTAATGATGTATATATGATGATAAATAGTATAAAGAGCGTAAGCAATGTATAAGATCTAAAGTAAGAGTATGCAGAAACAAAATCCAATCATATAGGTGATATGAAATTATATTATAAGACTGCAAATTGTATTGAAAAGTGCAAAAACTAAAATATCAAATCATCCACTGGGGCAGTAATCCGCATTTAAAAAAGTATTGATATATGTGTTATAATAAAATGTATTTAAAAAACAAACTTACTTTGTAATAAAGGATACAAGGTAACGAAGCTTGAAGGGATGGAGGATTATTATAAGAGAGAGTGAGGAGGAAGAAGAGAGAAATCTGAGATTTGGATTATGCCCATCTCTTTTGTGTTGAGAAAGCGTATTTATAGAGGGTGCTATAGTGAAAATATTACAGTACTAAACAGTGTAAAGTGAATAGTACTAAATGAACAGTTAAATAGTTAAATAGTACCGAGTAAACAGTATTTGTTAGATGTTTGCCATTTGCTATATAGTGTATTGCTTTTCCGCCGTTATAACAGTGTTGTCATGTGATATTCTGTAGGTAAGATTGATCTCATGGCAGTAATCTTCGTTAGTGTCACTATGATGTAATTGTGAGGATTCATCTTGGCTGTCTTGTGATTTAGAAAATCCACATTGTAATTCTTCTACTTCCGAGAGTATTTGTCTAAGAACATTGAAGTATTGGATGGTGCTATATTTATTCTAGACTGCAGTGAGTGTTGCACTTGCAATAGATTCTTCCTGCAAAAATGTTATATTTTTCCCAGAGATAAGATAGAATATTACATGCCAACACTATTACAGCGATGAAAAAGCAATACACTGTAGCAAATGGCAGACATAATGTAGCAAATACTGTTCACTCAATACTGTTTACTTTACACTGTTCAGTATTATAGCACTTTCACTGTAGTACCTTTTATAAATACGCTATTTTAGCACATAAGAAATAAGGGTTGATCCAAATCTCAGAATTCTATCTTTTTCCTCCTTACTCTCTCTTGTAATTCTCTATCTCTCTTCAAGCTTCAAGCTTTCTTATCTTGCACTCCTAGTCACAAAGTAAGTTTATTTTCAAATATATTTAATGTAGTTTATACATAGTTGTCAGCTTATATGATGGTTTATTAATATTTTCTTGTAATACATATATCAATACTTCATGGACTACGAATTACCACCCTAGTGGATGACTTGATATTTATTTTCTATACTTTTCAATATATGTAATTTCCAATTTATATAAATACAAGTTCATATCACCTACATGGTTGATTTTTGTTTATGCATATTCTTATTGCTTTTGTTCTTTAGATTATTTTTAATTCTCAAGACTTTATTTAATCTTCATACATGTTCATAATTTTATTTAACTTCATAGTCATAATCTTAACTATACAGTTATAAGTTTAGTATAACTATAGTATTTCTCATACTCTTAAATTTGTTAGTCTCTTATACTTCCTTGTTTTCTGGGTTAGGCTCGGAATACTATATGAGAGAACAAGGGAGTATAAGAGATTAACATATCTATAAGAATAGAGAATGTATAAAGACTGTATAAAAACTAAATAAAATTGCGAGAATTAAATATAATGTAAAGAGCACAGACAATATATAAAATATAAAGTAAGAGTATGCATAAACAAAAACCAATCATGAAAGTGGTATGAACTTGTATTATATAAATTGAAAATTACATGTATTGAAAGATACGAAAACTAAAGCATCAAGTCATCCGCTAGGGCGGTAATCCGCACTCGAGTATTGATGTTTGTATTACAAGAAATATGTAAGTTGGTAACTGTGTATGAAATATGCTAGATGTATTTGAAAACAAACTTACTTTGTAACAAGGGCTTGAAGAGAAGAGGGTTTACAAGAGGGTGAGGAGGAAGAAGAGAGAAATGAGATCTGAAAATTTCGAGTCCCTTCCTCTTGTGTCGAGAGGGTGTATTTATAGCGGGTGCTATAGTAAAAGTGTTACAGTGCTGAACAATGTAAAGTGAACAGTGAATGCCTATTTTGCTACAGTGTATAGCATTTGTGTCGTTGTAACAATGTTAGCATGTGATGTCTTGGCTTTAATCTCTGTCTAGGTTGATCCCATAGCAGTCGTCTTTATTGGTGTTTCCACTGTGATGCCACTGTGAGGATCCGTCTTGACTATCTTGAGATTTGGAAGATCCACATTGTGATTCTTCCGCTTTCGAGAGCATTGTCCTGAGGATGTTTTAGTATTCCTCTTTACTCTGGACCGCAGCAAGTGTTGCACTTGCTATGAATTTTTCCTGTAAAAACAATGTATTTGATGGGACTGTGGTTATATGGGTTTTCTGGCTGTTTAGTCATGTTCTAATCGTAACTTCGGATCCTTGTTCAAGAAATCTGAATCATTCCCATCACTTTGTTTTGTATTTTCGGACAAGTATTGGTACACTAAGTTTGGTGGATGTATTGTATTCAAATTCATAGATGCTGTTACCCAAGAGATTCTGAATATTATAAAGAAATTGATAAGGCATGGAACCTTATATCATGCGGTGTTGGTATGAAGTATTCACTGAAAACCTTGTATTTTTATTTAACTGTGGGGTGTAGTATTATGTCTAAAGGACCAAAGAGATCCCACCATGAGTTAAACTAGTTTGGAAGGCTTTGTCTTGGGAAATTGTCTTTAAAAAATAACAACCAAGAGTGTTGGAAATTTGTATTTTGTCTAAAGAAAATATTCCACCAAGCTTGTTGGTAATCCCAGTATGTATATGAGGAGGAGTATGATAGACTTTGAGTAAATCTGATTTGGAACTTTCTGGATGTATGAGGTGAGGCTCCCCAGTTGGGGGGTGTATGACTTTGCTGATGGATATAGTGAAGTAGATGATGTTTTTTGTATTGTTTTTGTCAGCAAAGTAAATAAACCTTGCTGATTCTGTCTCCACTAAGATTTGCTTATAATAAGCAACGGTTTTCTTTGTATTGTGTGGTTTGAACAACCAGTTTTTTGGAAATATGTTTTTTGCAAATTTGATTGGATCTTCATCGAAGAATCCATCTTCTACAGTCAGTACTTTATGAAAAGATGTTTTGGGAAAAAAACTTTAATCTTTGAGAATGAGGGATTGCCTGTGACCTAATGATCACCTCATTCAAAATTCTTTTGTATCCCGCTTGTTTTTGTGCAGTAAGCGGGGAAGGATTGTTGCTCACCTCAATGGCACTGGTTCTTTCTTTACTGTTTTTTGTAAAGATTGAGCAAGTATATCTAGTGTTTCTTTGGGTAGTATGGCGGCTAGCTGGGCTAAGGCTTGTATGGGTTCTTCTTTTGAAGGCGTTTTTGGTATTGGATGTTGTTGTAAGAATGATTGATTGTTTTCTGCTATTTGAAGCCATGTCTTGATGGATGTTAAGCTTGTTGGCTTTGGTGGTGTATCGGAGGTTTCGGCAATGGCTTTGCCTTTGCCTTTGTCTTTTTTGAGTCTTGGCATATTTGTATCCCCGTAAAAATTCTAATGTGAAAAAATCAGGTAATGAATTTGAAGAACCATTTATAAATTCAATGTTGAAATCGAATACTGAAAGTATGGCTTGCCATCTGGCAAAAATCTATTTTGCTGCAATATTTAAAACGTCTTTGACTGATTTGCAATCAATTCGTAAGAGAAATTTTTGATTTAATAAATCTCCTTGGAATTTTGATATAAATATAGCAAGTATTTCTTTTTTGATTGTTGAATAGTTTTGTTGGGTAGAATTCCAATGTTTTGAAATAAACTGAACAACTTGTTTTTTGTTATTATTGACTTGTTTAAGAATGACACCGTATCCTATTTCTGAGGCATTTATCTCAACTATTTTGAAAGTAGATGGGTCAGCTAGGTGTAAACATGGTATATCTTTAGCATGAATCTTTATTTGTTTGACAATGTTAGTAATGGACAGAACTCCATGGTAGAGGATCCTTTTGTAATTGTTGGTGTAAGGGTTTACAAAGGATATTTATATTGTGAAAGAAATCCAAAATATAATTGAGATTACCCAAGAACCTTTGTAATTGAGTTTTGTCTTTAATCTCATCTGGGAATTTATCTGTAAAAGCGATTGATCTTTCTATGGGAGTAATGGTGCCTAAATGAATGTAATGACCTAAGAATCTAATCTTGGTTTTGAAGAGTGCAATTTTAGTAGGAGAGATTATAAGACCGTTTTGTATGATTATTTTTATGAAAATAGATAAATGTTTGAAATGCTGTTTTATATTGAAAGAGAATACTAGAACATCATCTATATAAACTATGATGTATTCTAAATAAGGATTGAAAATTTCGTTCATAATTCTTTGGAATTCTGAAAGGGCATTTTTGAGGCCACATGCAACCCCTCATTCTCAAATATCAAAGTTTTTTCCCAAAACATCTTTTCAGAAAACACTGACTGTAGAAGATGAATTCTTCGATGAAGATCCAATCAAATTTGCAAAGAACAACTTTCCAAAAAACTGGTTGTTCAAACCACACAATACAAACAAAACCGTTGCTTATTATAAGCAAATCTTAGTGGAGATAGAATCAGCAAGGTTCACTCACTTTGCTGACAAAAACAATACAGAAAACATCATTTACTTTTACTATATCCATCAGCAAAGTCATACACCCCTCACATTGGGAAGCCTCACCTCATACATCCAGAAAGTTCCAAACCAAACTTACCCCAAAGTCTACCATACTCCTCCTCATATACATATTGGGATTACCAACAAGCAATGTTTTCTTCAGACAAAATACAAATTTCTAACACTCTTGGTTGTTATTTTTTAAAGACAACTTCTCAAGACAAAGTCTTCCAAACTAGTTTGACTCCTGGTGAGATCTTATTCGTCTTTTGAACATAATACTACACTTCACAGTTAAACAAGGATACAAGGTTTTCAGTGAATACTTTATATCAACACCGCATGATATAAGGTTCCCATACCTTATGCATTTCTTTATAATATTCAAAATCTCTTGGATAACATCATGGGAATTTGAATACAATACATCCACCAAACCTAGTGTACCAATACTTGTCTGAAGATACAAAACAGAGTGGTAGGATGGATTCAGATTTTTTGAACAAGGATCCAAAGCTGTGGTTAGAACATGGCTAAATAGCCAGAAAACCCAGATAACCACAATCCCATCAGATACATCATTTTTACAGGAAAAATCCATAGCAAGTGGAACCGGTCCAAAGCATAGAGGAATATTGCAACATCCTCAGGACAATGCTCTCGGAAGTAGAAGAATCATAATATGGATTTTCCAAATCTCAAGACAGTGGAAACACATGCCGACATTAATGAAGACGAATGCTACGGGATCAACCTAGATAGAGATTAAAGCCAATGCATCACATGCCGACATTGTTACAGTGGCGCAAAACTATAGCAAAATAGGCATTCACTGTAAACTACTCACTTTACTTGTTCACTCGATCTTCGTTCACTTTACACTGTTCAGCACTGTAGCACCCGCTATAAATACACCCTCTCGACACAAAAGGAATGGACTCGAAATTTTCAGATCTCATTTCTCTCTTCTTCCTCATCACCTTCTTGTAAACCCTCTTCTCTTCAAGCCTCAAGCTTTCTTACCTTGTATCCTTGGTTACAAAGTAAGTTTGTTTTCAAATACATCTAGCATATTTCATACACGGTTACCAACTTACATGATAGTTAATTAACAATTAATACTCCCTGGAGTGCAGATTACCGCCATAGCGGATGACTTGATGCTTTAGTTTCTGTATCTTTCAATACATGTAATTTTCAGTTTATATAATACAAGTTCAGACCACCTTCATTGTTGGTTTTTGTTTATGCATATTCTTACTTTATATTTTATATATTGTCTTTGCTCTTTACATTATATTTAATTCTCACGATTTTATTTAATTTTTATACAGTCTTTATACATTCTTTGTTCTTATAGATCTATTAATCTCTTATACTCCCTTGTTCTCTCATATAGTACTCCGATCCTAACCCCTTCAACAACTTTTCACGTTGGGAAGCATTTCATTTTGGACTTCAACAACTTTTCACGTTGGGAAGCATTTCATTTTGGACTAAATAGTTTTTTTTCTACACATTCCTTTTTCATGTCAATTGAATAGTATGTGATGATTTTCTTGAAACAGCAATTTCTACAGGCTTCCTTTTTCTATTATGTTTTCTCACACCTAACACTTTTTCATGTAGTCCTTAGTACATCGGGCTTTGTTACATTTCTTAATAAATTGACTCACTATTTTTTTTTTAAAGTGTAGTTTTTCTTTGAAAGGTAAGTTTTTCCTCCATACTTTTCTAAAATTATTGCAACTTTTATGTCATGACAGAATCCTCCGTGGGTGATTCTTTCCCAACTCCCTGCACTGCAACAACCCCCCATAAAGTGTCTCCTTTTCCCTGTCGTCCCTCTCTTGCTCCCTTTTCTCCTTGCTTCACACACTTCAAGAAGGTCTTCCCCATTCGCAAGCATGTCCACTTCCCAAGTGTCTTTTGGTCTTCCCGAGGGCGATTCAAACACCATGAGACCCTCCTCCAACTCCTTTGAAATTTCTCCTTCTGAGGATGGAACGAAACTTAATAGGTGCGATCCTATCATGATCGTAAGGCTCCGTTGGTGATCAAACTACCATCTAACGTTGGCCAAGAATTTAAGGTCAATAGGGATGGTGATGGAGAAGACGAGGAAGAGGGAGGTTTCAAGACTTCTACGTCCGCCGATAGCAAGACAGCTAGCTGAGTGTCCACCGATGCCGAGGAGGCCCAGGTCAGAATAGATTCTAAACTCGAAGATGCCACCAAGTGTTGGTGAGTCTTGCTTGATTTGTTGAGCGAGATTCAGTCTTCCTTTGCACTTCCTTTTTCGACAAATTTTGGCAAGAAGATAAACCAAAGACCTAAGGAAGGGGACATTGTTGGGATATGTTTCGATAAACAAGAATATGTGAATAGATAAATTTGAACCAAAATTATTCATAGCAGGAGTAGAAACACTCATACATGTATTTCCTTAACATTATTTGTGCATTTTAATAAGAAGCACATAAAAGTGAGAAGAATGCTAATCACATTATCCTTGGTCCTTGCCTAAAAAGTTTGGTTCTAATGTTCTTCAAATTTTGACCACAAACATCTGATGTCTTTTGATAATACTGGTTCTGACGTTTTTCAAATGCAAACAACAAACGTCTAATCTCCTCATAACGCAGGTTTTGACGTTCTTTAAATCTAGCTCTACAAATGTCAAGCCCACACACCACCAACACACGTCACGGTGGAGAGAAACTTGAAAGAGCTCACCACGATGATGGTGCTAGCAATTTCTCTCATGTTGGACTGTTTGATTGATCACTATTGTCATTCAACTATTGTCGATCATCGTTCATCCCATGATCTGCTCTCTCAATCACCTTTTTTATAACTAGTCCTAAATCATTTTTAAATCGGTTCATTAACTCTAAAACCATTTAGAGAACTAATTCGGCCATAAAGTCTAAGGGACGTAAGTTCGGTCATTAATTCGAGCATTAATTGGTCATTCAAATTTGAAACCATTTCAAATCATTTATTTGGTTATTGATTTTGAACTCATTTCCAATATTAATTTGGCTATTAATTTTGAACTCACTTCAAATTATTAATTCGGTCATTGAACATAAACTTGCTTCAGATCTTTGATTCAATCGTGAAGTTTGAAACCCCTTTCAAGTATTTTATTTTTAAGCCGATTCAATCTAATTGCCTCAATTGAGGGATTATGGTATGTGATATCCTTAGGTTCATCACTAAGCTGGTAGTAGGATTTATACTAACACATTTATACAACTAAGAGAATTGATAGTCCCAATTAGTCTCAAGTTCCTACAAACCATGAGTGGCGTTTAACAATATGTTATCCTAATGGGTGAACCTCATGAGAGGCTACCATTGGAAGTTCTATGCTAGGAACCAAGGAAAGCTAGGTTAATTGAAGTAGGTATGTTATCCCAATGGGTGAACCTCATGTTCAAGCCATTCAGAGACTACCTTTCAGCTGCAAACTACCCATAAATTTAGTTCAAAGCATAGAGATACTTAATGATGCCAAGATGATAACATTTCTAAGTAATCAAGCTGTATTTCTCAGAGGATTCTACTAAACTGGAGAGAAAGAAATATTTAGGGAGACATGGAGAGATTTGGGAGATAGGGATATTTACTTCTCAACCTGTATAACGATAAGTGTTGGAGAAATCCTGCCAGAATATTTTGAAGCTGACAAAACGTTTCTTTAAGTCTAGTATGAACCTTTACAGTCTTTCAGTTTAGAGTCTGAAGACAGTTAGACATCAAGACTCAAGACTCAAGACTCAAGACTCAAGACTCAAGACTTAAAGATATTCCCATTGACAGTTTTCTAATCCAGTGTCGAAAGGCTATCCAGAACCTAGGTGTTTGGTTAAGGAGATAGTCCTATTCTCTGGAGAAGATATCCTGGCTGGGTTAAGCTAACGGATTCTTTCTATTCAAAGATCCGATGGTTGACGAAGTAATCTTGGAAAGTTCTATTCTTGGAAACCAAGATCCTGGTTGTATGGGCGAACATGATTGATGGGCTATCGTCAAGTTCCTTTAATAGCTCGAAAGATCTTCTTAATTGATTCCGTCCAACGGGTAGATTGGAGGAATTCCTTTGGTAAGTGCCAACGGGTATGATGGCATGAAGGAGTATAAAAGGAAGACGTTCAAGCTATTTCGGTGCATGCTCGATAGACGAATTCAGTCCGAAGTTCCTTGATATTCGGTCGATTCATTCGAGCAAAATTGTATACACAAAAGAGTGTTTATACTTAGTGGTATCTTGAGCAAGTGTGGTAGATCATCTACATCATGAATCAAGGAAGAACAACGCCGTAACACTTCTTTGTTCATAGTGGAATCCAGCCAATAGGCTGTCGGTGCGAAAAGAGTGGACGTAGGCTTAAACTAAAGCCGAACCACTATAATCATTGTGTTCAATTCTCTTATCCCTTCTCTCAGTCTTTTGATTGCTGTTTATATCCATCGATTGTCTAGTATTGTGTGATTTAAGTAAAAATCGTTTTATACCTATTCACCCCCCTCTAGGTACTCGTTCTAGCTATATCAATAAGTACAAGCTGCTCTTTCTTACAAGGCCTTTTATAGGCGATAAGTACAAAGCAAATTTGAAACAACAATAGAAAATAAAGGTAAGACGGGACAACACAATGGGGACCAAGTATTGTTTGCTATAGTAATTAATGACCAATGATCAATGCTATAGTAACTTTATTACAAGCTTATCTCCATTTGGAGTTATAGTCATAGTCTAAGCCGTCTAAGCTGTGAGTGTCTCTTTGTAGTAGCAAAGCATCCCACATGTTTAGACCATTTCAAGGAAGTTTGCTTTCAGGTTCATATGTCCTAAAAGGTCCTGGAGTGTCAATCTCTTAGCTCAGTTTTTAGGTATGATTGGTTAGGGCCAGTTTGATTTTTGGACAGAATAAGAGATGGTTTTGGGGTCTAGTGCAAAGGATAAGGACAAAGATCCGTGATCATAAGAATCCTAAGAGGTCCCCCTTTTGATCCTAAGAGAATTGTGCGGAATTGTTAGTGTTTGCCGTTTCTTGCTTATATGCTTAAGTTGTCCTTGCCCAATTCTATGCCTAATTGAATTCTTCGAGTCCCCATCTTGCTACAGGTGTAAGTCCTTCATGGTCCCATGGAACAGGCGTTGAGTAGTACTATATTTCTTCAAGAATGGTCCGATTTTCTTGACATAGAATTCTCTGGAGTTCTTTATAGTTGTATTTAATGGATCTAACGTAATCGGGAAATGATTTGTAAATACGAGCTACTTGAAAATGTGGCTGAGGTTTGTAAGTTATGTTACCTATTATGGCTAGAGTTTTATTATGTAAAAAGTCCATGGACAACAAAGATTCACAATAGTGTGTGTTTCAGGCTATGTTTGAGTAATTCTCAACTCCTTTAAGAAGAGTCGTTTTCAGTAAATGGGAGGATAAAACCATTTGAGCACGGTTAAGAGATTTATGTCATTCTCATTTTCATTATTATAATCGAGTGTGATCAGTTTGGTTAATTTAATAAGGAATTTTCTTGTGGGAAACTCAATAGCTATTAAATATTTATTGGTAAATACCATAACAGCCTTCTAGATTAATGGATGTATAAATGAATAATATATCACATGGAACAAATTAAAGAGAACAAAAAAGAGGGTTTAGCAAAAGCTGACCCCATTACAATTGATGTTGAAAAAAAAAAATCCTCCACCTTAGGGAAAAGCTAAAATAAGAACAATCACCAAACTAAAGGAAGCCATACAAACTCTTCCCACATTATATCATGTACTAGGAAAAAAATCCTTTAGACTGATGCTAGTGATGAATACTAGGCAATTATATTATTTGAAAAAATTAATGGTAAGTGACACTTTTGCGCTTATAAAAGTAGAAATTTTTTTCAATGTGAAATACATTATCACTCTACTGTCAAGGATATATTGGCAATGAATAATGGAATAAAAAAATTTGAGTCTCATCTTATCGACCCTCATTTCCTAATAGAATTGGATATGGTATCTTTTCCCTAGATTACCAAAGTCAAGTAAAAGCAAATTCTTCATTCCTAGCTGCTTTAATGGGATGAATGGTTCTTGAAGTACTTTTTCGAAACCAAACACATTGCAAGTAAGAAAAATGTGCTTGCTAACTTTATCTCTAGGTCAAAGGCACCGGTGAAAATCAACATGTACATTCTAAGACATTCTTTTCCTTAGTTAGAAAAGTATAAAATTGAAAAAAAAAATGCAAGAATGGCCAAGTCTGGAATACCTCTAGGAAATTATTGAGCAAATCCATAATGATAGGCTCATCGAAAATCTTGACAATCTCATGTTGCAGTGTCATATAGGCTCATTTATACCTCTATTAATATGGAAGGAAGATTTCCTTGAAAAACTTTGATGGTTGTTATGATACTTAACTAATAAATATTTAATAGTTATTGAGTTTCCAACCTAAAAATTCTTATCAAATTAACCAAGCTAATTGCACTTGATTATAATAACGAAAATGAAAATGACAGAAATCTCTTAATCTTGCTAAAATGGATTTATCCTATTGTTTACTAGAAACACTTTTTCCTAGAGAAGTTGATAACCGCCCAAACTTTGATGGTTGTTTACTAGAAACACATCATTGTGTTTCTCCATCGTCCATGGACTTTTATACTTAATAATGGTACCCTCTCTAGTACTCTAGCCAAAGTAGGTATTACAACCTAGAAACTTCAGCCACATCTTCAGTAGCTCGTATTTACAAATCATTTCTTGATTGCATCGGATCTATTGAATACAACTATAGAGAATTCCAGAGAATTCTATGTCAAGAAAGTTGAACCACTCTTGAAGAAGTATGGGACTACTCATGCCTATTTCATGGGGACTCAATCACAGGAGCAAGAAATGGTAAACACAAATTATCCCACACAATCCTCTCAAGATTAATGGAGGAACCCCTTTCTCACGATTCCTATGATCACGGACTTTTATCCTTATCTCTTAGACTAGACCCCAATATCATCTCTTATTATGTCTAAATATCAAATTAGCCCCAGCCAATCATGCCTAAAAGACTTAGCCAAGGACTAACACTCCAAAACCTTATAAGATACATGAATTTGAAGACAAACCTCCTTCAAATGGTCTAGGGATGCTTTCCTACTACAAGGAGAATTCACTCACAACGTAAACAGCTCAAACTATGACTATAACTTTGGATGGAAATAAGCTTGTAATAAAATTATTGTAACATTGATCATTATTCACAATTATAGCAAATAGTATCTGCTCCCTATTCAGAATCCTAAGCTTGCAATAATTGGGTTACGGAACTCTGTCCATTGTAATTATGTCAAGGACCCCAGTTTGTTATGCTGTTTTGTTTTGTCTTTATTTTTAATTGTTGTTTCAAATCTACTTTATACTCATCGCCTATGAAAAGCCTTGTAATGGTAATGAAGTGGCAACGGGCGAGAAGCAAATATTCAATGTCACCTATAAGAACACAATGAACTTGTTAACTTTGGCGACCATATAAATCATCTTTCTATCTCACAATGTCCTGATCGAACAAAGGCCATGGAATTATTTGTAAAGCCACTAATTTGATCATAAGTCAAATTTTAATTGACATGTATTTTTCGAGACATGAACCATCCTTTCTTGGTTCAACACTGGCCGAGAATTTTATTATAATGTCGCGATTAGATCGCATAGAACATCATTATTGTATAGATTCCATATTGTGCACACCATGTGCCTTCGTATGTGAACAAATAATGACCATCAAGTATAGTGACAGTTTGACAAAGCATCAATATGCACATTTGTAAACTATGGCCATCCAACATACAAGTCGGTATTGTGCTTCACGTCTAAGTATCTTACACAAGACCAAAGCATGAACTATTAGTCATTGACCATGTTAATAATCATTCTATACATGTCACGTTTAGTGAACTTGTTCAAGACAATCACCTTTTTTGGCTTGGATATCACAATACCTAATGACTTGTGACCCATCATCTCTCTAGATATCCAATACTCAATCGAGAAGCTTAAGAACATATCAGTCTCAACAAGATCATCAATATCCTCTAGATAATCCATCCACTATGAGTGATTTAAGGATTCAATATAACTATAAACCTGTTACACATATTATTAACCCGTTAAGAATAGGTTCGGTCATAACTGATCTTATGGACTCATACATATTAATTGGACGATGAATGAATATTTCTTTGCCATTAATTAAATAATGCAGCTTACATTCCTAACATGTAACAATTACATGATTGCTTTAAGACATATAACTGATAGACGTAGCAACAATACATGAAGTATGACTGGTGGTACCAACATCGGTGGATTTGAAAGGTATTGCTTTATCTCTTCAAAGACTTTCTAGCACTCGGTGTCCTACTCAATTTCACTATATTTCTTTAGAAGTTTGAAGACGGTTTGGCTATCTCCAACAATTGAAACATAGCTCAATCTACCTAAAAGACTTCGAACTTACTTGACAATAGAAGGAGCTTTGAGATTATAGATGGCTTTTTTTATGTGTCAACTTCAATTCCTCGGCAACCGACCATGAAACCTAACAACTTCTCGGACTTTGCCCCCAATATGCATTTTACAAGGTTAAGTCTCAGTTTAAATTTTCTGAGGTAGTCAAATAACTTCTTTAAATTATGAATATGGTCTTCCCCACACTTTGATTTGTCGATCATGTCATCAAAGCACACCTCTATTCCCGTACTTTACCCCAAATACGCATTTTACAAGGTTAAGTCTCAATTTAAATTATCTGAGTCGGTCGAATAATTCTTTAAATTGCGAACATGGTCTTCCCCACACTTTGATTTGGTGACAATGTCATCAGAATACACCTTTATTTCCTCATGCATCATGTCATGGAGCAAGGTGAACATCGCTCTCTAATATGTGGCTCTTGCATTTTTCAAATCAAACAACATCACTTTGTAGCAGGACAATGTAATGAAGGATGTTTTACTGCCATCCTCCCTTTTTATCCGAATTTGATTATATCTAGAAAACCCATTCATGAGGAGAATAATGCAAATCCTATGGTGCTATCGACCCAAACGTTAATATGAGGTAACGGGAAATCATCCTTCAGACTTGCTCAATTTAGATCTCAGTTGCTCTAACCCATTCATCTTTCTTCATGACTAGCATAATATTAGCAATTCAATCAGGGTAGTGAGATACTTCGATGAAATCTACTTTTAATAACTTCATAACCTCCTCTTGATCTTCTTGGAAAGCTTTAGTTTCATTCTTCAGAGTTTTTGCTTTTTAGGCTGCACATTCAAGTTAATTGGTAGAGCATGCTCCACAATTTGTGGGTCTAATCCCGGCATATCCACATAGGACCATGTGATTACATCCTAATATTCTTTTAAAAATTCAATCCTTATTGCCTCGACCTCAGAGAGGTCCACCCCAATCTTGGTTTCCTTAATGTTTATTGCATCGCTTAGATTTACAGTAATCATTTGTTCAGTTGTCAAAGGTTTCGATTCTTCATGACGGAATCAATCTCTTTCAACATCCTTCTAGACTTCAATCATCCCCTTCAAAATATTTTCCATTTCATTTTCAGGTTTCATCCGAACATCGGAAAATAATTACATTTTCTTGGAAAATGACTTCTTGGAAAATATTTTCCAGAAACGCCACATTTTCTGCGAAATGAACGAAACCTAAATTTAAGAAAAACATCAGCCATAAATTGATTTTTGAAACAGGTTATTGTCCGCGCTTTTAATATTTCATTTAATTTTAAAAAAGTACGTTTCTAAACAACAAAAATACTACAATGGCAGTTTGGTGACATAATGCAAATTTGTGCCGCTTTCTAAAACCATAAGATTCATATCAAATTCAGCAAATTAGGAAATCATTTATTTTAAAAAATAATTTGCCAAAAATATCATTTTTATTGTATAGATGCCAATTTAGTATTAAACTCTTCAATTTTGTCAATTTAATCATAAATCTTTCGACCAATTTACCAACGTAGTACTTCCAACCATAATTGATTGAAAGTCAATGATGATGCCGACTATCCTACATATGACTAGTGTTGACATTTTAATTTTCTAATTTTAATTTTTTTTTCCTTTCCTTTGTTTGTTTCACTATGGTTGATGAGGATCACCAAAGCTTGCTGGCCATCAAGTGACGATCGCAAAGCACTTGCCAACCATAGTGGAAAAAAAAAAAAAAAAAAAAATTAAGAAAAAAATTAAAAAGTTGCCCATAATGGCGCCGATCTTAGCCGACACCAATTTACAACTTAAATCGACTGAAAAGATTACATTAGTAAATTATAGAAATGTTTGCAACTAAATTGGTCAAATTGAAATATTCAAGACTAAATTTATATTCTTATAATATGAATTTTTTTGGAGTCATTTCCGTTAATTTTTCAATGTCGAACTTCCATCTTATTTTAAGTGTTTGTATTGTGAGAAAGTACTACCAGAAATGCAACGCCTCGTAAATTCATAAAACAGCAAAAGGAATCTAAGCATGACTAGGGAATATTTAAGGAACCTGAATGAGTTGAAACCTCCAACCTTTGATCTTAAACGCATATCACAAACATAAATTTCAGATGATTAAAGTTGCAATCAAGTCAATGTTCTGGCTCTCCATTGAATTTGTGTAGGAACCAAAAATGCCGTCCCACCATGTCCCGTGTTACCTACGGCGCAGTTTCAGGCATTTATTGATCAGCTACACCTCTAGAGCCCAATGAGAGTGACAATCAACTACGAAGGCCACCAAGACATTTGTGGCAGAGAACGGCAAAGTGTCTCAACATCAACTCAATCCACGATCTGATCATCTCGTTCCTCATCAAGAGTAATTTCGATATTGATAATTGCTTGGAATGAGGAGGGGGCGATGGTCACGGAGGTCTATAATGAAACAGAAAGGGTTATGTGTTTTCGCCGAATTAGAATATCTTTAAGAAAAGTTGATTTCTCCAAGATAATAAAAAAAAGAAGAAAAACATCCATAAAGGAATGCCATGCTACTACCTTGACTACGGCTGAATCCATCCCTCAATGGGGATTCACACCAATGAAAAATTTCAGAATCACTTGGAATACACTGGACAAAAAACACTGAATACATGCAACGGTAGTGTAAACGAATGAAAATATAATTTCTAGGGGTTGATGATTATAAATAACTAATATAGTGAATACCTAAATAATCAAATCGAAAGGCGTTTTATATTGAAATTAAGTAATATATAAAAAAAAAAAAAAAAATCATTATCAACATATCATTGCCCACACTAAAATTCGCATTTACAATTCACTTGGAAAGGTGAAACTAGTTGATTAAGAATTTAAATTTGAATTGGCAACGGGGAGATAGCCGTTGGAATGAACGTACATTTTCAACCCTGACATGTGATCCGATTGCCTTTTATGCGAGGGTTAAATTTCGAACAACAAGAACAGTAAAATTCCATGTACCCGATCTGACCCCTCCTCTCTGTCTTTCCCAACGGCCACAAGAAAACAGAGACTCCACTCACGTCAGATCATCTCTCTTCCTCCGTCGTCTCCTCCTCCTCCTCCTCCTCCTCTTCTGCTTCGTCTGCGTTTCCTTTCTCTGTCCTTTGTCTACTCATTCCCTTTTTCTCTTTCGACGGAGCCGCGGTCGAGCCAGCGGTGCCTGATTTGGCTCCATCGAAAAGGGGCGGAGCCAGATGTGGCTGCCTGTGCAGCGGATCATCGTTCACGGTACGGAGAGACAGAGGAAGGTGGCGACTGGACTGCACACGGCGGGGGAGGCGAGGCGAGGCGGACGGACAGTGTGTTGGTGACAGATTCGAGGGCTTGCTGGATAGAGTTCAAGGCGGGCTCTTCAATGCTTCGTGCGGGATCATCCTGTGAGTCTCTCGAAACTCCATCGCTCATGTTTCTTGTTTTTCTTGTTGGTGAGGCAGTATTGAATTTGTTTGTTGCTGGTGGTTGTTAATTGTCCTGTTCTTGCTTTGTAATCTTGCTGTGAGTTTCTCGATTCTTTTGGGCTTGTGTGAATGGGTGTCGGCATTGCACGCCGATGATGCTGTGGGGTTGTGGGAGATTATCATCTCCAAGAAAACGAGCGCAAGAAATCAGAAGAACTAGATTCTGGCAACTTTAACTCTCTGCCACTGAAGTTTCACATGCTTTTCGAAAATCATACGATACGTAGAATTTAAACATGAAATTAAACTATTTGAGTCCTCTTTACGTAGAATTTTTGTGCTACTTTTTTAAGATGTATTTTATCGGCCATCTGTATTTGTCCCTCCTTATTCTGTCTGTGTTATATTTCCCAAATCTCAGAAACGACATGATAGTTCAACACTGATACTTTAATGTGTGCACCGAAAAATTGTGTCCAAAGAGGCAATGCCTAAGAGGTGAAGAGAATAATTTATTTTGCAAAACTTGCCATATATCTAAGAGGTGAAGAGAAATATATATATATAATATCATGGGAGGGTTAGGAACGGGGTACTATATCAAAGAACAATGAAGTATAAGAGATTGGCAAATTTATGAGTATGAGAAAAACTCTAAAGGTTCTATGTTTCTGAAATAATCAAAGAACTCTCAGAGTTCTGTGAAAGTATGATACGGTATAATAATTCAAATGTTAAAGTAATTATTGAAAGGAAATAAACAAAGTAAAGGAATGATGTATATATGATGATAAATAGTATAAAGAGCGTAAGCAATGTATAAGATCTAAAGTAAGAGTATGCAGAAACAAAATCCAATCATATAAGTGATATGAAATTATATTATAAGATTGCAAATTGTATTGAAAAGTGCAAAAACTAAAATATCAAATCATCCACTAGGGTAGTAATCCGCACTTCAAGAAGTATTGATATATTTGTTATAATAAAATGTATTTAAAAAACGAACTTACTTTGTAACAAAGGATACAAGGTAACAAAGGTTGAAGCTTGAAGGGATGGATGATTATTATAAGAGGAGAGTGAGGAGGAAGAAGAGAGAAATCTGAGATTTGGATTATGTCCCTCTCTTCTGTGTTGAGAAAGCGTATTTATAGAGGGTGTTATAGTGAAAATGTTACAGTACTAAACAATGTAAAGTGAACAGTACTGAGTGAACAGTTAAATAGTACCGAGTGAACAGTATTTGTTAGATGTTTGCCATTTGCTATATAGTGTATTGCTTTTCCGCCGTTATAACAGTGTTGTCATGTGATATTCTGTAGGTAAGATTGATCTCATGTTAGTAATCTTTGTTAGTGTCACTATGATGTAATTGTGAGGATTCATCTTAGCTGTCTTGTGATTTAGAAAATCCACATTGTGATTCTTCTACTTTCGAGAGTATTTGTCTAAGAACATTGAAGTATTGGATGGTGCTATATTTATTCTAGACTTGCAATAGATTCTTCCTGCATAAATGTTATATTTTTCCCAGAGATAAAATAGAATATTACATGCCAACACTGTTACAGCGATGGAAAAGCAATATACTGTAGCAAATGGCAGACATAATGTAGCAAATACTGTTCACTCAGTACTGTTTACTTTACACTGTTCAGTATTATAGCACTTTCACTGTAGTATCCTTTATAAATACACTATCTTAGCACATAAGAAATGAGGGTTGATCCATATCTTAGAATTCTATCTTTCTCCTCCTTACTCCCTCTTGTAATCCCCTATCTCTCTTCAAGCTTCAAGCTTTCTTATCTTGCACTCCTAGTCACAAAGTAAGTTTATTTTCAAATATATTTAGTGTAGTTTATACATAGTTGTCAGCTTACATGATGGTTGATTAATATTTTCTTGTAATACATATATCAATATTTCATGGAGTACGAATTACCGCCCTAGTGGATGGCTTGATATTTATTTTCTACACTTTTCAATATATGTAATTTCCAATTTATATAAATACAAGTTCATATCACCTACATGGTTGATTTTTGTTTCTGCATATTCTTATTTTATATCTTATATATTGCTTTTGCTCTTTAGATTATTTTTAATTCTGAAGACTTTATTTAGTCTTCATACATGTTCATAATTTTATTTAACTTCATAGTCATAATCTTAACTATACAATTATAAGTTTAGTATAACTATAATATTTCTCATACTCTTAAATTTGTCAATCTTTTATACTTCCTTGTTTTCGATCTATAAGAACAGAGAATGTATAAAGACTGTATAAAAACTAAATAAAATCGCGAGAATTAAATATAAAGAGCAAAGGCAATATATAAAATATAAAGTAAGAGTATACATAAACAAAAACCAACCATGAAGATACAGAAACTAAAGCATTAAGTCATCCGCTAGGGCGGTAATCCGCACTCTAGGAAGTATTGATATTTGTATCACAGGAAATGGTTAATCAACTATCATGTAAGTTGGTAACCGTGTATGAAATATGCTAAATGTATTTGAAACCAAATTTACTTTGTAACTAGGGGTACAAGGTAATAAAGCTTGAGGCTTGAAGAGAAGAGGGTTTACAAGAGGGTGAGGAGGAAGAAGAGAGAAGTGAGATCTGAAAATTTCGAGTTCCTTCCTCTTGTGTCGAGAGGGTGCCTTTATAGTGAGTGCTACAGTAAAAGTGCTACAGTGCTGAATAGTGTAAAGTGAACAGTACTAAGTGAACAATATATAGTGAATAGTGAACAATGAATGCCTATTTTGCTATAGTGTATAGCCTTTGCGCCGCTGTAATAGTGTCGGCATGTGATGTCTTGGCTTTAATCTCTATCTAGGTTGATCCTGTAGCAGTTGTCTTCATTTGTGTTTCCTAATGCGACTGTGAGGATCCGTCTTAACTATCTTGAGATTTGAAAGACCTACATTGTGATTCTTTCGCTTCCGACAGCATTGTCTTGAGGATGTTGCAGTATTTCTCTCTGCTATGGACCGCAACAAGTGTTGCACTTGCTATGGATTTTTCTTCTAAAACGATGTATTTGATGGGACTGTGCTTATTTGAGTTTTCTGGCTGTTTAGCCATGTTCTAACCACAGCTTCGGATACTTGTTCAAGAAATCTAAATCCATCCCACCACTTTGTTTTGTATTTTCGGACAAGTATTGGTACACCAGGTTTGGTGGATGTATTGTATTCAAATTCCCATGCGGTGTTGGTATGAAGTATTCACTGAAAATCTTGTATCCTTGTTTGACTATGGGATGTAGTATTATGTGGCTTTGTCTTGGGAAGTTGTCTTTAAAAAATAATAACTAAGAGTGTTGGAAATTTGTATTTTGTCTGAAGAAAACATTCCACAAGCTTGTTGGTAATCCCATATATGAGAATGAGTATGGTAGATTTTGGGTAAGTCTGGTTTGGAACTTTCTGGATGTATGAGGTGAGGCTCCCCAGTGTGAGGGGTGTATAACTTTGCTGATGGATATAGTGGAGTAGAGGATATTTTCTGTATTGTTTTTGTCAGCAAAGTGAGTGAACCTTACTGATTCTGTATTGTATTGTGTGGTTTAAACAACCAGTTTTTTTGGAAAGATGTTCTTTGCAAATTTGATTGGATCTTCATTGAAGAATCCATCTTCTACAGTCAGTATTTTCTGAAAAGATGTTTTGAGAAAAAACTTTAATCTTTGAGAATGAGGGGTTGCTTGTGGCCTAATGACCACCTCATTCGAAATTCTTTTGTATTCCGCTTGTTTTTGTGCAGCAAGCGAGGAAGGATTGTTGCTTACCTTAATGGCACTGGATGGCTCTTTCTTTACTGTTTTTTGTAAAGATTGAGCAAATATCTCTAGTGTTTCTTTGGGTAGTATGGCAACTAGCTAGGCTAGGGTTGGTATGGGTTCTTCTTTTGAAGGAGTTTTTGGTATTGGATGTTGTTGTAAGAATGATTGATTGCTTTCTGCCGTTTGAAGTCATGTCTTGATGGATGTTAAGCCTGTTGGCTTTGGTGGTGTATCGAAGGTTTCGGCAATGGCTTTGCCTTTGCCTTTGTCTTTTTTGGGTCTTGGCATATTGGTATTCCCTGTAAAAATTCTCTTGTGAAAAAATCAGGTAATAAATTTGAAGAACCATTTAAAAATTCAATGTCGAAATCGAATACTAAAAGTATGGCTTGCCATCTTGCAAAAATCTATTTTGATGCAATGTTTAAAACGTCTTTTTGTAAAACCTCTTTGGCTGATTTGCAATCAATTCGTAAGAGAAATTTTTGATTCAATAAATCTCCTTGGAATTTTGATATAAATAAAACTATAGCAAGTATTTCTTTTTTGATTGTTGAATAGTTTTGTTGGGTAGAATTCCAATGTTTTGAAATAAACTGAACACGTTATTCTTTGTTACTATTGACTTGTTTAAGAATGCCACCGTATCCTATTTCTGAGGCATCTGTGTCAACTATTTTGAAAGTAGATGGGTCAGCTAGGTGTAAGCATGGTATATCTTTAACATGAATCTTTATTTGTTTGACAATGTTAGTATGGACAGAGGTCCATAGTGGAGAATCCTTTTGTAACTGTTTGTGTAAGGGTTTAGAAAGAATATTTATATTGGGAAAGAAATCCAAAATATAATTGAGACTACCTAAGAACCTTTGTAATTGAGTTTTGTCTTTAATCTCATATGGGAATTTATCTGTAAAAGAGATTTATCTTTCTATGGGAGTAATGGTGCCTAAATGAATGTAATGACCTAAGAATCTAATCTTGGTTTTGAAGGGTGCAATTTTAGTAGGAGAGACTATAAGACCGTTTTGTATAATTATTTTTATGAAAGTAGATAAATGTTTGAAATGATGTTCTATATTGGAAGAGAATACTAAAACATCATCTATATAAACTATGATGTATTCTAAATAAGGATTGAAAATTTCATTCATAATTCTTTGGAATTCTAAAGGGGCATTTTTTAGGCCACACGCAACCCCTCATTCTCAAATATTAAAGTTTTTTCCCAAAACATCTTTTCAGAAAATACTGACTGTAGATGATGGATTCTTCGATGAAGATCCAATCAAATTTGCAAAGAACATCTTTCCAAAAAACTAGTTGTTCAAACCACACAATACAAACAAAACCGTTTCTTATTATGAGCAAATCTTAGTGGAGACAAAATCAGCAAGGTTCACTCACTTTGTTGACAAAAACAATACAAAAAACATCCTCTACTTCATTACATCCATCAGCAAAGTCATACACCCCTCACACTAAGGAGCCTCACCTCATACATCCAGAAAGTTCCAAACCAAACTTACCCAAAGTCTACCATACTCCTTCTCATATACATATTGGGATTATCAATAAGCTTGGTGGAATGTTTTCTTCAGACAAAATATTATTTTTTAAAGACAACTTCCCAAGACAAAGCCTTCCAAACTCTGGTGGGATCTCTTTGATCCTTTGGACATAATACTACATCCCACATCAAATAAGGATACAAGGTTTTCAATGAATACTTCATATTAACACCGCATGATATAAGGTTCTCATGCCTTATGCATTTCTTTATAATATTAAGAATCTTTTGAGTAACAGTGTGAGAATTTGAATATAATACATCCACTAAACCTGGTGTACCAATATTTGTCCGAAAATACAAAACAAAGTAATGGGATGGATTCAGATTTCTTGAACAATGATCTGAAGCTGCGGTTAAAACATGGCTAAACAGCTAGAAAATCCATATAACCATAGTCCTATCAAATGCATCGTTTTTACAAGAAAAATCCATAGCAAGTGTAGCACTTGTTGCAGTCCAGAGCAGAGATGAGTATTGCAACATCCTCAGGACAATGCTCTTGGAAGCGGAAGAATCACAATGTGAATCTTCCAAATCTCAAGACAGTCAAGACGGATCCTCACAGTAGCATCACAGTGGAAACACCAATGAAGACGACTGCTACGGGATCAACCTAGATAGAGATTAAAGCCAAGACATTACATGCTGACACTGTTACAGCGGCGCAAAGGCTATACACTGTAGCAAAATAGGCATTCACTATTTACTATTCACTTAGTACTGTTCACTTTACACTCTTCAGCACTATAGCACATTTACTGTAGTACCTCCTATAAATACACCCTCTCGACACAAGAGGAAGGGACTCGAAATTTTCACATCTCACTTCTCTCTTCTTCCTCCTCACCCTCTTGTAAACCATCTTCTCTTCAAGCCTCAAGCTTTCTTACTTTGTACCCCTGATTACAAAGTAAGTTTGTTTTCAAATACATCTAGTATATTTCATACACGGTTATCAACTTACATGATAGTTGGTTAACCATTTCCTCTAATACAAATATCAATACTCCATGGAGTGCGAATTACCGCCCTAGCGAATGACTTGATGCTTTAGTTTCTGTATCTTTCAATACATGTAATTTTCAGTTTATATAATAGAAGTTCAGACCACCTTCATGATTGGTTTTTGTTTATGCATACTCTTACTTTATATTTTATATATTGTCTTTGCTCTTTACATTATATTTAATTCTCGTGATTTTATTTAGTTTTTATACAGCCTTTCGAAATTTCTCCTTCCGAGGATGGAACGAAACTTGATAGGTGCGATCCTATCATGATCGTAAGGCTCCATTGGTGATCAAACTACCGTCTAACGTTGGCCAAGAATTTAAGGTCAATAGGGATGGCGATGGAGAAGACGAGGAAGAGGGAGGTTTCAAGACTTCTACGTCCCCTAATAGCAAGACAGCTAGCTGAGTATCCACCGATGCCGAGGAGGCCCAGGTCAGAAGAGATTCTAAACTCGAAGACGCCACCAAGTGTTGGTGAGTCTTGCTTGATTTGTTGAGCGAGATTCAGTCTTCCTTTGCACTTCCTTTTTCGACAAATTTTGGCAGGAAGATAAACCAGAGACCCAAGGAAGGGGACACTGTTGGGATATGTTTCGATAAACAAGAATATGTGAATAGATAAATTTGAACCACAATTATTCGTAGCAGGAGTAGAAACGCCCATACATGTATTTCCTTAACATTATTTGTGCATTTTAATAAGAAGCACATAAAAGTGAGAAGAATGCTAATCACATTATCCTTGGTCCTTGCCTAAAAAGTTTGGTTCTAATGTTCTTCAAATTTTGACTACGAACGTTTAATCTTTTGACCACAAACGTTTGATGTCTTTTGATAATACTGGTTCTGACGTTTTTCAAATCCAAACAACGAACGTTTAATCTCCTCATAACGCAGATTTTGATGTTCTTTAAATCTAGCTCTACAAATGTCAAGCCCACACACCACCAACACTTGTCGAACAGTGGAGAGAAACTTGAAAGAGCTCACCACGATGATGGTGCTAGCAATATCTCTCATGTTGGACTATTTGATTGATCACTATTGTCATTCAACTATTGTCGATCATCGTTCATCCCATGATCTGCTCTCTCAATCTAGTCCTAAATCATTTTTAAATCGGTTCATTAACTCTAAAACCATTTAAGAGAACTAATTCAGCCATAAAGTCTGAGGGACGTAAGTTCGATCCTTAATTCGAGCATTAATTGGTCATTCAAATTTGAAACCATTTCAAATCATTTACTTGGTTATTGATTTTGAACTCATTTCCAATACTAAGGTGGCTATTAATTTTGAACTCACTTCAGATTATTAATTCGGTCATTGAACATAAACTTGCTTCAAATCTTTGATTCAATCATGAAGTTTGAAACCCCTTTAAAGTATTTTATTTTTAGCCCGATTCAATCTAATTGCCTCAATTGAGGGATTATGATATGTGATATCCTTAGGTTCATCACTAAGCTGGTAGTAGGATTTATACTAACACATTAATACAGCTAAGAGAATTGATAGTCCCAATTAGTCTCAAGTTCCTACAAACCATGAGTGGCGTCTAACAATATGCCATGGCTACCATTGGGGGGTTCTATGCTTGGAACCAGGGAAAGCTAGGTTAATTGAAGCAGGTATGTTATCCCAATGGGTGAACCTCATGTTTAAGCCATTCAGAGACTACCTTTCAGCTGCAAACTACCTAGAAATTTAGTTCAAAGCATAGAGATACTTAATGATGCCACAATGATAACATTTCTAAGTAATCAAGATGTATTTCTCAGAGGATTCTACTAAACTGGAGAGAAAGAAATATTTAGGGAGACATGGAGAGATTTGGGAGATAGGGATATTTACTTCTCAACTTGTATAGGCGATAAGTACAAGCTGCTCTTTCTTACAAGGCCTTTTATAGGCGATAAGTACAAAGTAGATTTGAAACAACAATAGAAAATAAAGGTAAGATGGGACAACACAACGGGGACCAAGTATTGTTTGCTATAGTAATTAATGACCAATGATCGTGCTATAGTAATTTTATTATAAGCTTATCTCCATTTGGAATTATAGTCACATTCTAAGCTGTCTGAGCTGTGAGTGTCTCTTTGTAGTAGCAAAGCATCCCACACGTTTAGACCATTTCAAGGAAGTTTGTTTTCAGGTTCATATGTCCTAAAAGGTCCTGGAGTGTCAATCTCTTAGCTCAGATTTTTAGGTATGATTGGTTAGGGCCAGTTTGATTTGTGGACATAATAAGAGATGGTGTTGGGGTCTAGTGCAAAGGATAAGGACAATGATCCGTGATCACAAGAATCCTAAGAGGTCCCCCTTTTGATCCTAAGAGAATTGTGCGGGATTGTTAGTGTTTGCCATTTATTGCTTATATGCTTAAGTTGTCCTTGCCCAATTCTATGCCTAATTGAATTCTTTGAGTCCCCATCTTGCTACAGGTGTAAGTCCTTCGTGGTCCCATGGAACAGGCGTTGAGTAGTATATATTTCTTCAAGAATGGTCCGATTTTCTTGATATAGAATTCTCTGGAGTTCTTTATAGTTGTATTTAATGGATCTAACGTAATCAGGAAATGATTTGTAAATACGAGCTACTTGAAGATGTGGCTGAGGTTTGTAAGTTATGTTACCTATTATGGCTAGAGTTTTATTATGTAAAAAGTCCATGGACAACAAAGATTCACAATAGTGGGTGTTTCAAGCTATGTTTGAGTAATTCTCAACTCCTTTAAGAAGAGTCGTTTTCAATAAACGGGAGGATAAAACCATTTGAGCACGGTTAAGAGATTTATGTCATTCTCATTTTCATTGTTATAATCAAGTGCGATCAGTTTGGTTAATTTAATAAGGAATTTTCTTGTGAGAAACTCAATAGCTATTAAATATTTATTGGTAAATACCATAACAGCCTTCTAGATTAATGGATGTATAAACGAATAATATATCACATGGAACAAATTAAAGAGAACAAAAAAGAGGGTTTAGCAAAAGCTGATCCCATTACAATTGATGTTGGAAAAAAAAAATCATCCACCTTAGGGAAAAGCTAAAATAAGTACTATCACAAAACTAAAGGAAGCCATGCAAACTCTTCCCCCATTATATCATGTACTGGGAAAAGAGTCATTTAGATTGATGCTAGTGATGAATATTGGGCAATTATACGCTAGAGCCGAAACACTTTTATTTACATAACTTTGATGAACATCACGAGTCAGTACAACAAAAGGCCAAAGCTTTACTAGGCTCGGCTATAACCCAAAAGTACCCGACCCCTACATCAGTCATGTACATCGATCCATCATCCAGTGTCGGCTATCCAAAAAGTGTCATCCTCTACCGATTACACGCACAATCACACCCAGCCCGGTGCATTGATTGGTGGCGGCGACGGCATCCCCATCATGATCCCGTCGCGACGAATATACACGAACAGGAACTCCTAGACTACGGGGCCATCAGGTAGACCCACGTCATACATAACTAAAACTCGAACATGGATGAACACCAGACCACAAACACCAACACAGGAATGCTCCAAGCACTCAACCTCAACGTCAGACGGTAAGCCATAGAAAGTACTACGTGTGATCGGTAACAGAGGCATCTCTTAATCTAAAATGTTAGTCCCAAAGGGGTGAGTACAAACACTCAGCAGTAAAAGATTCCTCAAACTATATCAAGCATTACTATTAATATCCAGATTCAAGTATGGTAGACAAAACAAGACATTTAACAATAGGTATGTATCAAAATCATGAAAACCTTCAATGTAGTAACAATGTAGTCTTAATGTGTAGTGCAACATATCCAAGATAGACAAATCTCAATCACAGGGTCAAACTGAAACATCACATTCCATTCCATGCCATACGCTCAGTCTTATATCCAGATCCACACACACTTATAATGGAATCATTCATTTTATTTTTCAAAAGGTTTCACCCCCGGAGGACCAATGTTTGCGTCCCTCCGGCATTCAGCCATTCAAGGCCACCGGGCATTTGAAGCGAATCACGCCTCCAGGCATCTCGTACCCCACCTAGCATCACAAGGAACCTCGAGGGCCTCCCATGAAAATGGTTACCCTGGCCATCCGGAATTATGTACTGACAAGCATACCACCGAGCATCCCGAAGCTCCCGGGCAATAACCTCCGGCATTCAGCCATTTAAGGCCACCGGGCATCCACAATGCATCGACTCACTCAATCCTCTGGGCATCCCGACTCCCGGGGTATTGTTTGACCCAAGGGTTCAACAGTAACAACTCAATATTTTAATTTACAAGACATTTTCAAATGCTAAAACAAGACGTCTCATGGACCCTCTATCACATATCAATATTGCACAAATATCCACAGCCAATACCATCATATCACATAGCCATTCGAAACACCTTCACTTTCGGATACTTTTGTGAAAATTCAAGAATAGAATAGCCCGACTTTTACAATGCACAGTTCGGGTAAAATTTTTGAAATAAATACTAAATGGAGAAAATTATGAAATTTTGACACATTATCAATGAGACCTAGAGGAAAAAATTTCATGAAGAACACCAAGTCAAATTCCATACATATCAAGAGTAAAAACTTTGGTATTTCTTGCTACAGTTTCTGTAAAATTTCCAGATTTAGCATTTCCATATGAAAATCATTTCGTCGACCAAATCTTGTCCATTTATGCTAAATTTTTTATATGTTACTCTCACAGATGTGCTCTCCAACTTTCATTAAGGATTTGAAATAAAATTTTGGCTATAAAATTCCAGAAAAATCGAGAAATCACCAGTGGTCATGCTGTCCTTGCGAAAACAGTTCACTAGCCTAAGGAGGACTCTTCCTATACTTTGGGTTTCGGTATCCAACTTCCACAGTCAAGATCTACAAGCATATTACACCACAATGCAGCCTCTTTACTTCTCAAAAATCTACCATAGCTAAATCCTTGAGTTCTCATTTCAATTTAAAAACGAAATCCACCAAAAACTTGCTCTATTCTTGCTCCAATACCTCGGCCAGCTTTATCTCCTTTATCAAAATCGACATACAACTCCAAATTCCACATTTTCTCACATCAACCAACTCCTCACTAGATAAAATAGCAAGCAAAACATAGATTAAAGAACTTCTACTTGCCTCAAGTCCTATGCGACACAACAAAACGGAGAACTCGAGGTCTCGAACGCAGCTCAATCGACGGCGGAACTAGGCGGCGTCAACGGCGGCAGCTAGGACACGGCGGAAGACAGCCTTCCTCTTCCCCTTTGCGGCCCGCACTCGCCTCCTCTCTCTCTCGCTCACTCGCACGAACTCTCCCTCTCTCGGTTTCACTCTCTTTCTCTCTCTCACTCGGCGACTCCTCGAGCAATCCGCCTCCCCCTTTCTCTCTTAACCTTTCTTTCACCCTCATGATTAGTAATCATGAGGTTTGCATGCTAGTGACACATGGAGAATCCCTCGCGCCACTTGTCAATCTCCATGCAAGGTGATGGCCCTCAATGAACCAAGCTTGGGCCAGACCTTGGTTGACTGAATGGTGGGGAAAGGGTGGGCTGCTTTGGGCAGTTTTGGGCCTTAGGTGTCCAGCCCACTCTTGCTTCTATTTTTCCACTTTAATCCCCACTTAATTTCATAATCTCAATTTCTCACATGGCCATATAATATTGCAACATTAATCGATGGAAATCCGACTTATAGAGTACACGGCCAAGAATAGAAAATTCTTTATCAATTCATCCTTTAGTACAATCCTTGATCGCACATGGACATAGGATAGATTTCCAACAAAACAATTGTCCATTAAATGCTCGGCCTTGTTTAATTGTAATCCATTAGTCTAATGACTATAATATAGTCCGATGGCGCTTCCGATATATATTCATGGGTCTTAATGCATCTAGGGATCGCTATGAAATTTTTAGGATGCCACACACTCCGACCTTGAAGGAATATAGCGTTGCCATTGGGAAACCTTTAGTCTTAAAGTTGGTCAGTCCACCCATCGGGATGGAGCGTGCATCAGTTTTATCTTATTTCCTAAGAGTCAAAAGATAGGGGGCGAGGAAAGTTTTGAGAGCAAATCTCAATTCTTGCCTATTTTTATTTATGAACGAATTCTTTCAAGATGCCCCATCAATTCAAATGAAGAGGATCTTCTTGCTAGTGTTCTTTGGGTTTGTAGTGTTCCCTCGTTGTAGGAACACTATTAGTCCCTCAACTACATGGGTAGCTCGAGAAGTATATGCGAGGAAAGGCTTTTTCAATGCCATTTTGACTAAAATCCCCTGTCGAATCATACCGAAGGCATAAACATGATCGTTGAGGAAAAGAATGCGTGCAAGCAGGCATTTAAAGTGAATGTTCTCAGATTATACAAGATGCTAGCGTTAGCCGGACATTGAGAGGAAAATGATGACATTTCCATGGAGGATAAGCTAATGTGCATTTCCAGAATGATCGATATTGGGTATAATTCAAAGTGCAAGAGAGGAGAGACCCAATAGCTTGATGACGTCAGCCTTGTTTGAATTCTCTCCTGAGAACTTGCCTCGTGAATTTATGGAAGTAGAATCTATTCAATTCACGGCTAAAGAGATGGTCACCATGATCACGCCAGTCGTGATTGATCTATCGGAAGAGGATTATTCCTGAGAGTCCAATGAAGAGGAAATGAGGCCTGTGGTCATTTACCTTATGTCTGAAGAATTTTCAGCGTTGGAGGTTAGTGGATGTGATATGAAGCCGGTTGTGATTGAACCTACTACCCGAGGACGAGGATGAGATAATCATCGAAGTTGCCCATAGCATTGACACTAAGGCGATCCTTTGGGATTATGTAACAAGTGAGATCGATGCTGTTTCTCAATCAGGCCAATGTTACACACCTGCTGGGGTGGTTGAAAAGAAAGCCGTCAATAACGACGAGGTAGAGCAGTTCTTAGGGATTGTTAGAATGAGGGAATTTGAAGTTGTGAAACAAATAAGAAAGATGCCAGCTCATATATTTCTTCTAGATCTCTTCAAATCCTCTGAAAAGCACAAGAATGCATTGTTGAAAGTCCTCAATGAAATGCATGTACCAGAGACTATCGGCGACAGTCAATAAGAGGAGTTTGTTGGATCAACTTTGTTAAAAGATCAAATCTTATTTGCCAATGAAGACTTCCCGGCTGAAGGCCACAATCATAATAAGGCCCCGCTAATCTCGGTAAAATGTTGCTATACGATTATTGCAAGGGTATTGATTGATAATAGGTCCACATTGAATATCTATCCATTGACAACACTACAGCATCTTGAAATTAATGAAAATAGATCCAAACATCAAGGTCTACCGTTTGGGCCTTGAATAGTATGAAGAAAGAGGTGGTAGGAGAAATTGAACTGGAGCTGTCAATCGGTCCGTCTCCTTAGCGGTGAATTTTCAAATGTTGGACATTCCTAGTGTCTTTTAACTTCCTATTGGGGCGACCTTGGTTACATAATGCAGGAGCTGTTCCTTCGAGTTTACACCAGAAAGTCAAGTTCGCTATTGACGGAAAACTGGTCACAATTCATGGATAAACTGATTCTAGGGTCTTTCATGATATTGCAATCCCTTACATCGAGCCTGAAAGCAAGAGTCAAATTATCTAACTTGATTGACATTATGGCGTTGCGGAGATAAAACTTTTGCCACAAGAATCTCTCTCATCCTTGCGTAGTGCGCAAATATGCATGATATTGCCCTCTTGAATGGAAGCCAAAGAAAACCAAATCAACTGCACTCTCCGGAAAAAATAAAACAAAAAAACAAAAAACAACCCTGCTTCGCTGCGTGAATATTTGAAGCTTATCCTTCTGTCGCATGCCAATGCGCAGAAGCTACCACAAAGCAGGCAAACCAGTTATTCAAAAAAGACAGGAGGCAAATACGCATCCTTGATCTCAAGCCATATACAAGCCCATATTCCAGAGCCATGTGGTTGAGGAAACCCTCAGTAATAGACGCCCATATCCATTATTGAGCAACTCATGCATATAGCTTTGTCTTCGGAGGTGATTTCCAACTGGCTCAACACCTGTTTCCTAAACGAAAGCCTGCCCATTCGACTTCGTTCATCTCCAATTTGTCTCATTTGCATCTGTAAATATGGCATTATGATGTTCTATGAGGTTCTGAACGACTTCAATAGTGGCTGCCGGGTCATCCGTTTCACCTTCCTCTGCAAACATTGAAATCAACAAGACATGTGAGTTGAGTGAAAAAGAGTTTATCGCCTCACGAAACGGAATTGCTGCTATTAAGTCTGCAGTCACCAACAAAGCTTATTAATATCCTTCAGGGGGCCACATCAATATAATAGTTCAAACCACCTAAGAAGTTCTTCAGACTTGCTGATTTCATTTCCAGTAAAGTAGACCAAATTGAGACATATTACCAAAAATAAAAAGTTAACAAGAACAATAATAACCTGCAAGCATCTCCCAGGCACTAATTGCTACAGTTGGGTCCACGCTTTTAGGAGGGCTTCCCGATAGCTTGTTCCAATATTCCCTATAAAACTCAGGGTTCCTCCCCTTCTGCCACATCAAAACTGGGGCCATCTCAATCGCAAGGCTCCGAGCATCCATCTGTGCAGAAATAAAAACCAGTCTAATCAGATAGGTCACTACTTGCCAGAACTATGTCCATTTTCTGATGATGGTATCTGGACCAGATTAACTTCTATGAAAATTAGCAGCAGAGCTAAAGCATGTAGCTCCAATGATCTCAAGGTTAAGTATTTGTTTTAGGCCTCAGAATAGAGTAAATTGAATAAATGCCCACGGCACCATTAGATTAGCCATTAATATAGAAATGTGAACTGCTGCTTTGGAACTGCTGAAATTAACACAGTGGCAGCACTTCCCTGTTTAACTGTTCATATTCCCTCATCTAGCTCAAGAAGAAGAAAGAAGAAGAGTGGGTCATACCAACACAAACCAAGGGTGCCCCCCCATATTCCAGTGATGCCTAAAGATGATATCCATACATAAATACAAAACTGAGCAGCCTTAACAGTGCAATACCAGTTATAGCAGTTCTTCCTTATAAGATCATCTTCTACTTTTGTCCACTAAGTAATAAAGTGGTTCACCATGTTTCATTGCCAATAAGAACAAAAATAGGAGGCATGCATGCATATGAGAGAGAGAGAGAGAGAGAGAGAGAGAGAGACCACCTTGTTATGATGTGAGTTCTGGCTGATGCGGAGCAACAGTGCTGTTATATATTCTAGTGTCATGTAATTTGCACTCGGGAGTCTCTCTAATATGCTTCTCATTGCTTGTACACTAGAACGAGCACTTTTTAACTCTTCATAGAGATCAAAGGTTGTTAGTGGCTCGGGAAGGCTTGCAAGGTAGCATTTGGCAAGTATTGCCACATCCAGTGGATTTGTACCATCGGGAAGTGAGGCATCTGGATCTGTGGAACAAAAGAAAGTATCTAGCACCTCACACTCTAAATTAAACAATTGAAAGTCAAACATGTTATCGATCAGAAAAGTTTAAAGTCAAATGTGCAATGAAGGAACATGTAATATACCTTCATTGTATTTCACAACCAATTGCTGAATAACCTCCTTATCTCCTTCAGATTTGAACAAATTCTGAGAATTTACCCCTAAAAATAAAAACAGCGCACAAATTACTGTTGATGCTTTTCAATTTTGTGATGATAATGCAGAAAAATCCGCAGACCCATAACCACCTGTACTTATAAGATATTCAGCACATTTGATCAAAATATTAGGAACAGGCCTGCTGGATTGCTGCCGTTGTACCATTATCTCAATTGGGACACCAAATGCTGCAAACAAAGTTTAAATATGCAACTGTTACTCTGTGATCTAGTAGAAAGACGTCACATCAAAGAAAGTTACTAAAATCTAGGACAGTCCAAAGGTAGTATATGTTCCGCAGAATGACTATGCTTAAGCAAGAAAATGATTTTGGTCTACTACTGAGGAGTTGCATAATTATAGGAACCCTCCAAAGACAGATCTACTTGTCATAACCTTTTCGAAAAATTTTAGAAGGAGTTCCAAGTTGATGATGTAGCATGCACTAGTATCCCCTTTCTGGATCCCCAAAGAGCATAGTCAACTCACTAAGAACTGTCGAGCAGCACCATAAGAGATAAAAGTGAAGGACTACCTTGTTGAACTCCCCCTCTTAGATGGAAAATTCAATGGAAGAGAGAGAGAGAGAGAGAGGAAAATAATACTTAAGGGTCTGAAACTTTGACATGTTGATTCATACCACAACAATCCAGAGCACCACAAATATATGGTTATCCATACCCAAAAATTGAAAGATACCTCTACAATTTCCACAGAACAATACAAATATCTCAGTACTTTGAAAAGAGAAAACCGTTTTCAGTACAAGCAGAAGTAAATGAACTCTATGGCCAAGCACAAGATGCATGTCAATTACCATCCATGCTAGAAAATCCCTGCAACAGCAAGAAAACACGTCAGAAACTTGCTGTTAATACACAGAATGGATGAGGGAGTAATTTATGCAGTCAGCCTCATAATTCTTTACCTTCTGCCGTCTTTCCATATCTGTAATAATGGATTTACTTCTCTGCGCAGTCTTTTTTGCTACCTGAAGAATCATTTCTTGAATAAGTACATCGCCTTTTAGAATTGTACACTAGCAAACCATTGTTGTTTAGAACATCTATGAACCTCATTTTTGACAGCATACAACATGGAGAATAAGTTTCTTAATAATCGAAATCACAAAGAGAGATCTCTAATGGTAAACAACTGAGCCCTATTTTGAGATCACGGGCAAGAAATAGACCATCAAGTGCAAGACCCTTTAGAATCAACCAGTTAGGTTTGATTTTTAAGCTGCAGGAATATAAAGCCAAACTCAGTTTAAGGATGTGTAGACCATGGAGCTACTCTTGCTATGTACGCGAGCCCAATAATTATGCCCCGTTATCTTATCGGACAAAAAATAGTGATCTTGAAGAACTAAGTAACAAGTGTTGACTCAATGTATCCTTTAAGATCATCAAATAAATCCAAGTCTCGCCACAACCTACCTCTTCAACTTTCGTCTTGCCAACTACAACTTTATCCTTAGTGCCTGTGATACCCTTCCTCAGAAAAGAGCCAGTAGAGGCAGCAGTTTCTATGAGACGCTCTTGGACTGCATGTCTCACTGATGGTTGCTGAAGGAGCACCCATCGGCTTTTCACTGCTGATCCAACCCTTCCGGCAATTTCAGTAGCATTGCCTTTGGCATCCTTCGCTACCTCGCCAACAAATGCTCCGGCATTCTTCCCTGATTCTTTAAGTCTCCCACCTATATTTACAACTTGAAGTCTAAGCCATGCACAGTGAAATGACAAAGTGAGCTTGTACGGAAAGAACCAGGTATACCTGATGAAGAAAAGAAGCCCCTCGCCCTGTCGTGCCACGGAGCTGACACATCTGAAGACATTGGTATGTGGCAATCGGCACTCCTTTCCCACGCTACAAAAAGATCTTCTCCTGCATGAATCCATCAAACGTGTATCAGAAACACTGACAAGTAGACCATTCAAGAACAAAATTGAGCTCCCGAGATTATCTAACTAAAGGCTGCTTGATTACCCAGTAAAAGCTAGAATCAATCAACACGGTTCCTCGTTTCACCGGAAATGGATCGACTCTCAAATAAATAAAAAAACCTTTTTTTACTCCAAAATCAATTCTCCTCGCAGCTGCTCTGAATCGCCCC
This sequence comes from Eucalyptus decipiens, assembly GCA_014182575.1. Lineage (NCBI taxonomy): Eukaryota > Viridiplantae > Streptophyta > Magnoliopsida > Myrtales > Myrtaceae > Eucalyptus > Eucalyptus decipiens. The sequence goes on along the minus strand of CM024609.1, from coordinate 46,774,095 downwards.
ATCGCTGAAGTACCCAGGTACAACACAAGTTCAAATTGAAAAGAAGCAAATTACGAGTCTCGATACATCTGCTGGCAGCCTATTGGTTAGCCGCCACCATTTTTAGCGGTCAAAGACGACGCTTCCTATCGAGAATTTCTCACAAAGCTTTGAACGAGTCGAAGATCCTCGTCTCGCCATGCGCGGACCAAAATTTAAGATTTTGCGATGACCCAAAACATCGAAACGACAAAACGACGATGTGCAGACAAAAGGAGAATAAAAAAGATCCTGCCCATAATGTATCTACAGATGGAATCCAAAGAAACTCGCGGCAACACAAAGACAACCGATTCAAACAAAGAAGAACCCAATCGACAAAAGACACAGAAAGTTCACCTCAAGGCTCAACGATTCAGTCCACCTCAAAGAGAGAGCTTTTCTTGTTCTCTTTCTGTTCTGATAAGCAGATGAGCTTCCTGTTCGGCTCGCTGAGAGAGAAGCCAAAAAGGAGAGAGAGACAGGGGAGAGAGAGAGATTGAGGCTGTGATGTAGAGAGAGAAAAAGTCGACTCTGGCATCCGGCGTTCACGAATGGCCAGCCTTGAGGTAAGAAAAAGGGTGCGCGTGCGGACAGAACGTTTTTCTTTTAATTCAACGAGAATTAGTGCCGTAATAGTGCCTTTTCAATGAACCCCATTTTGGCTTAATGAGGTTTTGAATAGTTGTCCTCCTTTGAAAAATCAATCTCTTGACGACAGGATGATAGCAACCACCAACGGTGGTCTCTTCAACCGTAATGAAATCTTTGGCCCACGCAATCATTTCCCGGCAGAACCGTGGAGCGAATATTTATATTATTTTATTGTCCAAATTACGATAAGTTCTTTGAAAGTGAAACTGACCAATTCTCTTATAGATAGGTACCAAGATTCCTAATTGTTGAAATTGGGAACTCAACCAATTGACCGGGAAACAACCTAAAAGCAGCCTGGAGGTCAAATTGAGATTGGCTTCCCTTTTTTTAGTTTCGCAGTTTTATTTAATTACTCTATCCTATACCATTTTTTTTTTTTTAAATTCCCAATTGAGACTATAATGACCTGCTTGTATTGGAATGCTCGATATCATTATTTTTTGCAAAAGTTCTCAACTAAGAGACTAGTTCTTTGGTTTTAAACCAATTCTATGGATCTGAGGCCAGAATCAACATTTGTCACGGCCAATTCCTAATTTTTTTTACATGGAAACCAAGCTGATCCTAGTGTGAACTAGCTATATGGGTAAGGCCGGTCCAATTTGGTTCCCAAGTTGAACTAACCCGGTTGTTGACCCCCAATTTCTCATGACCAATGTCTCAGAAAAGAAAATCATGTTTTGTATGGTAGCACAAAGGTATTAGATCTCTCTTGCTTGCAAATGTATCATGAGTGAGGCAAGATATTCTCAATGTCATTTTCATGTGGTAAATTGATGATAAACTTTTGAACAAGTAAATCTCATGTAAGATTTTATCGTCTCACTTAATATATCAATTTGGCAAATCAATCTTGAGATACCAAGCAGTACTCTGTTACCATATGTTGGCAAACCTTAATCAATTCAAGACGCCATGCATTCTTCATGTCATATTGGCGGTGAACCGTTAACTTATACATGCATCGAGCACGAAGTTATTTTCGAGTTATACATGTAGAAGACGCTGATAGGCTTTAGGGAACATCGAGTACGAGGAAACGTGGAAGAATTAGACATGCTGGCGAGCCACAGGACCCGACCTAGTTTACTAGGCACCAAACATAAACTGAAGAAGCCCGGACAAACGCTTTCCTTCTTGAGCCCCAGCTTATTATCCAACGAGGCCCAAATAGTGAATGGAACAAATGGCTTCTGTGGAAGATCATCTGAGATTTGCTTTTCCCCTCAAATCTAAGAAGAGAGGACATCGATGATGCTGTGTCTGGTCCGTATTGCTTGTTGAGTTATGAAGTCGACCGGGACTTTCGTTTGCCCCAGCAGTTGAATATGACCTTAGACATTCGGAAGATATTGTGTTCAAAATGTTGATGAATCAATTTGAGCGGAAAAGAGTTAACGACCATGAGAATTCATGCCGACACTGGGTCGTGGTCCTTCCAGCTACTCGTTTCATTCTCCTGGTCCACGATTCTCTTCCAAAACCAGTGTTCCCTCCAAACTCTATCCATTCGCTCGATGGGGATATTCTTGGTCTCTGGCAGCAGAAGGTACACGAATGCAGTCATGACAGCCACCCATCCCCCGAAAAAGAAGAAAATCCCTGACTTCAAGTGGCACAGCATTGCTAAAGATGTTTGAGCGACTGCAATGGTGAAGACAAAGCTCACTGCGACCGTAATACTCTGCCCTGCTGATCGGATCTCCAGCGGGTATATTTCGCTCGGAACAAGCCACCCTAGAGGCCCCCAGGACCAGCCGAATCCAGCAACATAGATGCAGATTGATAGCAACACCACATAAGCGTACCCTTTGCTCAATCCACCGTGATCTCCTAGCTTAGCCGCCATTATTCCTCCGACCATCACTTGCGACGCAAGCATCTGAATGCCCCCGACAAGGAACAATGTTCTTCTGCCTAGCTTGTCTACTATGAGCATTGATATGAAGGTCGAACTGCAACCAATGACACCAGTCACAACTGCGGACATGAGTGATGCACTTTCCCCAAGGCCGATGGCTCGGAACAGGACCGGGGCGTAGAACCCAATGACGTTGATTCCCGTGACTTGTTGAAAGAATGGAATGGCAATTGCCATGACCAGTTGAGGCCTATACTTCTCTTGTGTGATTGTTCGAAACGGTTGGCGAATGGCTTGTATGTTTAAGTTTGCCTTGACGAGATCATCCAGCTCTGCCTGAACGCTGGGCGTTCCTCGCACGAGTTGCAGCATGGATTTGGCCTTTTCTGGTCCATTGTGGCTTTGGATTAGGCTGTTAGGTGTCTCTGGGAGGAAAAGCGCACCGAGTGTTAGGATTGAGGCTGGGACTGCACCCATGGCAAGGGAAACTCGCCAACCCCAACCGCCTTTGATCTTCTGAGTTCCATAGTTGATGAGGTTAGCTGACAGTGCACCAATTCCTAATGAAAATTGGAAGCCATTGTTGAAAGCTCCTCTGTACCTTGGTGGTGCCATTTCCGAGAGATAAAGAGGAACTGACTGCCAATCCAATCAAACATGCATAGAAATTGTTAAGTAATGTCCGAACCCATCAAAAACAGTTCATGTCATATGATGACTACCTGATTCGCAAAACCGACCCCAACGCCAAGCAGAGCACGGCCTAATATAAGCATGAAAACATTGGAAGCTGCACCTCCAAGGGCTGAACCGGCGAGGAATGCAGCTCCTCCTATCAACATCGATGGTTTGCGTCCGAAAACTCTAGTGACGAAAGATGCAAAAAAGGAAGCAAAGAGGCCAGCGATATAGAGGGAGGAAGTGAAGGAGGTCAATAATTGGCTATCGAACTTGCAGTAGTTGCTGATCTTGGTGTCTTCATTCATCTTAATATAGACTTCATGGAAGAACCTCTTCAAAAACGAATCCATTGAGGTCACTCCACCTAAGGAATTATTTGCACACTTATCAGAACAACGTCTTTGTATAGATCAGCGATCACAGTGGTCACCAACCTTAGAACTTCAATTCTTGCAAACGCATTTTTTTAGCAAACTAACAAAGAATAGGTGTATGCTTAATTACGTTAGGAACTTCATCTAATCAATCAGCACAAGACAACTTGGAGGTCATAGAACCACCTATGACATTCGTCGAGAGCTAGCAGAGATAAGAAAAGAAATCAAGGCACTTTTCCTTCACGAGGAGCATCCAAAAGATGGCAAGAAATAATGAGACAGACCTGAAATTCCAATGTCATAGCCGAATATGACACCTCCCATGGCTGCCATCAGACATGACAGTATGACAAACCAAGTTATATTGCCGTTGTAGTTCCCTTCCGCAGCACTCGTTCCTGCAAATCCCACTGCCATGGCCTTGTTCAAACTTCCTCACAAGCGCAGAGAGAGAGAGAGAGAGAGAGCCTGTCTTGACTTGTAGTGATGAGCGACATAGGGACCAGGCCACTCCGTAGAACATTCAAACTAACATCACGTAGCATATATGTGGAGATTGCGACATGAATGGGGTCAAGATTGAATATTGAAGTGGTGACTTTGTTTCCATGTGAACTCCTCTGTCAGAGGACAAAAGGCAATGATTGTATAAAATATCAAGCAAAGATTGACTGAATCGAAAGAAGCCAGTAGGAAATTTCCGAAGGATGCTGCTTAATCGCGCTAGCACATGCATCCAAGTAGCCCTCAGACATTGAAGGGATCTTTCATTATATGTCTTGGCCAAAGAAAGAAAAGTCTCTCCTCGTTACATAAGGGTTGTAAGATGACATTTAATTAGGGAGGTAAATGGGATATGAAAATATATGAACTTAAGACCTCGAGCTCTGATACCATGTGAGATTTCGTGGGATTATTACTAACTACTCTAAAAGTTTAAATTATTAGAAGAAAGCGTGATTTAATATTTAATTATTTAACAAGGGTCATGATGCTCGAGCAATATGAAAATTGCGAATGGGAAGCAAGACCTTTTCTTTTTTTATTTCCCCTGCTGGTCCAAAGGTCTTGCGTGGCCCCTAAAAGTCATGAGTTACATGCGTTGTTTATACTTTTATAAAGCTAGGTTAGATACTTTATCCTACCCGTCACGCGGAGTTTGGTTTTCTTCTATTTGATTAGAGTGATTAGAGAAAACTTTCCACACGCCCTTTTGATTGGCAAGTCACAACCATAAATATTATCCAAATTTATATTTCTTTAATTTCACATGAGGGTGTTGTCCACATGTTGTAATCCATAAATTGGTATAGTTCACCATAGGGTCAAAGAAAAACTTAACCCATTTAAATATGCCTAAGTTAATTAGATATAGTTATGTAGCCATTGATATTACTTTAAATGTCCATTCACTCAATCCCGTTTATAGTGGTTTTTGTTTTACGTTTTTTTTTATGCATTTATTGAGTTTCATAACTTTGAGCATGAAACATTTGAAACCTATTCAATACACTAAAATTGATGTATAAAATAATCTATGATTTCCCAATAAATCCTTGGCAATCGAGAGCATTTCTTTTTACCTTCAAATTCTAAAGCAAAGTCATAAGTAGAAATGTTTTACGTGTTCCATGCCGGCATAAGTAATTGTTTTTCTTACGTTGGTGCAAATCTACCCCTCACTTTCACTAACCATCCATATAGACATGATCCTGAGTTGAGCTGCTCAGTAGGCTTTTTAAGGCTTGTATCAAGCCCAACGTGTCCAGTAGCAATTTGGATAGGCTTGCTCAAGGGTTTAGTAGTGAAGCCTAGCTTGACCGTGCCGCAAAACTGTCATACAATTTTTCTTGGACAACATATTAGGCCCTACCCGACTCAAGCCCGACCAATGGTCATCTCTTCATTCTTTTCTTTTCTTTTGGTCGAAAGTCATCTCTTCATTCACAATCCACGTTCGTATGTTGATTATTCAGTTTGGTGGTTCAACAAAAATCGAATTGATCGGTTTGGAAAAAGACTTTAATCCTAGCTCGAACCGAGCCAATTCTTCAACTTGTCATTGGTAGGTTTCATTTCAAATCATTACTATCAAATTGGGATACAAACGAGATATGTAGCACGCACTTAAAACAATGTAGCTTCTCTGTGTTATGAAAACTAACAAAAGGGCACATCTATTTCTCCATGACCATTATATTCGGAGGAGCATGGTCAAACTTAAGTCAAAATTTATTATCCATAAGTTACAAATTTCTAATTTAGCTAAACTTAAATCCCAAAGTATAGCAATTCTGTTAAAATTTTATCATCCGATAGTATAGAGCAATATTTGATAATACTTACATCGCTCGGCTTAATTACATATTCTATTTGTCAACAAATTCAAACATTTTAATGATGCATTTCACATAAAATCAATGGTTTGAGACACTTTTTCAAAAAAGAAAAAAAAAACCTTGCATTGCTTAAACAAATTAATCAAGGAAAAATAACTTTATATTGTTTTTAATTAAGAATGAAAAGAAGTTACAAACGCTTGTTTTAAGATAAACATTTTCAGATCTTTAATATTACGAGAAATTAACGGACTTTGTTATCAACCGAAAAAATGTAACATAAAAGGAACTTACCAATTTGATTGGACTCGGTTTATTGATTTTTAGAAAAATGTCTCAAATGTTTGTTGAATTTTGGCTCAACGTATAATTTAATCATTGAACTATTAATTTGTTCGATATAATCACTGAACTTTCAGTACATGTTTAGTCCATTCACTAATTGACGGATTAAATTGAATATTCACTAAAATTTTAGGGATAATATTAAATAAAGTAAACGTTTTGGGATCAAATTTTATACTAGACCAAAATTTATCGATAGAGCATGATTCATTGATTTTTCAATATTATAGAGACCCGTGAATACAACCTGCCAAGGTTTGTGTGCAAGGCGTTTGGACTGAACCGGGACGGAGGCGTCACCAGTCAATTGGGCATGACCAGTGGCTTCCCCGGCTTGCGAATAGGACGCCTCCGGAATCATCTCCCGTTGCTTTCAGTGTCACCTCAATCTCATCTGCTTCCACGCCATTTTCTTCAATCCACTCTCTTTCTTCTTCCGCGACCGCGACACGATCCGATCAACAGCGTCGGCAGGAGCAGAGCCATCCGATTTCCATCGCTCTCCAACTCTCCGTCGGCTCAAGGCAGATCGTCGGTGAGAGCGGTTGCCACCGCTTCAGCGTCCTCCGAAATGGTGAAAGCTATCAGAGTTCATGAGCTCGGTGGACCCGAGGTCTCTCTCTCTTTTTCTCTCTCTCCCTCTCTTTCTCTCTCTCATGGGTATTCGTGTTGACTATTGAAATTCTCTGTTTGCCATCCAGTCGATTGAGTTCGTGAGGTTCTCTCAAATTCTTAAAAATCGGCCTTCTCTCTCTCTCTCTCTCTCTCTCTGCCTGTGCTTCGTGGGATATAAAATGGGTATTCGCGTTGACTATTGAAATTCTCTGTTTGCCACCAGTCGTTTGAGTTAGTGAGGTTCTCTCAGAGTCTTGAAAGTGGCTTCTTCTTCTTTTTTTTTCTATTATATCTTAGTGAACTTGAGTTTGGAGCAGTCCAAAGTTACAATCTTGGCTTTGATCGGGCGATGGGTTAGTTGGTGTTGTACTTAGCTCTCCAATAGGCACTGGAATTCACATCGAGAACGATGAATGTGTATTGGGTCGGGTATTTTCTCCAAATCAAGATCCGAGAATTTCCTTGTAAGATTGTGCAGCCGTGTGCCCTCATCTGATTGTTGCTAAAGGTGCATCTTTTGATGGGCGTTATGCAATTGTGGTAGGTCTTAAAATGGGAGGATGTGGAAATGGGTGAACCCAAGGAGGGAGAGATTCGCGTGAAGAACAAAGCCATCGGGATCAACTTCATCGATGTTTATTTCCGTAAAGGGGTATACAAGGCACCCACCATGCCCTTCACACCGGGTTTGTTTCCTGTTTGCCCTGTCGGAATTAGATGGACTTAATGCGTCGAGCATGATCTTACTTGTTGTGGCTTGGACTTAATTCATAATATTTGTCCAAGTCACTGTTGACAACTTGAAAAGACTCGGAGAATGCCCTTTGGTTTTAAAGGAATATTTGTATCCTTTGATCTGTTTTCAAGTCAATGCATGCTCGTTTTTAATCATCCATGCCAACATTGCAGTGTCCATGTTGCTCTTTTGTGTTTTCTCATTAAGGGGAAGTGATAGCTCACGAGTCATGATTTCTGCTCACTCTCTCTTATATAGCTGGGTTTATCTGCAGTTCCATGGTTACATGAGTTCTGAACTTGATTTGTGGAAGTATTTGACAAATATGAGATGAGTTAGAGTGATCTGTTTGAGATGTCATTGTAGCATTTATGATTAAGCAGTATTCTGTAATTGTTAACTAAGGTTCTGGAGTCAAGTCTTTCCGTCTATTAGCTGACTATATTAACTCAAAAATATCAAGTCTACTCCAGAGATCATGCTTGAATAGACAATTGATCCACCGAAACATTTGTCATCTCGTGCAATGTCTGCAATGGTAATGGTGTATTTGTGGAGCTATACAAACTCATTCACACTTTATTAAGTGTTGATAATGGATTCATCTTGCTGATGATGGGGTAGCATGTTGAGTGGATTATACATTAGTGGATGATATCCATCTGTCGCAGGCATGGAGGCTGTTGGTGAGGTAGTAGCTGTGGGACCTGGACTAACTGGAAGGAAAGTTGGAGATATTGTAGCCTATGCTGGCGGTCCAATGGTTCATATGCTGAAGAGCAAATTCTCCCAGCAAGTAAAGTTGTGCCCGTCCCTCCTTCCATTGGTCCAGTTATTGCAGCATCAGTCATGCTGAAGGGCATGACAGCTCAATTTCTCCTGCGTCGCTGCTTTAAGGTTGGCTTTATACTCCTCTTACAGCATTTGTATGTGCAAGAACATTAAGATTTATCATATACATGTGGGACAATGGATGAAGTAATTGGTGATGCTTTGCTTTTAAGGTGTTAACTACATACATAAAGAAGATGATTTTGTATCATTTTTTTTCCAAAGTGTTGGCAGAAAGCAGCCTCACTCTCTCCTCATTTAAGGCTTGACTATTTATTTTGTATTAAGGTTGAGAATGGACACACAATCCTTGTCCAAGCTGCAGCTGGTGGAGTTGGATCCCTATTGTGCCAATGGGCTAATTCCCTTGGGGCAACTGTCATTGGTACTGTCTCAACTAAAGAAAAGGCAGCTCAAGCTAAGGATGATGGTTGTCATCATGTTATTATCTACAAGGAAGAGGATTTTGTTTCTCGTGTTAAGGAGATTACATCAGGCAATGGGGTTGATGTTGTCTATGACTCAGTAGGAAAGGACACGTTTCAGGTAATTCAGTTTGATGTCACTTCCTGTTGGTCTGCACTCTATTGTGATTTATGGTAGAATAAAATGCTTTCCTCTTCTTGTCATCGCTTCTCTGAGATTGGTCAAAATCTTGAGGAGTCCCCTTATAGTGTTTGAGCGTGGGATTCTGTCTCTTTCGAGCATTGCATTGCAGCATGCTTTAGGAATTTAGTTATCATTCGGAAGTCTAATCCTTCAACCATTAGCAATTGTTGGAAGAATCTGTCTTTAAGCAGGTAATCACTAGTAAACGTGCTGCATGTGGTTTTTGCCAAAGTGGCTTGATCTGATGCTTAAGATCTATTTCGAGTACAAATAAGGTTCTAAACTGTAAAGCCGAGTGTTATTTTCGTATATGTTCTAAAAAGTCTCGTGAGACTTATTGATCGTGCAGGGATCCTTGGAATGCTTGAAGATTAGGGGCTACATGGTGAACTTTGGGCAGTCCTCGGGAACCCCTGATCCAGTCCCATTGTCGGCTCTTGCGCCAAAGTCCCTCTTTTTGACAAGGCCTAGCCTCATGCAGTACACCATCACTCGGGACGAGTTGCTGGAAGCTGCTGGAGAGGTATTTGCCAGTGTGGCCTCGGGTGTTTTAAAGGTTCGCGTGAATCACACATACCCACTGTCCGAAGCAGCGAAGGCACATGCCGATCTTGAAAGCCGGAAGACATCTGGGTCAGTCGTGTTGATTCCATAGGGAAGGCAAAGCAGTTAAGTCCTCTGTGTTAATGTCTATCGAGGCTACTTGGAGTGCCGAGGGTCGAGCCCCTCATAAATAAGTTTTCTATGCCGGGATGTTTCTCTTCAGATGATTAGCAAGGTCTTCTTCCTTCCTTGGAACAGGTGTGAGTAGCGGCTTCTAAACATTCCTAAATATAAGAAAAGATGTGTGTTCTGCTTGCCAGCGAAGAACTCTGTGAATATTTTTGAAGTTGGTCCTCCCCTTTTTTTTTTTTTTTTTTTTTGATGACCGAAGGACCGCCGAAAATCATCCTTCGCGGATAACATGACCCCCGGTGCTTAGTAGCATCGGTGGGATCTCGCCACAAGCCACTATGTAAACGTAAACCTTTCCTGGGACCCCACTTAAGTGGCGAGTATCTAGAGATTCGAACTCGTTCCTTCGGCGATGAGGTAGTGAAGCCTAACCATCACGGCTACCTATGGGTGGGTTGGTCCTCTCTTTTTGTCGCTATTGATGTTGGAAATATGTATTTCCATTGTTACGCATGAACGAAAGTATCAAATCTGACCGTGTGTGGAAATTACTTAATATTTGAAAAAAAGAAAATTATTCATGTGAAATTATGAACACATTCGAGAAATTATTCATTTATTAAAATTGACCGAATCGTTTTGCTAGAATAAAAGAACAATATAGAGCAAACCGTAAAATTTCAATCAAATAATTTGCAAGGCTTGTTAGCTCCGCATAAATTCTCTTGGGCTTTTTTTTTTTGGAAGGGGGGAGGAGAAGCAGCTCCGATCATCATTTTTTTTGTCCCAAAAAAGAAAAGAAATGTATTTCAAGATATTTTATCATAAACATCTTTCACTTTATTTACAAGTACATCTGAAAATAAATTTATTTTTTATTTTTAAAAAATAAAAAAAATAATTATAAATTCGATTTAAAAAATAAAAATATTAAAATATTAAAAGGAGTCATGGAGGAAAATTTAATCAAATTTTTCATATCAAACAATGAAAATATTTCTAATTTATTTTTTTTGGAAAATGTTTTTCTTGAAAAAAAAAAGAAACAAACAAAGGCTTATTGTTTTAAAAAATTATAAAAATTGTCAACTAGATTTGTGTTGCATGAAAGTGTTTTAGCAATACCATTTCTTTTAAAATAAAATCATCAAAAAAAAAAATTAGATTTAGTTATATGGATCGGGTATGAATTGAGAATGGATCAAGTCTAGTATGGGTATGAGTTAAGAATCTTGCACCACGATAAAATGTTCATAAACGAGTTAAATGGGTTGATTTGGATTGAACGATCTATGACCCGATTTAAATCCAACCCGACCCATCCGATTGACAGGTCTAATGTGAATTGCTCCATGATCTTCTTTCTTGAAATGATGGTTACCCCGTGATCCTATTTCCAAGTGATAATTGTTACCTCCAAAAATACTCACCCATAACCTTAACTGTCTTGCCGATTTTAAGTTTTGAAATTGAGTTTCAACATTCCTTTAATAATCATTCATCATCAATACTCATTTCGGCAGCTACTAACTATTTGTCATCATATTTCGATAACTAGATTTGTGGCATTGATGAATACCAATGTCGATTGACACATGTTAATATGTATACTTATCGATAAGCTAGCATACGTAGAGTGCACTCATGTACCATGCATGTGATTTTTCATGTTCATGTGCTATTTGTCGTGTTTGTTCTCATCCAGGTGCTAGGCAGGTGTTTATTGAAAACCATATTATTTTTTGTGTCAATAAATCCGCAGGCAGTTGAAACAAGAGTTCTTATCGCATTGGGACACATTTTCTCTACGAGTTCCTAAGTTCCCCTCTTGGAGCTCACACGCATTGGTCTTTACGGTGCCAAAGTTTTTTTTTTTTGTCGATTCTACTCTACTCCTACTCTAATTCTCACTCTCAGACTTTTGACATATCTTCTTGCAACACGTGGGAGTCGAAACCCACACTTAAAACTAAATTGCCCTCACCCCCAACCTCTCCCGAGAATGTGGGGATTTGAACCCCTCACCCCCCCCAATTCCATGTTACAAGAGTGACTGCAAGGGCAAACCCAGTGATTATGGTGACCAAGCCATTTTCCTCATTTTTCACCAAGCTTGTCCCCAAAAGATAAGAAGAAGAAGAAGAAATGATACTAAGGATATGTTTGTTAATGCTTCTATTATTTTGTTTTTTTGTTCTTTTGTTCTTTGAAATATAAAACAAACAAAAATTCGTTTAATAACGTCAATTAATTTTTCTATTCCCGAGGAATAGATTTAGAATAGAGATAGGAAGTACAAAAAAGTAACTTCTTTTTTTTTTTTACCAGCTACTGGCAATAGTCAGCAACAAGGAAGAAGAATGAAAGAAAAAAAGAAAAAAAAATCTTAAAATATTAAAAGAACTTCTACGTTACAGAAAAATTTATAAATCGTACTAAACGCAATTCTATTTTTTTTTTCATTCCAAAAATAAAAATTTTGTATAATTACCAAACGTATATTATTCTAGGGAATAGAAATATAAAAAAAAAAAATTTTGAAAAGTGTCATGACCTAATGAACCACCAAGGTTTGGCTAATTGATTGCTAAGCCTAAATTTAACTTGAACTCTCCCCAGCCCATACCAATTCGCAACTTAGGTTCAAGTTCTTTACATGCAATTAATTTTTTAATTAGAAGGCGCCACTAATCTATTTTCGGTGGGTCGATTAGAAACCAAGTAAAGTAAATGGGAGATTTACTTTACTCCTACGAACCAGAGATTTATGAGTTTTGGGACTTGATTATGTTAGATTTCTCTAACGCCATTTCGGTACATTTCTCTTTTATTTTAAAAAAATGTTTTGCAGGCAGCTTAAATTAATTTTAATTTATCTCTCTAACATATGAGGTGATCATGTAGGTACGCAAACTACCAATTTAACATCCAGGAAAAGCGATTAATAAATTGCAGGACTTACCTTGTAACAACAAAAGCATTGCAATGTTAACTCAAAATTCACATCAAAAGCCCTAGGGTTTTTCTTAATTAACACACAGTCATTCAATCTTTTTTAAGAATTTTCTTTTGTTTAATAAAATCTAATCTATATGCCATGCAATCTAACCAAATGACCTAATTCTAATGACGGGCAATTTCTAACTAAATGGATCTAGCGACAATCACTAAATAACATGCATTTCATGAACATAATTCTATATGACGTGCACATAGTATTTTTTTATATAAAAATTCATAATTAAAATTTGCTAAAAATAAAAATCTAACTAAAGTGAGATATTATCTATTTTAAGTTAGAAAATAGACTAATTTGAATCATATCTTAACTCAGAGAATTTATCTCGACATGCAATTTAATTCCAAGATATTATCTAACCTAGATATCATCTAAACATGCGTACTAATATAATTAGAAAAGAATCTAACTATTCTATCATGCAATTCTATCTAGGAAATTAATTGTAATATACATGATATGCAAATGCAATCTTTTTTGTATTTTTTAGATAAATAAAGCAATTAAAAGATAAGCACCAAATCATTTAGAATCATCAAAGATATCACACATCGTCCGAATTAGGAAACAAAATCTAAATCAAACTTGATTATTTCGCTAATAAAGTCGATAAATTAATCTTAAGCCTTAAAGATCAAAATATCAATTTTATTCACGTGTGATTAATTATTCCATCTAAAACCTTATAGTTTAAATAAAAAAAATTGGCGTGCAGTTGCGGATTAGACAATAAATCCTAATTGGGAATGCACTTATCATTTTAATATGCACGTATGTTTTAGGTAATAAAATATCTAAATCAAATTTATATATGATAATTACCTAATTCCATAAATGATATTACCAAATTTGGACCGAGTGGAATCCGTTCATGACAGTGTGTGGTGGTGCTTGGCCTCGGTTGATGGAGCGGTAAGGGTGGGTGTTCACAATGGTGCTCGAGGACGACTTGCAATGATGGGAGAGAGATCACCGGCGGATCCTTGCTTTGGTGGTCAACGAGCTCGCTTGGAAAGACTGCAAAATTAAACTCATCTCTGGCCGTGAGTATGGATAAGCTGCCATGAACTTGTCCTCCTTGGTATTGGTGGACTTAAGACGTCAATGCCGCCCGATGAACGTCTCGGCTAAGCTGCCTTGTGGTCACTGGTGGAATTCTTGCTGTAATTGGGCCGTGAGGACCCAGCTCGATGGCTTCCACGATGATGCTCGCGGACCAAACTGCAGAGACAGAGGACGAAGTAGTGGAGGGACCGTCGGCTCGGTGGACTCGCGGGGACTCACGGCGATATCGATGGTCGCGGCCCAAGGGTCGATGGCGAGGGTGGTGCTCGGCTTCAAGCTGGTCGACAGCAGCAGCGGTGGTCCGTAGCTGCGAGTTGTCGGACTACTCGCGGCGTCGAAGGGCTGAAGCGTGCGGCCGTCGGAATTGCAGCGTCGTCGGACTGGTTGCGGCGTCGGGATGTGTTCCGGCGGGCGGTCGGTTGCGAGTGTTAGCGATGGGGGTAAATGCAGCGGCACCGGGAGTAGCAGTCGGAACAGGAGTCAGCGGCGGGGCTGCAGTGACGTCGTCGGTGAAGGAGCTGCGGTGGCGTCGTCGAGTTGCAGGCCTCGAGGGTATTTGGTCAAAGATGCACGAAGAAGACGACCCTTTTTTCCCTTCCCTCTCTCCGCACGTTGTTAGCACGTTGTCAGAGGAGAGAGGTACAATCCCCCTCTTTTTGTTGACTGAAAGACAAGGAGAGACGAGACCCTCTCTCTTACTTTTCTTCTTTTCTTTCTTTTGACTTCTCAAAATTGTGGCGCCCCCTTCTTTTCGAATTTCCTTTGACCTGCACTCTTGTCAGAGAAAGAAAAAAAGAAAAAAAATTGCTTTTGTTGACCTGTTGAAAAAGACACAAAGAAACGTCTCTCAGTCTAGTCTCCGCCCCCTTTCGTCCGTAAAGAAGTCCCCACCCTTCTTACGCGAACGGCCTTCTTATCGGCGAAGGATTTGAGTTTTGGCAGAACATTTTATTTCATTTTCGCCTCACGCACGAAATCCCCTTCCATCATGTAATCTTTCTTATCTTGAGTCAAAGAATATATTACTCAATACATGTCTCACGTGCCATATTCCCTTCCAATCTTCTATAAAATATGTCGCATAATGTATAAATCACGTGAATATATGAAATATTTATCAAATATTGGAAGCATAATATGAATCATTTCTGAAAATACCAAATTGTCAACTTGTAAAATTGAAGCTCACCCGCCACTGATCAAATGCAAAAGTGATAAACAAATGAATAAGTGCAACTAAAATCATATGCTATGCAATTTTAATTCTATTTTTAGGAATTAAAAATTAATCTCTACTTTTTATGTAATAAATAAATGACTATGTTGCCAAAATTTAGGTGTCAATAAAAAGAAACCGTTCTAAGAAATAAAAGCGTTATCAAACTGAACCTAGATATTAATTTTCCTAGTAGCCCCATCCAACCGCATCGAGGGCAGAGGAAGTGCTACAAAAAGTGGCGATGCTTCCTTCAACCAAGTTCTTTGCTTCTTTCAGGACCAATTATTGTCAAGACTCGCGAGGGAAACTATTTTAATTCATCTCTTTTTGTGGTCATCTCGAGAATAAGAAAGGGTAGGGTTCGGCATTTGGTCAGACATTAGGGTTTGTTTTCTTGGATTTTGCTATCCTAAGGGAGTCCCCAATCTTCATGGGCTTTTTTTCCGCCTTTATTTATCCCTGGAATAAGATTGGCTCAGCTTGATCATGACCATGATGGGATGTCATTTTTGCTGCTTTCCACACGCCACACGAGCGTTGAAAGGGTAGACCTAAAGGTGGGTTCTTTGTTTTCTTCCCATCTCGCGTACCGAAACATCGATTATAAAGCAGCGACACAAGCATCTGAATGCCCCGACAAGGAACTATGGCTGCGTTTGGTTCAGCATTTGCAATGGGCTTTGAGTCCAATGCAAACGTCGAAATCTTTGCTATTTATTTGGGGAAAATGCGGTTGTGTTTGGTAAAAATTTTTGCAAATGGACTTTGAGTTGAACGTGCGTTTGGTAAAAAAAACTTTTGGAAGGGGCTTTATGGGTATTATATTTTTTTTTTTTTTTTTTTTTTTTTGGAAAAATCAGCTAAACCTTCGCTAGGACCGGCGAAGAGTGCGGCCGGCGAGCAGATCCGCGGCCGTGGCCGTCGGCTGAGGTCGCCCGAGGTCGGGCGACCTCCGGCGAGGGTCGCGCGACCAGCCCGAGGGCCGCCGGAGGTCGCCCGACCTCGGGCGACGTGGTCGCTCGACCCGGGGCCGCGCGACCCAGGCGACCGCCGCTGGGTCTCGCGGCCGCAGCGACCCTCGCCGTCGCGCGACCCTCGCGAGACCCAGGGCGAGGGCCGCGGGTCGCGCGCCCCGGGTCGAGCGACCCTCGCCGAGGGTCGCCCGAGGTCGGGCGACCTCCGGCGGCCCTCGGGCTGGGTCGCGCGACCCTCGCCGGAGGTCGCCCGACCTCTAGCCGACGGCCGCCGACACAGATCGGCTCGCCGGCGGCCGTCGCCCTTCGCCGGTCCGGCGAAGGGCTGCTCTTTTTTTCATTTAAAAATAAATAAATGCGGGGGCAACGGTGGGTTTTCAAAAAAATTTTGGGGTAGAATAGGAAATAATATTTTCATTAAATGGCCCTGACATCCCGAAAATCTTTGAAGGCTCAAGGCTGGTCTCCACCAGCCTTGAGCTTCAAAGATTCTGGGGAAACTTTCATGAAAGCCCCTTGGGAATGGTTGCCAAACACCCATTTTTTTTGGGTGAAAGGGCTTTGGGGCTTGGATGGGCTTTCTAAATGCCCATCCAAACGCACCCTATGTTCTTCTGGCTAGCTTGTCTACTATGAGCATTGATATGAAGGTCGAACTGCAACCAATGACCCCAGTCATAACTGTGGACATGAGTGATGATCTTTCCCCCAGGCCGATAGTTCGGAACAGGACTGGCACGTAGAATGCAATGACATAGATTCCCGTGACTTGTTGGGAGAATGGAATGGCTATTGCCATGATGAGTTGAGGCCTGTACTTCCCTGTGTGATTGTTCCAAACGGTTGGCGAATGGTTTGTGTGTTTAAGTTTGCTTTGATGAGATCATCCAGCTCTGCCTGAACGCTGGGCATTCCTCGCACGAGTTGCAGCATGGATTTGGCCTTTTCTTGTCCCTTGTGGCTTTGGATTAGGCCGTTAGGTGTCTCTGGGAAGGGAAAGCGCACCGAGTGTTAGGGGTGAGGCTGGGACTGCACCCATGGCGAGGGAAATTCACCAACCCCAACCGCCTTTGATCTTCTGAGTTCCATAGTTGATGAGGTTAGCTGACAGTGCACCAGTTCCTAATGAAAATTGGAAGCCATTGTTGGAAGCTCCTCTGTACCTTGCGGTGCCATTTCCGAGAGATAAAGATGAACTGACTGCCAATCCAATCAAACATGCATAGAAGTTGTTAAGCAATGTTCCAACCCATCAAAAACAGTTCATGTCATATGATTACTACCTGATTCACAAAACCGACCCCAGCGCCAAGCAGAGCACGGCCTAATATAAGCATGAAAACATTGGAAGCTGCACCTCCAAGGGCTGAACCGGCGAGGAATGCAGCTCCTCCTATCAACATCGATGGTTTGCATCCGAAAACTCTAGTGACGAAAGATGCGAAAAAGGAATTAAAGAGGCCAGCGATATAGAGGGAGGAAGTGAAGGAGGTCAATAATTGGCTATCGAACTTGCAGTAGTTGCTGATCTTGGTGTCTTCATTATCTTCATATAGACTTCATGGAAGAACCTCTTCAAAAACGAATCCATTGAGGTCACTCCACCTAAGGAATTATTTGCACACTTATCAGAATGACGTCTTTGTATAGATCAGCGATCACAGTGGTCACCAACCTTGCAACTTCAATTCTTGGAAACGCGTTCTTTTAGCAAACTAACAATGAATGGGTGTGTGCTTAATTACGTTAGGAACTTCATCTAATCAATCAGCACAAGACAACTTGGAGGTCATAGAACCACCTATGACATTCGTCGAGAGCTAGCAGAGATAAGAAAAGAAATCAAGGCACTTTTCCTTCACGAGGAGAATCCAAAAGATGGCAAGAAGTAATGAGACAGACCTGAAATTCCAATCTCATAGCCGAATATGACACCTCCCATGGCTGCCATCAGACATGACAGTATGACAAACCAAGTTATATTGCCGCTGTAGTTCCCTTCCGCAGCACTCGTTACTGCAAATCCCACTGCCATGGCCTTGTTCAAACTTCCTCACAAGCGCAGAGAGAGAGAGAGAGAGAGAGAGAGAGAGAGAGAGAGAGAGAGAGAGAGAGCCTGTCATGACTTGTAGTGATGAGCGACATAGGGACCAGGCCACTCCGTAGAATATTCAAACTAACATCACGTAGCATATATGTGGAGATTGCGACATGAATGGGGTCAAGATTGAATATTGAAGTGGTGACTTTGTTTCCATGTGAACACCTTTCTCAGAGGACAAAAGGCAATGATTTGTATAAAATATCAAGCAAAGATTGACTGAATCGAAAGAAGCCAGTAGGAAATTTCCGAAGGATGCTGCTTAATCTTGCTAGCACATGCATCCAAGTAGCCCTCAGACATTGAAGGGATCTTTCATTATATGTCTTGGCCAAAGAAAGAAACGTCTCTCCTCGTTATAGAAGGGTTGTGAGATGACATATTTAATTGAGGAGGTAATTGGGATCTGAAAATATATGAACTTAGGACCTCGAGCTTTGATACTATATGAGATTTCTTGGAATTATTATTAATTGTTCTAAAAGTTCAAACTATTAGAAGAAAGCATGATTTAATATTTAATTATTTTAATGAGGGTTATGATGCTTGAGCAATATGGAAATTGTGAAAATCGATGGGAAAAAAGCAAGACCATGGCTTTGTTTGGTTGGGCATTTGAAAAAGGGCTTTCGGACTCTAAAGTCCCTTGGCCAAATACAAACGCGTTTGGTTCAATTTTTTGGGTGACTTTGGCAAGATGCAATTGCATCTCTAAGTGGCTCTAAGGGCCTTTAGCCAAATGGAGGTCCGGAGGTGCTTTGGGAAGTTGTATTTTGAGAATGCAAGTTTGGGTACCGTTCATCTTTGAGGGTACTGTTCATCTTTGAGGAAAACCACCGCACAAAGACCAACGACTGCCGGCTGAGGGGTCCCGCGCACTAGCAAGGCGCCGGTGACCGCCACTTGAGGGTCGCCCGACCCCAGCGACCGTCGCCGGCCCTCAGGCAACGCTTGGGTCGCGCGACCCGGGCAACCGATGGCTCGAATAGCGCGACCCAGACGGCCGTCGAGGTCCGGCGACCCCGGGCGACGGCCGCCAGGTCGTGCGACCCCGGGCGGCCGTCGCCTAGGTCGCGAGCTGCCTAAGGTCGCGCGACCCCAAGCAGCCGTCACCTAGGGTTGCCCAGCCTCCAGCGGCCCTTGCTGGGCCACCCGACCTCTAGCGGCCGTCCGAGGGCCAAACGGCCTTCCGACGGTCCGACCATCGGATCCAATGGTGCAGTGGTCGGACTTGGTGATCCTAAGTGGCCGACTTCAAAAAAAAAAAAAAAAATACAAATATTTTTTTGTTTTTTTAATTTAGTAAAAGTCATATACAAATGCAAATTTTAGCAAACGGTATTTTGGCAAAAGTTGTATCTCGATGCAAATTTTACCAAACGATATTTACATTTCGAAAAACCCCATTCACCCAAAGGTATTTGCATTTTTGCAAATGCATTCTCCAAAAGCCAAACCAAACGGGCCCCGCTGTATCTTTTTTATTCCCCCTACTGGTCCAAAGGTCTTGCGCGGCCCCTAAAAGTCGTAAGTTACATGCGTTGTTTATACTTTAATAAAGCTAGGTTAGGTACTTTATCCTACCCATCACACGGAGATTCGTTTTCTTCTATTTGATTAGAGCAACTAATGAAAACTTTCTACACGCCCTTTTGATTGGCAAGTCACAACCATAAACATTATCCAAATTTATGTTTCTTTGATTTCACATGAGGATGGTCCACATGTTGTAATCCATAAATCGGTATAGTTCACCATAAGGTCGAAGAAAAACTTAACCCATTTAAATATGCCTAAGTTAATTAGATATAGTTATGTAGCCATTGATATTACTTTAAATGTCCACTCATTCGATCCTATTTATAGTGGTTTTTGTTTTACGTTTTTTTTATATACATATTTTGAGGTTCAATACTAGCATGAAACATTTGAAATCTATTCAATACACTAAAATTGATGAATAAAATCATCTATGATTTCCCAATAAATCCTTCGCAATCGAGAGCATTTCTTTTTTTACCTTCAAATTCTGAAGCAAAGTCATAAGTAAAAATGTTTTATGTGTTCCATGCCGGCATAAGTAATTTTTTTTCTTTTGTTGGTGCAAATCTACCCTACTTTCACTAACCATCCATATAAACATGGTCCCCAGTTGAGCTGCTCTGTAGGCTTTTTTATGCATGTGTCGAGCATAAAAAAGCCGTAAGTTACAAAGCTAGGTCTTGTGTGGCCCCTAAAAATCGTAAGCTACATGCGCTATTTATACTTTTATAAAGCTAGGTTAGGTACTTTATCATACCAGTCATGTGGAGTTTGGTTTTCTTCTATTTGATTAGAGCAATTAGAGAAAAATTTCTACACGCCCTTTTGATTGGCAAGTCACAACCATGAACATTATCCAAATTTATGTTTCTTTAATTTCACATGAGGGTGGTGTCCACATGTTGTAATCCATAAATCGGTATAGTTCACCATAGGGTCGAAGAAAAACTTAACCCATTTAAATATGCCTAAGTTAATTAGATATAGTTATGTAGCCATTGATATTACTTTAAATGTCCGTTCATTCGATCCTGTTTATAGTGGTTTTTGTTTTATGATTTTTTTTATACATATTTAGAGGTTCAATACTTTGAGCATGAAACATTTGAAATCTATTCAATACACTAAAATTGATAAATAAAATCATCTATGATTTCCCAATAAATCCTTCGCAATCGAGAGCATTTCTTTTTTTACCTTCAAATTCTGAAGCAAAGTCATATGTAGAAATGTTTTATGTGTTCTATGCCGGCATAAGTAATTGTTTTTCTTTTGTTGGTGCAAATCTACCCTACTTTCACTAACCATCCATATAGACATGGTCCCCAGTTGAGCTGCTCCATAGGCTTTTTTATGCTTGTGTCAAGCATAAAAAAGCTGTAAGTTACAAAGCTAGGTCTTGCATGGCCCCTAAAAATGGTAAGTTACATGCGCTATTTATACTTTTATAAAGCTAGGTTAGGTACTTTATCATACCAGTCATGCGGAGTTTGGTTTTCTTCTATTTGATTAGAGCAATTAGAGAAAACTTTCTACACGCCCTTTTGATTGGCAAGTCACAACCATGAACATTATCCAAATTTATGTTTCTTTAATTTCACATGAGGGTGGTGTCCACATGTTGTAATCCATAAATCGGTATAGTTCACCATAGGGTCGAAGAAAAACTTAACCCATTTAAATATGCCTAAGTTAATTAGATATAGTTATGCAGCCATTGATATTACTTTAAATGTCTGTTCATTCGATCCTGTTTATAGTGGTTTTTGTTTTACGGTTTTTTTTTATACATATTTTGAGGTTCAATACTAGCATGAAACATTTGAAATCTATTCAATACACTAAAATTGTTGAATAAAATCATCTATGATTTCCTAATAAATCCTTCGCAATTGAGAGCATTTCTTTTTTTACCTTCAAATTCTAAAGCAAAGTCATAAGTAGAAATGTTTTATGTGTTCCATGCCAGCATAAGTAATTGTTTTTCTTTTGTTGGTGCAAATCTACCCTACTTTCACTAACCATCCATATAGAGATGGTCCCGAGTTGAGTTGCTCCATAGGCTTTTTTATGCTTGTGTCGAGCATAAAAAAGCCGTAAGTTACAAAGCTAGGTCTTGCGTGGCCCCTAAAAGTCGTAAGTTACATGTGCTATTTATACTTTTATAAAGCTAGGTTAGGTACTTTATCATACCAGTCATGCGGAGTTTGGTTTTCTTCTATTTGATTAGAGCAATTAGAGAAAACTTTCTACACGCCCTTTTGATTGGCAAGTCACAACCATAAACATTATGAGTTAATACCCTAAAAAACTCCAAACTGGTACACCTGTGACAAATTTACCCCAAACTGGTATACCTTTAACGAATTTACCCCAAACTGGTACACTTGTGACAAATTTACCCTTTGTTAATTTTCGTTAAATTTTGCTATCAAATTATTAAATTAAATGACATGTAACAGTTAATTGGTATACAAATTTGGGATTTTATGCTCTGTTTGTCACAATTAAAAACTTTTGTGATTTTTTTGTAGTATTAATACAATTTAGCGGAGGGTATATTTGTCACAAATTTACCAATTTGAGGTTTTTTGCGGTCAAATAAATTAGTTTTGGGTAAATTTGTCATAAATGTACTAGTTTATGGTTTTTTATGGTTAGTTTGGGTAAATTTGTCACAGGTGTACCAATTTGGAGTTTTTTATGGTTAAAAAAATAGTTTTTGGTAAATTTGTTACAGATGTATCAGTTTTTGGTTTTTCAAGGTATTAACCCAAACATTATTTAAATTTATGTTTCTTTAATTTCACATGAGTGTGGTGTCCACATGTTGTAATCCATAAATCAGTATAGTTCACCATAGGGTCGAAGAAAAACTTAACCCATTTAAATATGCATAAGTTAATTAGATATAGTTATGTAGCCATTGATATTACTTTAAATGTCCGTTCATTCGATCTTGTTTATAGTGATTTTTGTTTTACGTTTTTTTTTTGGTACATATTTTGAGGTTCAATACTCTGAGCATGAAACATTTGAAATCTATTCAATACACTAAAATTGATGAATAAAATCATCTATGATTTCCCAATAAATCCTTCGCAATCGAGAGCATTTCTTTTTTTACCTTCAAATTTTGAAGCAAAGTCATAAGTAGAAATGTTTTATGTGTTCCATGCCAGCATAAGTAATTGTTTTTCTTTTGTTG
This sequence comes from Eucalyptus decipiens, assembly GCA_014182575.1. NCBI lineage: Eukaryota > Viridiplantae > Streptophyta > Magnoliopsida > Myrtales > Myrtaceae > Eucalyptus > Eucalyptus decipiens. The sequence goes on along the minus strand of CM024609.1, from coordinate 46,751,223 downwards.
GTGCAAATCTACCCTACTTACCATCCATATAGACATGGTCCGAAGTTGAGCTGCTCAGTAGGCTTTTTTATGCTTGTGTTGAGCATAAAAAAGCTGTAAGTTACAAAGCTAGGTCTTGCGTGGCCCCTAAAAATGGTAAGTTACATGCGCTATTTATACTTTTATAAAGCTAGGTTAGGTACTTTATCATACCAGTCATGCGGAGTTTGGTTTTCTTCTATTTTATTAGAGCAATTAGAGAAAACTTTCTACATGCCCTTTTGATTGGCAAGCCACAACCATAAACATTATCCAAATTTATGTTTCTTTAATTTCATATGAGGGTGGTGTCCACATGTTGTAATCCACAAATCGGTATAGTTCACCATAGGGTCGAAGAAAAACTTAACCCATTTAAATATGCCTAAGTTAATTAGATATAGTTATGCAGCCATTGATATTACTTTAAATGTCCGTTCATTCAAACCTATTTATAGTGGTTTTTGTTTTACGGTTTTTTTATACATATTTAGAGGTTTAATACTCTGAGCATGAAACATTTTTCAAAAAAAAAGAAAAAATACACTAGCATTGCTTAGACAAATTAATCAATGAAAAATAACTTTAACTTGTTTTTTATTAAGGATGAAAAGGAGCTACAAACGCTTGTTTCAAGATAAATATTTTTCAAATCTTTAATATTACAAGAAATAAACGGACCTTCTTATCAACCAAAAGAATGAAACATAAAAGGAACTTACCAATTTGATTAGACTCATTTATTGATTTTTGGAAAAATGTCGCAAATGTTCATTGAATTTTAGCTCCATGTACAATTTAGTCATTAAAATTTTAATTTATTCAATATAATTCCTAAACTTTTTATACATATTTAGTCCATATAAAAATTAAGGGACCAAATTGAGTATTCACCAAAATTTTAGGGATAATATTGAATAAATAAAAAGTTCTTGGACCAAATTTCATATTGGAATAAAATTCATGGACAAATCATTATTCCTTGATTAAACTTTTTTATGTAGACACCCGTAAATACAAGCTGCCAAGGTTTGTTTGCAAGGCGTTTGGACTTAAGCGGGCCGGAGGCGTCACCAGTCAATGGGCATGTCCAGTTGCTTCCCCGGCTTGCGAGTAGGACGCCTCCTGAATCATCTCCCTTCGCTTTCAGGGTCACCTCCATCTCATCTGCTTCCACGCCATTTTCTTCAATCCACTCTCCTTCTTCTTCCGAGACCGCGACACGACCAGATCAACAGCGTCGGCAGGAGCAGAGGCATCCGCTTTCCATCGCTCTCCACCTCTCCGTCGGCTCAAAGCAGATCGTCGGTGAGAGCGGTTGGCACCGCTTCAGCGTCCTCCGAAATGGTGAAAGCTATTAGAGTTCATGAGTTCGGTGGACCCGAGGTCTCTCTCGCCTTCTCTCTCTCTCTCTCTCTCTCTCTCTCTCTCTCTCTCTCTCATGGGTATTCGTGTTGACTATTGAAATTCTCTGTTTGCCATCCAGTCGTTTGAGTTCATGAAGTTCTCTCAAATTCTTAAAAATTGGCCTTCTCTCTCTCTCTGCCTGTGCTTCGTAGGATAGAAAATGGGTATTCACGTTGACTATTGAAATTCTCTGTTTGCCATCCAGTCGTTTGAGTTCGTGAGGTTCTCTCAAAGTCTTAGGATTCATTCGTTTCACAAAAAATGGGCTATTTCCCGGAAAATGATAATATTTTTCGATATTTGGCTAACCTAAAAATGTTTCGGAAAATATTTTGTAAACACTTCACCACTTAAGGATGTATCATTTACTGACCTATAAATTTATCAAATATGAACTTACTTTTAAATCTAGGCAAACTTGCTTTATATCTTTGTTCCCTTATTGTCACCAAATGCTCATCCACTCTAAAAAAATGTTCGTATCAATTTTAAAAAGAAGCAAAGGAGAAGAAGCAAAGCATGTATAACCCTAATGAGAATCTTTCACTTGAGTGGCCTATTCTCCCCCTGTGTTTATTTTTTTTTTTTTGGTAACGGTAAGAATAAATCCCCTTGCATCTTTGTGTTCCAATAAACAAAAGAAAAAAAATTGCTTAAGTAATGTACAACCTGCGGGTTAGAGTAAATAAAGAAAATGATAAGCAATGTACAACCGTAGGTTAGAGTAAATAAAGAAAATGATAAGCAAGAGTGTAGAGCGCGAGCTTAAGATCAACGAGCTCGAGGTTCGCCTTGCAACGACCGATGACTAGCCAAGAAAGAAGATGGGAAACAAAGAAAAGAAAAAGAAAAAAAGTAAAAATAATTCTAATTAAAAAGAAAATTAAAATTAAAAAATAATTCAAATAAAAAAAAAGAAAATAAGAAGAAGAAAGGAGAGGAGGAAATGATGATTTGTAGAGGTGTGAAATAAGAGAGATCAAGAAAGGAAAATGTTTTCCACTTTTCGAAGACTTTTCAAAAGTGGAAAACATTTTCTCCTAATTTAGAAGATTTTTTTTCCTTTTATGAAAAATATTTTTCCTGAGAAATTTATTTTCTATGAAACGAACGCGGAAAATCTGAAAAACGTTTTTCCGGAAATTATTTTCTGCGAAACAAACGGAGCCTTAAAATTGGTTTTTTTCTCTTATATTTTAGTGAACTTGAGTTTGGAGCAGTCCAAAGTTACAATCTTGGCTTTGATCGGGTGATGGGTTAGTTGGTGTTGTACTTAGCTCTCCAATAGGCACTGGAATTCACATCGAGAACGATGAATGTATTGGGTCGGGCATTTTCTCGAAATCAAGATCCGGGAATTTCCTTGTAAAATTGCGCAGCCGTATGCCCTCATCTGATTGTTGCTAAAGGTGCATCTTTTGGTGGGCGTTATGCAATTGTGGTAGGTCTTAAAGTGGGAGGATGTGGAAATAGGTGAACCCAAGGAGGGAGAGATTCGCGTGAAGAACAAAGCCGTCGGGATCAACTTCATCGATGTAATTTTCCGTAAAGGGGTATTCAAGGCACCCACCATGCCCTTCACACCAGGTTTGTTTCCTGTTTCCCCTGTCAGAATTAGATGGACTTAATGCGTCGAGCATGATATAAGTTATTGTGCTTGGATTTGATTATAATATTCCTTCAAGTCACTTTTGACAACTTGAAAAGGGTTGGAGAATGCCCTTTGGTTTCAAATGAATATCTGTATCCTTTGATCCGTTTTCAAGTCAATGCATGCTCGCGTTTAATCATCCATGGCGACATTGCAGTCTCCCTCTTGCTCTTTTATGTTTTCTCATTAAGGGGAAGTGATAGCTCGCGAGTCATGACTTCTGCTCACTCTCTCTTATATAGCTGGGTTTATCTGCACTTCCATGGTTACATGAGTTCCGAACTTGATTTGTTGAAGTATTTGACGTATATGAGACGAGTTAGAGTTATCTGTTTGAGACGTCATTGTAGCATGTATGATTAAGCAGTATTCTGTAATTGTTAACTAATGGTTCTGGAGTCAAGTCTACTCCAGAGATCATGCTTGAATAGACAATTGATCCACCGAAACATTTGTCATCTCGTGCAATGTCTGCAATGGTAATGGTGTCTTTGTGGAGCTATACAAACTCATTCACACTTTATTAAGTGTTGATAATGGATTCATCTTGCTGATGATGGGGTAGCATGTTGAGTGGATTATACATTAGTGGATGATATCCATCTGTCGCAGGCATGGAGGCTGTTGGTGAGGTAGTAGCTGTGGGACCTGGACTAAGTGGAAGGAAAGTTGGAGATATTGTAGCCTATGCTGGCGGTCCAATCGGCTCATATGCTGAAGAACAAATTCTCCCAGCAAGTAAAGTTGTGCCCGTCCCTCCTTCTATTGATCCGGTTATTGCAGCATCAGTCATGCTGAAGGGCATGACAGCTCGAACACTCCTGCGCCGCTGCTTTAAGGTTGGCTTTATACTCCTCTTACAGCGTTTGTATGTGCAAGAACATTAAGATTTGTCATACATATATATATATGGGCCAAGAGATGAAGTAATTGGCGATGCTTTGCTTTTAAGGTGTTACTACATACATAAAGAAGATGATTTTGTATCATTTTTTTTTTCATGGAAGTGTTAGAATAAAGCAGCCTTACACTCTCCCCATTTAAGGCTTGACTATTTACTTTGTATTAAGGTCGAGAATGGACACACAATCCTAGTCCATGCTGCAGCTGGTGGAGTTGGATCCCTATTGTGCCAATGGGCTAATGCCCTCGGGGCAACTGTCATTGGTACTGTCTCAACTAAAGAAAAGGCAGCTCAAGCTAAGGATGATGGTTGTCATCATGTTATTATCTACACGGAAGAGGATTTTGTTTCTCGTGTTAAGGAGATTACGTCAGGAAATGGGGTTGATGTTGTCTATGACTCAGTAGGAAAGGACACATTTCAGGTAATTCAGTTAAACGTCGCACTTCCTGTTGGTTTGATTTATGGTAGAATAGAAAATGCTTTCCTCTTCTTGTCATCACTTCTCTGAGATTGGTCAAAATCTTGAGAAGAGTCCCCTTTTAGCGGTTGAGCGTGGGATTGTGTCTCTTTCAAGCATTGCATTGCAGCATGCTCTAAGACTTTAGTTATCGTTCAGAAGTCTAATCCATCAACCATTAGCAATTGTTGGAAGAATCTGTCTTTAAGCGACAATTACTAGTAAACGTGCTGCATGTGGTTTTTGCCAAAGTGGCTTGATCTGATGCTTTCTCTATAAGATCTCTTCGGAGTACAAACAAGGTTCTGAACTGTAAAGCCAAGTGTTATTTTCGTATATGTTCTAAAAAGTCTCGCGAGACTTATCGATCGTGCAGGGATCCTTGGAATGCTTGAAGATTAGGGGCTACATGGTGAGCTTTGGGCAGTCCTCGGGAAACCCAGATCCAGTCCCATTGTCAGCTCTTGCGCCAAAGTCCCTCTTTTTGGCAAGGCCCAGCGTCATGCATTACACCAGCAGTCGGGACGAGTTGCTGGAAGCTGCTGGAGAGGTATTTGACAGTGTGGCCTCGGGTGTTTTAAAGGTTCGCGTGAATCACAGATACCCACTGTCCGAAGCAGCGAAGGCACATGCCGATCTTGAAAGCCGGAAGACGTCTGGGTCGGTCGTGTTGATTCCATAGGGAAGGCAAAGCAGTTAAGTCCTCTGTGTTCATGTCTATCGAGGCTACTTGGAGTGCTGAGGCTCGAGCCCCTCATAAATAAGTTTTCTATGCCGGGATGTTTCTCTTCAGATGATTAGCAAGGTCTCCTTCCTTCCCTGGAACAGGTGTGATTAGCGGCTTCTAATAAACATTCCTATATAATAAAACAAAAGATGTGTGTTCTGCTTGCCAGGGATTAACTTTGTGAATATTTCTGAAGTTGGTCCTCCCCTTTCGTCGCTGGAAACACGCATGGACGAAAGTATCAAATCTAACCATGTGTGGGAAATTACTTAATATTTGAAAAAAGGAAATTACTCATGTGAAATTATGAACACATTTGAGAAATTACCCATTTATTAAAATTGACCAAATCATTTTGCTAGAATAAAAGAATAATATAGAGCAAAAATTGCATACTGTGGATGAAAGAACCGTAAAATTTCAATCAAATAATTTGCAAGGTTTGTTAGCTCCACATAAATTCTCTTGGGCATTTGTTTTGTTTTGTTTTGTTTTGTTTTGTTTTTTTTTTTTTTTTTTTGGGATAGGGGGTTTAGGGTTTAGGGTTTGTAGTGGTTGGGGAAGCAGCTCTGATCATCATTCTTTTTGGTCCCAAAAAAAGAAATTTATTTCAAGATATTTTATCATGAACGTCATTCACTTTATTGTTCTAATACATTTACAAGTACATCTGAAGATACATTTATTTTTATTTATTTTTAAATTTAAATTTGATAAATGACAGAAATTTGAGAATGTCATGTCACCAAACCAATACAAATTGGTTGAATATGGGTCGTATGGCACAGTCATGCAATGCTACTTGCTACATAGTAATCACAAAAGCAAGGTTAAGTGTTACTTGGCAAGTATATAAGTGAACATTCTTCCTCTTCCGACTTCAGCTCTATATATTAGATTCAATTGACTTGAATGGTTGAACTCCAAGTAGAATTTTTATTTTCTTTTAGGGAGACAATATCTTGAATTAGCTCCCTTAATCAAATTTAGTTGTATTCTTCTCAATCCAGCAAAGGCACGAACAATCATGTGGAGGCTATAAAAGTAGCGGAGATAAAATGCTTGCTAGTGATTTGAATTGAAGATGGGGACGCTTTGTAGCATAGGACGTAAAATATAGTAACTTGCTACCTCATCCTACATGAAAATATTTCCCTTTTCAAATCTTAGTCCCTAAAGAAGAAAAGAAAAAAAAAAGATGAAGAAGGAGCTTTGCATTCTTTTGTGGACCCTGGCATACGTGTCGCCTGCCTATTGACCAGTGTGCTTAAAAAGAGCATGCTTTCTTTGATTGAATTCCTGATTTTCTTAACAAGGATTATATTGTTTGATCTCTCCATCTGCTCCAATTCTCGGTGTTAGAAATTAACGATGCGGCGATTCCTTGAAATTTGCTTCTTTTGTTTCTTTTTTTTTTTGTTTGTGTTTGTTGGGGGGGGGGTGTTGTTGTGCGCAAACTTCTCCAAGGCCTTCTCTGTTGCTGCTAGTATTCTGCTAGAGTTTTGATTATTGAATGTTCTCACCAAATCCTAAGCTGGCCGCCACTTAGAGATCGTATTATCTCACGCTTTGACTCTCTTATTATAATGCTTCACCCAACGTAACAGTATCTGCTGATATGTGTGTGTGTGGTTCAAGTCAAGAATGTTCTGTTTCTTTAATCGGTTCTATCGTTTTCTGTCTTCCGGAAACGCGAAGGACGGATACTTCCGGCGCATCATCTCAAAACCTATATCTTCACAAGCTTCGCACCCATGTTTTTAAACGGTTGTCCTTGTTATATGTGAGCTAAATCTATACAAATAAATCTTAAACCCATATATGATTTATTTAAAACATAAATATGTTATATATATGTGACTTACATCTTGAAAAGACTATTTAAATGGATTTAAAAATCGAAAGCTTAAAATAAATTAATTGGACTTAGAACCCATTTTCAATCTAAGGCTCACGCTTTCTCTTTTCCTATTTAGCCTTACAAAAATATTTTTTTTATAAAAATCAAAATTATAATTATTTTTATATTTCTTTTATATTTCTTTTTTTTTTTCCTTTCTTCTTCCATCTTCCTTAGCCTGGCTAGCACGATGACGGCCAGCAACTAGCCAGGCAAGACTCGAGCTCGCTGGTGGCTAGTCATCGGCCGTCGTCGTGGCCGACGACCAGCAAAAGAAGAAGCAAAAAGAAAAAATAAAATAAAATTATATTTTTTTAAAAATAAAAATAACATTAATTGAAATTTGGATTTTTAAAAATAAAAAATAATTATAAATTGATTTTAAAAAATAAAATATTAAAATATTAAAAGGAGTCTTGGAGGAAAATTTAATCATATTTTTCATATCAATCCGGATGGCTGAATCGGTGAGGAGTGCGGCTCCTCCTATCAAAATTGATGGTTTGCGTCCGAAAACTCTAGTGATGAAAGATGCAAAAAAGGAAGTAAAGAGCCCGGCGATATAGAGGGAGGGGGATAAGTACGCTATCAGTGCCAAGCTATCAGTGCCAAAAGTTGTGTACGGCGCTCAGTTTGGTGCCAAAAGTTTCTATTAAATCACTTAAGTGCCAAATCGGAGGGAAAACGATCACTTTGATGCCACCGGCAAGAGATTCCAGCTACAATGATTATGTGACTTTTATATTTTAAAAAAAAAAATTGACATAGCTTTTAAATGACGTTGTTTTCCGTCCTCCTTAAGAAAACGACGTCGTTTTGCCATCCTAAGTGGATGGCCTTACAAAAACAACACCACACAACTCATTTTGGAATTTTTTTTTTTTTTTAGATTGAAATTAGGGTTCCGATTCTCGTCGGCCGCCAACCTAGCTCACTCGGCCGCAAGTTGAGGTGCGTAAGGTTCCTGCACTTGAGCAAGATCAGCACGAGTGCGTCGTCGCCGATGCTCAACAACTTGCGCCAAGTTGAACTTGCACTTTTTGCGTGAGCTTCGTGACCGAGTCGAACTCGCGCGAACAGTGCCGGGATCGCGTCCAGCAGCTCCAAGTGGGGCGTGGAGGGCGAGCCTCTAGCGGCTTTGGCCTTCGGTCGTGAGCCAGCAACGGCACACAAGGGAGCACCAACCCTAGTCCCCGGAGCCTAGGTACTGGAAGACGCAGGCCAGGCACTCATCAAGGAGATCAAAGATGGAGAGGGAGAGATCGGGGGCGACGCACTCGTTGGTGGTCTCCTTGAGCACCAGCCAAATCACGGCCTTTGACTTGTCTGCTGAGTGGCCGTCGTCGGGGTCAGGGTCGAGGTCAGAGCCGCGGCAGCCAAGCGGGGGACCGTCAAGGACGACGACTAGCCGGAGATTTAGGATTTTGAATTGGGGGAGAGACACCAAACGGCGTCGTTTTATTATTTAAATGCTAATTGTACTCTCCGGTGAGCAACATCAGCTTCCAAAATTAATAAAAAAGTATCAGGTTAAATTTTCGGCCAACCATATCGGAGTTGGCACTAAAATGATCGTTTTTCAAACTTTTTGGCACTTAAGTTATTCAAAATAAACTTTTGACACCAAAGTAAACGCCGTACACAACTTTTGGCACTAATAGTGTACTTACCCCTAGAAGGAGGAAGTGAAGGAGGTCAATAATTGGCTATCGAACTTGCAGTAGTTGCTGATCTTGGTGTCTTCATTCATCTTCATATAGACTTCTTGGAAGAACCTCTTCAAAAACGAATCCATTGAGGTCACTCCACCTAAGGAATTATTTGCACACTTATCAGAACGACGTCTTTGTATAGATCAGCGATCACAGTGGTCACCAACCTTGCAACTTCAATTCTTGGAAACGCATTCTTTTAGCAAACTAACAATGAATAGGTGTGTGCTTAATTACGTCAGGAACTTCATCTAATCAATCAGCACAAGACAACTTGGAGGTCATAGAACCACCTATGACATTCGTCGAGAGCTAGCAGAGATAAGAAAAGAAATCAAGGCACTTTTCCTTCACGAAGAGCATCCAAAAGATGGCAAGAAATAATGAGACAGACCTGAAATTCCAATGTCATAGCCGAATATGACACCTCCCATGGCTGCCATCAGACATGACAGTATGACAAACCAAGTTATATTGCCGTTGTAGTTCCCTTCCACAGCACCCGTTAATGCAAATCCCACTGCCATGGCCTTGTTCAAACTTCCTCACAAGCGCAGAGAGAGAGAGAGAGAGCCTGTCTTGACTTGTAGTGATGAGCGACATAAGGACCAGGCCACTCCGTAGAACATTCAAACTAACATCACGTAGCATATATGTGGAGATTGCGACATGAATGGGGTCAAGATTGAATATTGAAGTGGTGACTTTGGGTGTGTTTGGCAAAATGTGTTTCTTTTCCCTGGAACACAAATTTTTGTTCTTTAGTTCCGAGGAACAAAAAAAAAAAAAAAAAAAACAGAAACATGTTTGTTTACACTTTTGTTCTCGGAAAATTTATTATTTTTTGTTCCCGGTAAAAAAAAAATATTTTTTTGTTCCTGGAAATAGATTTGGAATAGAAACAAGAAGTAGAAAAAAAGTGGTTTCTTGTTACAGGAACAATTCCGAGAAACACTTTTATTTTCTTCTCATTTTTCTTCTTCTTTTTTCTTCTTTCTTCCTTTTGGCCGGTCGCCAGCCTTAGCCATGGCCGGCAACCGGCCGTCAAGGGCCGGCAACCTCACCGGAGTGTTGCCGGCCCCCAGCGAGGCCGAGCGTCGCTAGTCCCCAGCGAGGCTTGGCCTCGTCGAGCCACCACTAAGTCGGCATCGCCCAAAGCGGGGCCCGGCGAGGCCGAGCCGGCCGGGGCCGGGGACCCTCCAAAAGAAGAATAAATTTTAAAAAAAATGAAAAATATAATAAAAGTATTAAAAATTAAAAGAAACAATAAAAATTATAAAAAATTTACCAAATGTGTTTCTATTCCTGGAGTATAAATTTTTGTAGTTACTAAGCGCGTTCTTATACTCAAAAATTGTTCCTTGGAAAAAAAAAACTATTTCTGTTAAAAAATTGTTCCCCGGAACAGAAACATTACCAAATGCGTCATTTGTTTTCATGTAAACTCCTTTGTCAGAGGACAAAAGGCAATGATTGTATAAAATATCAAGCAAAGATTGACTGAATCGAAAGAAGCTAGTAGGAAATTTCCGAAGGATGCTACTTGATCATGCTAGCACGTGCATCCAAGTAGCCCTCAGACATTGAAGGGATCTTTCATTATATGTCTTGGCCAAAGAAAGAAAAGTCTCTCCTCGTTACAGAAGGGTTGTGAGATGACATATTTAATTCATGAGGTAAATGGGATCCGAAAATATATGAACTTAGGACCTCGAGCTTTGATACTATGTGAGATTTCGTGGGATTATTACTAACTGTTCTAAAAGTTTAAACTATTAGAAGAAAGCGTGATTTAATATTTAATTATTTTAACGAGGGTTATGATGCTTGAGCAATATGGAAATTGTGAAAATGGATGAGAAGCAAGACCATATCTTTTTTATTTCCCCGACTGGTCCAAAGGTCTTGTGTGGCCCCTAAAAGTCATAAGTTACATGCGCTGTTTATACTTTTATAAAGCTAGGTTAGGTACTTTATCCTACATGTCATGCAAAGTTTGGTTTTCTTCTATTTGATTAGAGCAATTAGAGAAAACTTTCTACACGCCCTTTTGATTGGCAAGTCACAACCATAAACATTATCCAAATTTATGTTTCTTTAATTTCACATGAGGGTGGTGTCCACATGTTGTAATCCATAAATCGGTATAGTTCGCCATAAGGTCGAAGAAAAACTTAACCTATTTAAATATGCCTAAGTTAAATAGAAAAACTTTTAATTTCTTCAATATAATTCCTGAACTTTTGGTACATATTTAGTCCATATAATAATTAAGGGACCAAATTGAGTATTCACCAAAATTTTAGGGATAATATTGAATAAATAAAAACTTCTTGGACCAAATTTCATATCGAAATAAAATTCATGGACAAATCATTATTCCTTGATTAAAATTTTTTAGGTAGACACCCGTAAATACAAGCTGCCAAGGTTTGTTTGCAAGGCGTTTGGACTTAAGCGGTACGGAGGCGTCACCAATCAATGGGCATGACCAGTGGCTTCCCCGGCTTGCGAGTAGGACGCCTCCTGAATCATCTCCCTTCGCTTTCAGGGTCACCTCAATCTCATCTGCTTCCACGCCATTTTCTTCAATCCACTCTCCTTCTTCTTCCGCGATCATCACTTTTACAGAGAAAATATTGGGTGGTCCGGGACCTCCATGTCAGCATGGTCCCGGACCACTCACGACATGCCATGTGGAGGGGTGGACCCATTTGGTGTCTTCTGCCTTCGAGAAATTCCTTCTTCCCCTCTCTCTCCTCTTCTTAGCCTGCCAACGCCCTCTCTCCTCTAGCCTACATGCTCTCTCTCCTGTCAGAGCATTTATTGCGGAAATTTTTCTCTTTCCTTCATTTCAGAAAGAAAACGGTCGTTCATTCCTCTGTCCCTCTCCATTTCTTTCCTTTCGAATTTTTGAATCTGAAATTCTCTCTCCGTGCTCGTTCCCCTGCCGTCGCCGAGCATCAAGCGGCCATTCCCCTGCCGTCGCCGACAAACCACATTACAACCGCCGCTACTCTGGTGCTCACTCGCTTCTCTCTTCGGGCTCGTTGCTGCTCCATCGTTCGTTCCGGCGTTCCCGAGATCGCAGATGCAGCACGCGGAGGAGAATCAGGCCTCTTCGAGCTCCCCTCAATGTTGGCGAGCATCACCCGCCGAGCGAGACCCCCACACACCGGAAGGCTCGAAGGCGAGGTTGGTAGAGAAGCTGGTGCCGTACACAAAACGCGACGCCAACTCATGTTAGTATTTATTTACACTATGGAACACGGATTGAAACAACTCATGTTATAAATAAAAAACCAAAAATATCCTTCATAATCCATGAACCCCTTAATGCCATGAACTCCTTAATGCATTGACCTAACAGAGAAATTATTGCATGGTCTATAGACTATATAGACAAACATTACAAGATCAATTATCCTGATGAACTTGGTCTACATTATTTATATGTCATGCAATGTTTTTTCCTCAGATTTGAGAATGTGTTAATTTCCATTTCCATTACCAACCAGAACCTCTTAAACAGAAATGACCATCTTGATATCCTTTGCTTTTCGGGTGAAAGTTACCAAGAAAACAACATAAGAAGAAAAACTAAAGCTCTATAAACATACTGCTGCAGTGATTCTGGACAAGGACATATACAGCAAATGAAGTTTTATTTGCAAAAAAAGGTACCTACATCATATACCGGTGATCTCTACATATATCTAAACCAGTAGCTACAAGCATTTAATTAAGAAATTCTACATACAGAGAAAAATTGAAGGAACTATTAGCCAAAAGGAACTCAAATGCTCAGAACTCAGTCCCTAGAGAAGGCCATTTACAGGTGACGTGCTAAAAACTGGCTTGTCTTTGCTAGCTTCATACATTGCGGCGCCATTGCTACTGCTCTTCCTCCAAGGCTTCACCTCTCCGAGCATGGTTATGACATCCCTCATGCAGGGCCTATCTCTCGGTAGCTTTGTAGTACAGAGGAGCGCTATTCTGAGCACCAAAAGCATCTCTTCCTACACATGCTTGCAGTTTCCTACATTGGGGTCTAGAGCTTCTTCCGAGCTCGTTGTCCCCGATTTTCCTCCGTATCCACTCGACAATGTCGACGGATTCTCCAAACTCGAGGTCTAGAGGCCTTTTGCCTACAATGAGCTCCAACAGTACGACACCGAAGCTGTATATGTCTATCTTTTCGTATGCATTCATGGTGTATCCGTACTCTGTCGGCGAACATCAAAAAATTGCAGCATTTTTAGCTAAGGAAAGGTGATGAGCATATGTGATACTTTCATCACTTTTTAGCATTGACCAGTAGCTATTTTGCAAGGGTAATACGGTTATTAACTAGGACACTGGAAAGATTTGATAGTTGACCAATTCGATGGAAGATTATGAGAGTAATAATCAACTTACCAGGCGCAATGTATCCATAGGACCCTGCCACTACTGATACTATTTCGTTCTTCCGGAGCATCATTGGTGGTCCTTCAAGCAGTCTTTGGCTTGGGCTTAATGCGCTTCACGCGTGAGTACAGAAAGACTCCAGCAAGGGCCACTCCCGTACCTAATAACATCACCACAATGAGAAAGATAACAAAACCATAACCATCAGAGCAAAATAATGTAAATAGTAATGACAATAGTAGTACTATGGAACCAAGCTAAACCAGTTGATTAACCAATAAACAGATACCATATCTCATTTTCCCTAGAAGCAAATGCCATTATATGCTTTCTCACTAAGGTTTGGGGAGGGAAGGGGAAGAAACAAAAGCCAAGAAAATAACAAACTTCGAAAAAGGCTGTTCAGATGGTAGCATAAATCACCTAGGGAATTTATGGGTGAAATTTATGGGTGAAACTGGAGTTCGGAAGAAGAGAACTGAGCTGACAATGACCACAACACGCTTCACGCAGTTTCCTCCGGAGTGGGTCACTAGCGATACCCTCTGTAGTATCATGTAAGAGACCTGCACAAATTCAACAATTAAGGTTGGTATTTCCCCATTAAAAAGTGCTATTGAAGACCTGCATGACTGAAAAACAATCAATTCCTTCTCCTGCATGTACTTCATTGTTCTTGCGGGCACGAACACTATGCACATTAGTGCAGATATTGTGGCATATTGTGATTAATCCGAAGCAGATGGTTATCCAATTCTATAGACATGTAAACAGACAACATTATAGAGTTTGCTGATCCAATAAGAAGATCAACAATATCAAGGGATAATTGATCCGATGCGAGATGAGTTAAAAATCACTATTGCCCCACAGTGATTTTCAACTGATGTCACAACGATGGAGACACAGCTGTTTCGTTTCTCAAAAGTTCCAAAAAATTTTCACTAGTGATGTCACAAATTGATCCTTTCGATTTTCTGCCATCCCGTAAATTTGTTTATCTAAACTCGATGTCCTATAGAGAAGACTCAAGGGGTTCTGATTGCTTAAAGTAATAGGTCACAGCTATAGATTTGAAAATGAATGCCAAAAGCAATTATGAATGAGGCACACAACATAGCTAAAGATTTAGATCGTCAAAGAAATGTGTGGCCCGTGACCCAAAAATAATGAAAATATTGCATTGGGCAAAAAGCCTCACCTGCTGGTATGCATGGAAGCACAACGCTGCAAGGAAGGACCTGGTTAATACTTGCTGGACATTTAATTCCTGTTGCGCCTGTTGTTAAGATGAGAAAAAAGGCATATCAGAAAAACTTCCATATACAGAACCCTTTTGAGCAATTATTAAAGTTTGAAAGAACACTCACTGCGGCTTGTAGGGATGCAAGAGTGAACTTGAGACCTTCCGTGAAAAAAGTCACAGGGAATAATAAAACAAATGACATCATGGTTATAATCGAAAAGAGAGTTATATTGTCCAAGGATTCCTGTACATAAGCAAATTCAACTGCCAAAATAAGAGAACAATCGCATAATGTAGCTTCAAATACTTAACAGTCTGAAGATGAAGACAAAACGATTCATGATACCTCCTTATTGTTAAGGATCAGAAGTACAAGAAAACAGAGTTCGTGGAAGTGAATAAGGATGAGGAAACAAAGCCTGAAGAATATGCTGATGCTACAAGTGTGTCGACAACTACAATTACACGTGCATATGGGCTCATTGAGAAGAACAGAGACAATGAAGTCAGAAGCTCGACTCTGGCCTCCATCAGAAGCACAACTCAGAGCCCCTGTGTCCACGTGCTTTATTACTGAAAAATAGTTATTCGGTTTTACAAGATTAACAGAATCTGTTAATTCTGTTTCATCTTCTTCTTCCTTTTACTTTTGATGATGGTGTATGTTGACACCTAAATTTTGGCGACCCATTTAATTATTTATCGCATTAAAAAATTAGGGATTAATTTTAACCCCTAAAAAAATATTAGTTAATTAATTAATTGCATAGCATATAGTTTTAGGTGCATTTATTTTAATTTGCATTTACATTGGGTCGGTGACAAATGGGTTCAAATTGATGATTCAGAATATTAATTTAGTAAATTGGACTAAGCCCACGAATGGAGTAAATCCGCCCAAGCCTGTATCCTCGGAGAGATTTTACGGATTTATCTTTGTGAGATTTCAATTCAAAAGCAAATATTACGTTTGGAAAAAATAAATATTGCGTTTCGAAAGGAAATCTTCATGGATATGGATTTGGAAATTTTAAAAACCCTAATCCGTGCCCTATAAATAGGTAAAAATACGTGGGGTTAAAGGGAGGCCACACAATTGAAGACATGGCCATACACTAAATTGAGGGAAACAAAACACGTGAGAAAGAGAGGAGAGGTCCTTTGGCCAAGCCTTGGTCGAAACACCGCTCGTGCTATCCCTTCGCCTCGGAGCCCAGGGACATTGAGCACCTGCCGCCGCAAGCTCCAACCTCATTGACGAAGCTGCTGTTCGGACGTGCCACCAGCACCGACGCTCAAACAAAGAGCATCTCTGAAATTTCCATCCAAAACTAGCTGTGATCCAAGCTTGCTCGGGGCCTGCTCCGCAACGTTTTAAGCTGTCCCGACAAGTTCCAGCAAGCGTTTGGGCCACGCTTCACTTTTGCCACTAGAAGAAGTTTGCTCTCAATCAACCTAGGAAGTCCATTCGGTGGAGAGTCTGCAATGGTGCAAAGGGAAAATAAAAAATACAAATTGTGAAAGTGGTGGGAGGCAGGCGAAGAAAATGTGATCTGGATCCAAGAAGAAGAAAGTGAAGTGGAGATCTTGAAGGAGAGAGAAAGCATCACAAGAGGGATAGTCCACAAATTCATTGCGGTCCTTTCTTCATTTTGCTCTAGCCAAGTTGAGGCGTCCATCGGGCCTACTCGTCCACTCGGTCAAGAACCACCATCGAAGTTTGTGTTTTGCAGGTCCATATTGCTGTCGACGCGGTCGCTGTTTGCTGTCGTCAACATTGCCGCACGCTGCCCACCGCCATCCAAGCCTCAAAATTCACATAATTACGGCAACAAACCAAAGGATTCTCGGCGAAGGCCTGGCTTTTCCATTGCTTGCGGTGTGGAATTTACGTGCGTGCAGGTTACCGGTCAACAAGTTATTTGGGTCAGAGGGACACGTGAACCCGGTCAAAAGGACCATGTCAGTTTGAAGTCCAAGAGAGCCTTCTGAGCCAGGCCCATCTCTTGGAACTTCAGGCATCCATCAAAAATTTATCGACCCATCATCATTGCTTGACACCACCAGATTAGTCCAATGATATTGACAATCCTCGATGCTCCGGCGAGTCCTCCACCGAGCTCAAAGCCATCACCACCGCAATTCGCATGATTCGTTGTCCCTCTGAGTTTGGAAACGGTATCCGAGTGATATTACAATTTAGGTAATAATTTTCATCAAATTGATCTTCATATATTTTTATTGCCTAATTTGTGAAATTGATATCTCGTGTGAATCTTTAAATGAGGCTATCGTATCCATAAATATAAAGTATCTTTTTAAATTGGGAAATCTTCCTAATTTCACAACGTGCATACGATTGACGCTCAAAATACGACTCGTAATCGCACGGAAAAATCGCCAATCCGATCTCACGCTCGAGATTCGATTTGCGGTTTTATTTAAAATTGACCAATCCGATCCCATGCGCGGGATATGATTCGTCAATTTGTGGATATCGATCTTATCTTGCCTGATTTGATATTGTGTCGTTTCAATCAATTTCGTTTTCATAAAAAAGAAAATCAAAAAAATTGAATTAGGATTAGGTTCGTTTTAGAATATTCCTCGTCTTAGGGTTATCTTGCATATCTAGAATATGAATTTTATTTCGAATTTTTTTTAAATAAAAAAAGTCAATTTAGGATGCTAGTTTCTTTAAACTTAGGTTGCAATTTTAATTTCAAAATTTTTCATAAAAAACAAAAATCATCATGCGCTTGTCATATAGAATTAGGGCATCTTTTATACGTCATTGCATATTATGGTAGAATTGCACTTAGTTTAATTCTAGATATTTTTTTTTATAAAGTTTAGATATTTTCTTAAATAGATTGCATTTTAGGATTATTTGGGTTAAGATAATATTTTAGTTTAAATTAGGATTTGGCTTAGCTTAATTCCTAATATAAATTGAATAGGATCTTAATCTAGCTAGATAATTTTCACATTTTACCTAATTTCGAATTTCATGAAAAATACAAAAAAATTGCCTTAGAATTAATCAATTTCATTCTTTAGGATAGATTGCATTTTATTTACGTCATATAGTTTAAGTTATATTGCCATGCCATATCATTACATGTTAGATTAGTAACATTGCATTAGATTAGATTGTGTGTTAATTAGAAACCATATCTAGGGTTGTTGATGTGAATTTTGATTTAACATTGCAAATGCTTTCGTTGCTATGAGGTAAGTCTTGCAATTTATTTACTACTTTACTTAAATTGGTGGTTTGCGCACCCGCATAATCACCTCACATGTTAGGGAAATAAATTTAAAATCAATCCCAAACATTTTTTAAAATAAAAAGAAAGGTACCAAAAGGGCGTTAGAGAAATCTAGCGTAACCAAGTCTCCGTACCCTTAATCTCTGGTTCGTAGGAGTAAAGTAAAACTCTCGTTACTTTACTTGGGTTTCTAATCGACCCACCAAAAATAGATTAATGCCGACTCCTAATTAAAAAAATTGCATATTAAGAACTTGAATCGAAAGTCGCGAATTGGTATAGGCTTGTGAGAACCTGAGTTAAGTCTAGGCTTAACAATCCATTAGCCAAACCCTAGTGGTTCACGCCCGAAAATTTGGTCGCGATAGTGTATAAATCAAGTGAGGAAGAGAAACTAAAAAGCTAACCTCTCAGATGAATGTATTACTCGACTGTTCATGAAATCCAGAATACAGCAAAATTACAAACACTCTCAATTCATCAATATTCTTCTTCTTCTTCATTTTCTGTTCAATCCATTTTCCTCACACTTATTAACCATGACTTTCTTGCTGAGCACATTACGAGATTGATTACTTAGATTCGAGGCCATTGCGCTCCAAAACCCAGCCCTTAGAAACCATAAAAGCCAAAATCATGCGCACCGAACAAAAATAGAAGACCTAAACTATGACTCTTCGACCAATGAGCTAGCTAGAATACATATCTGAAATCAAACATAAAGTTAGGCTATATCCATTTTTCTACTCCTATATCTTTAGCATTTTACTAAAGTTTCTCACCAGTTAAAAGAAGCCTATGTCATTGATGCAAGTGCAACTCCACCAACGATTGGTAAAAGAGAAGAGACAACCCAGATGGTCGGAAAGTGTGGGGGCCAAAAAAGACAAAAAAGTTAAAATGGGAGGCGGATATTAAATGCTACACCATGAATATCATTAGTCTTTTGAGATCATCAGAAAATTACGAAACGTGAACATTACATGTTCAGTTCAACAGGTAACCATATTAACTTAGCAAACTAAATGGTTGCAAAAAATGACGAGCTTTACAACAACTCACAATAAAATGGTGCATCATTTAGTAACCGAAAAACTACATCAGAAATGAAAGTTGGAAATAAAGGGCAAGATCTGTAAGTATTTGCACCTCCCCAAGAAACATAGCCGATAGATGGATAGAGAAAAATGGCTCCATGTCGACGGATTCTCCGAACTTGGGGTCTAGAGGCCTTTTGCCTATGATGAGCTCCAACAGTACGACACCAAGCGGACTAGAGGTCGCGAGAGGGAGGCGGAGGGGCGTTGGCGTCAGAGTCAGGTTCAGGGGAGGAGGCAGCGTCGGAGTTGAGGGCGACGAAGTCAACCGGCGGAGGCGGAGGTGGAGGGCTGTCGGCGTCGTGTTTCGCTGGAAGAGAGGCACGACTTCGCGGAGGGGGGAGAGAGAGAGCAGAGCGGACGTCGCGAGAGGGAAGCGGAGGAGCGTCGGCGTCGGCGTCGGCGTCGGCGTGGGGGGCGATAGAAGCAACCAGCGGAGGCGGAGGGGCTCAACCTTTCTTCTCCAGCAACCTCGCCTCCGAGCCTTCCGGTGTGTGGGGGTCTCGCTCGGCGGGAGACGCTCGCCGACGTTGAGGGGAGCTCGAAGAGGCCTGCTTCTCCTCCGCGTGCTGCATCTGCGATCCCGGGAACGCCGGAACGAACGACGGAGCGAAGCGAGCGAGCACCGGAGTAGGGGCGGCCGTAATGTGGTTCGTCGGCAACGGCAGGTGAACGGCCGCTTGATGCACGGTGGAACAGCGACGAGCGCGGGGAGAGAGAAATTTTCAGATTCAAATTTTCAAGAGGAAAGAAATGGAGAGGATAATGGGGCTTCTCTTTCCTTCGTTTGAGAAAGAAGACAAAAGCTTAAGCCACAATAAATGCTCTGACAGGAGAGAGAGCATGCAGGCTAGGAGGAGAGAGGGGCTCGGCAGCCCAGGGTAGGAAGAGGAGAGAGAGGGGAAGAAAGCAAAAGGCACCATGTGGGCCCACCGCTCCACATGGCACCTCGTGAGTGGCCGGGGACCACGTTGACGCGGAGGTCCCGACCACCCAATATTTTCTCCGCTTTTATGTAGACACGATCCGGTCAGCAACGTCGGCAGGAGCAGAGCCATCCGCATTCCATCGCTCTCCAACTCTCCGTCAGCTCAAGGCAGATCGTCGGTGAGAGCGGTTGCCACCGCTTCATCGTCCTCCGAAATGGTGAAAGCTATCAGAGTTCATGAGCTCGGTGGACCCGAGGTCTCTCTCACCTTCTCTCTCTCTCTCTCTCTCATGGGTATTCGTGTTGACTATTGAAATTCTCTGTTTGCCATCCAGTCGTTTGAGTTCGTGAGGTTCTCTCAAATTCTAAAAAATTGGTCTTCTCTCTCTCTCTCTCTCTGTGCCTGTGCTTCGTAGAATATAAAATGGGTATTCGCGTTGACTATTGAAATTCTCTGTTTGCCATCCAGTCGTTTGAGTTTGTGAGGTTCTCTCAGAGTCTTGCAATTGGCTTCTTTTTTTCTATTATATTTTAGTGAACTTTGGAGCAGTCCAAAGTTACAATCTTGGCTTTGACCGGGTGATGGGTTAGTTGGTGTTGTACTTAGCTCTACAATAGGCACTGGAATTCACATCGAGAACGATGAATGTATTGGGTCGGGTATTTTCTCGAAATCAAGATCCGAGAATTTCCTTGTAAAATTGTGCAGTCGTATGCCCTCATCTGATTGTTGCTAGAGGTGCATCTTTTGATGGGCGTTATGCAATCGTGGTAGGTCTTAAAGTGGGAGGATGTAAAAATAGGGGAACCCAAGGAGGGAGAGATTCGCGTGAAGAACAAAGCCATCGGGATCAACTTCATCGATGTTTGTTTCCGTAAAGGGGTATACAAGGCACCCACCATGCCCTTCACACCAGGTTTGTTTCCTGTTTCCCCTGTCGGAATTAGATGGACTTAATGCGTCAAGCATGATATAAGTTATTGTGGCTTGAATTTGATTATAATATTCGTTCAAGTCACTTTTGACAACTTGAAAAGGGTTGGAGTATGTCCTTTGGTTTCAAATGAATATCTGTATCCTTTGATCCGTTTTCAAGTCAATGCATGCTCGCGTTTAATCATCCATGGCGACATCGCAGTCTCCCTTTTGCTCTTTTATGTTTTCTCATTAAGGGGAAGTGATAGCTCGCAAGTCATGACATCTGCTCACTCTCTCTTATATAGCTGGGTTTATCTGCAGTTCCATGGTTACATGAGTTCCGAACTTGATTTGTTGAAGTATTTGACATATATGAGACGAGTTAGAGTTATCTGTTTGAGATGTCATTGTCGCATTTATGATTAAGCAGTATTCTGTAATTGTTAACTAATGGTTCTGGAGTCAAGTCTTTCCGTCTCTTAGCTGACTATATTTACTCAAAAATATCAAGTCTACTCCAGAGATCATGCCTGAATAGACAATTGATCCACCGAAACATTTGTCATCTCGTGCAATGTCTGCAATGGTAATGGTGTATTTGTGGAGCTATACAAACTCATTCACACTTTATTAAGTGTTGATAATGGATTCATCTTGCTGATGATGGGGTAGCATGTTGAGTGGATGATATCCATCTGTCACAGGCATGGAGGCTGTTGGTGAGGTAGTTGCTGTGGGACCTGGACTAACTGGAAGGAAAGTTGGAGATATTGTAGCCTATGCTGGCGGTCCAATGGGCTCATATGCTGAAGAGCAAATTCTCCCATCAAGTAAAGTTGTGCCCGTCCCTCCTTCTATTGATCCAGTTATTACAGCATCAGTCATGCTGAAGGGCATGACATCTCAATATCTCCTGCGCCGTTGTTTTAAGGTTGGCTTTATACTCCTCTTACAGCGTTTGTATGTGCAAGAACATTAAGATTTGTCATTCGTGTATATATATATATATATATATGGGCCGATAGATGAAATAATTGGCTATGCTTTGCTTTTAAGGTGTTACTACATACATAAAGAAGATGATTTTGTATCATTTTTTTTTTCGGAAGTGTTGGAATAAAGCAGCCTTACACTCTCCCCATTTAAAGATCGACTATTACTTTGTGTTTAGGTCGAGAATGGACACACAATCCTAGTCCATGCTGCAGCTGGTGGAGTTGGATCCCTATTGTGCCAATGGGCTAATGCCCTCGGGGCAACTGTCATTGGTACTGTCTCAACTAAAGAAAAGGCAGCTCAAGCTAAGGATGATGGTTGTCATCATGTTATTATCTACACGGAAGAGGATTTTGTTTCTCGTGTTAAGGAGATTACGTCAGGAAATGGGGTTGATGTTGTCTATGACTCAGTAGGAAAGGACACATTTCAGGTAATTCGGTTAAATGTCGCACTTCCGGTTGGTTTGCACTCTATCGTGATTTATGGTAGAATAGAAAATGCTTTCCTCTTCTTGTCATCACTTCTCTGAGATTGGTCAAAATCTTAAGAAGAGTCCCCTTTTAGCATTTGAGCGTGGGATTCTGTCTCTTTCGAACATTGCATTGCAGGATGCTTTAGGAATTTAGTTATCGTTCAGAAGTCTAATCCATCAACCATTAGCAATTGTTGGAAGAATCTGTCTTTAAGCGACAATTACTAGTAAACGTGCTGCATGTGGTTTTTGATAAAGTGGCTTGATCTGATGCTTTCTCTATAAGATCTCTTCGGAGTACAAAGAAGGTTCTGAACTGTAAAGCCAAGTGTTATTTTCGTATATGTTCTAAAAAGTCTCGCGAGACTTATCGATCGTGCAGGGATCCTTGGATTGCTTGAAGATTAGGGGCTACATGGTGAGCTTTGGGCAGTCCTCGGGAAACCCAGATCCAGTCCCACTGTCGGCTCTTGCGCCAAAGTCCCTCTTTTTGGCAAGGCCCAGCCTCATGCATTACACCAGCAGTCGGGACGAGTTGCTGGAAGCTGCTGGAGAGGTATTTGCCAGTGTCGCCTCGGGTGTTTTAAAGGTTCGCGTGAATCACACATACCCACTGTCCGAAGCGGCGAAGGCACATGCCGATCTTGAAAGCCGGAAGACGTCTGGGTCGGTCGTGTTGATTCCGTAGGGAAGGCAAAGCAGTTAAGTCCTCTGTGTTCATGTCTATCGAGGCTACTTGGAGTGCTGAGGCTCGAGCCCCTCATAAATAAGTTTTCTATGCCGGGATGTTTCTCTTCAGATGATTAGCAAGGTCTCCTTCCTTCCCTGGAACAGGTGTGATTAGCGGCTTCTAAACATTCCTATATAATAAAAGAAAAGATGTGTGTTCTGTTCTGCTTGCCAGGGATGAACTTTGTGAATATTTCTGAAGTTGGTCCTCCCTTTTTGTCGCCGTTGATGTTGGAAACACGTATTTTCGTTGTTAGGCATGGACGAAAGTATCAAATCTGACACCACCTGCCTGGGTGGTGCTGCTAGCGGCGAGCTTCTCCCCCTAACGCAAGGGGAGGAGTTCGATTCCCGGGCGTCGCAAGGGTGATTTACCCGGGACACGAGGGGTGGTGGTGACTCACGTGCCTCCCCAGGGTTTACTCTGCCGCACTGTCGGTGTACGGAGCTTTCCTGGATCATCAAAAATATATATATATCAAATCTAATCATGTGTGGAAAATTACTTAATATTTGAAAAAAAAAATCACTCATGTGAAATTATGAACACATTTGAGAAATTACCCATTTATTAAAATTGACCAAATCATATGGAGCAAAATATGCATACTGTGGATGAAAGAACCGTAAAATTTCAATCAAATAATTTGCAAAGTTTGTTATCTCCACATAAATTCTCGTGGGCATTTGTTTTTTTTTTTTTTTTTGGGGGGGAGAGTGGTTGGGGAAGCAGCTCTGATCATTATTCTTTTTTGGTCCCAAAAAAAGAAAAAATAGATTTATTTCAAGATATTTTATCATGAACGTCATTCACTTTATTGTTCTAATACATTTACAAGTACATCTGAAGATACATTTATTTTCATTTATTTTTAAATTTAAGTTTGATAAATGACAGAAATTTGAGAATGTCATGTCACCAAACCAATACAAATTGGTTGAGTATGGGTTTGAGTATGGGTTGTATGGCACACTCATGCAATGCTACTTGCTACATAGTAATCACAGAAGCAAGGTTAAGTGTCACTTGGCAAGTATATATATTAGATTCGATTGACTTAAAAGGTTGAACTTCAAGTAGAATTTTTTATTTTCATTTTAGGGAGGTTATATCTTGAATTAGCTCCCTTAATCAAATTTAGTTATATTCTTCTCAATCCAGTAAAGGCACGAACAATCATGTGGAGGCTATAAAAGTAACGGTGAGAAAATGCTTGCTAGTGATTTGAATTGAAGATGGGGACGCTTCGTAACATAGGACGTAAAATATAGTAACTTGCTACCTCATCCTACATGAAAATATTTCCATTTTCAAATCTTAGTCCCAAAAGAAGAAAATAAAATAAAATAAAAAGATAAAGAAGGAGCTTTGCATTCTTTTGTGGACCCTGGCATACGTGTCGCCTGCCTATTGACCAGTGTGCTTAAAAAGAGAATGCTTTCTTTAATTGAGTTCCTGATTTTCTTAACAAGGATTATATTGTTTGATCTCTCCATCTGCTCCAATTCTCGGTGTTAGAAATTAACAATGCGGCGATTCCTTAAACCGACCCTTAGAAATCGTATTATCGTATGCTCTGACTCCCTTATTATAATGCTTCACCTAACGTAACAGTATCTGCTGATGTGTGTGTGGGGTTCAAGTCAAGAATGTTCTATTTCTTTAATCGGTTCTATGGTTTTCTGTTTTCGGTAAACGCGAAGGATGGATACTTCCAGACACATCATCTCAAAACCTATATCTTCACAAGCTTCGCACCCATGTTCTTAAACGGTTGTCCTTGTTATATGTAAACTAAATCTGTCAAAATAAATCTTAAACCCATATATGATTTATTTAAAACATAAATATGTTATATATAGGTGACTTACATCTTAAAAAGACTATTTAAGTGGATTTTAAAATTAAAAGCTTAAAATAAATGAGTTGGACTTGAACCTATTTTCAACCTAAGTCTCACACTTTCTCTTTTCCTATTTAGTCTTACAAAATTATTTTTTAATAAAAATCAAATTTATAATTATTTTTCATATTTCTTTTTTTCTTCTTTTTTTTTTTTTTTTCCTTTCTTCTTTCATCTTCCTCAACCGGTGGCTAGCACGATGACAGCCAGCAACTAGCCAAGTGAGACTCAAGCTCGATGCAAGCTCAATGTTGCCGACAACTAGAGAGACTTAAGCTCACCAACATCTAGCAAGACTCGAGCTCACCAAATCCAATGAGGCTCGAGCCTTGTCAATGTCTGGCGAGTCTCAAGCTCATTGGTGGCTAGTCACCAGCCATCGTTGTGGCCAACAATGAGCAGAAGAAGAAGCAAAAAGAAAAAACATAATTTAAAATTATATTTTTTATAAAAAATAAAAATAACAATAATTAAATTTTGGATTTTTTTAAAATAAAAAATAATTATAAATTCGATTTAATATATATATATTAAAAGTAGTCATGGAGGAAAATGTAATCATATTTCTCATATCAAACAATGGAAAATATTTCTAATTTATTTTCCTACATGAGAAGCATTCAAAAAATAGCAAGAAATGGTGGGACAGAACTGAAATTCCAATGTCATAGCCAAATATGACACCTCCCATGGCTGCCATCAGACATGACAGTATGACAAACCAAGTTATATTGCCGTTGTAGTTCCCTTCCACAGCACTCGTTACTGCAAATTTCCCTGCCATGGCCTTGTTCAAACTTCCTCACAAGCACAGAGAGAGAGAGAGAGAGAGAGAGAGAGGAGGAGGCTGTCTTGACTTGTAGTGATGAGCGAGATAGGGACCGGGCCCCTCCGTAGAATATTCAAACTAACATCACGTAGAATATATGTGGAGATTGAGGCATGAATGGGGTCAAGATTGAATATCGAAGTGCTGACTTTGTTTCCATACGAACTCCCTTGTCAGAGGACTGAATCGAAAGAAGCCCAATAGGAAATTTCCAAAGGATGCTTTTTAATCATGCGTGCGCATGCGCACAAGTATCCCTCAGGCATTGAGGTGATCTTTCAGTATATGTCTTGGCCAATTGAAAAAAAAGTCTCTGCTCATTGCATGAGGGCTGTGAGATAAGATATTTAATTGGGGAGATAAATGAAATTTAAAAATATTTGAATTCAGGACCTCCAACTCTAATATCATGTGAAATTTTGTAAAATTATTTAACTGTTCTAAAAATTTAAGTTGTTAGACAAAAATATAATTTAGTATTTAATTATTCTAACGAGCGTTATGACGCTTGAGCAATATGAAAATTGCGAAGATGGATGGGAAACAAGACCATATCTTTTTTATTTTCCCTGCTAGTCCAAAAGTCTTGCATGGACCCTGAAAGCTATGAGTTTCATGCACTGTTATACTTTTATAAAGCTAGGTTAGGTACTTTATGTTATCCGTCACATGGGGTTTGGAATTTCTTCTATTTGATTAGAGCAATTAGAGAAAACTTTCTACACACCCTCTTGATTGGCAAGTCACAACCATAAACATAATCCAAATTTATATTTCTTTAATTTCATATGAGGGTGGTGTCCACATGTTATAATCCATAAATCGGCGTGGTTTACAGTAAGGTCAAAGAAAAACATTACCCATTTGAATATGCCTAAGTTAATTAGATATAATTATGTAGTCATTGATATTACTTTAAATGTTCGTTCGCTCAATCCTATTTACAGTGGTTTTTGTTTTTATTTTTTTATAAACATATTTTGAGGTTCATAACTTTTAGTATGAAACATTTCAAACCTATTTCAACACACTCAAATTGATGTATAAAATCATCTACGATTTCCCAATATATCCTTCGCAATCGAGAGCATTTCTTTTTTCATCTTCAGATTCTGAAGCAAAAGGCATAAGGAGAAATGTTTTATGCGTTCCATGCCGGCATAAGTAATTGTTTTTCTTATGTTGGTGCAAATCTACCCTTCACTTTCATTGATCATCCAAATAGACATGATCCCGAGTTGAGCTGCTCAGTAGGCTTCTTTAGGCTTGCGTCGAGCCCAACGTGTCCAATTGCAATTTGGATAGGCTTGCTCAAGGGTTTAGTCGTGAAGCTAAGCTTGACCGTGCCACAGAAGTGTTGTACAATTTTTCTTGGATAAAATATTGGGCCCTACCCGACTCAAGCCCGACCAATGATCGTCCATTCATTCACAATCCACGTTCATGTGTTCATTATTCAATTTGATGCTAAGTTCAACAAAAATAGAATTGACCAGTTTGAAAAAAGACTTTAACCCCAGCTCAAACCAAATCAATTCTTCGATTTGTCATTGGTAGGTTTCATTTCAAATCCTTACCATCAAGTAAGGTACAAATAAGAAATGTAGCACACACTTAAAACTATATACCTTCTCAGTGTTACGAAAACTAACAAAAGAACACATCTATTTCTACACAACCATTATATTTGGAGGAGAATGCTCACACGTGAATCAAATTTTATTATCCATAATTAAAATTTTCTCATTTAGTTAAACTTAAACACGAAAGTATAGCAATTCTAGCAAAAATTTGTCTTCCGATAGTACAGAGCAATGCTTGATATGAAATACTTAAATTACTAGACTCAATTACAAATTCTATTAGTCATATATGTAAATATATTCATAGTGCGTTTTTTCATAGAAAATCAACGATTTAAAATATTTTCCCGAGATAATTGCATATATCACTTAAACAAATTGATTAAGGAAAAAAATTATTACGAATAATAATATACATCTAAATATTTTCATTAACGATGAAAAAGGGTTGTAAATGCTAATTATTAGAAAATAATTTTCAAAATCTTTGATATTTCATGAAATAATTTTTCATTTTTTATAACCACCCTCAAATGCAAGCTGCCATGGTTTATAAGACGTTTGACTTAATCGGGATGGAGGAGCTAGTGGTCAATGGGCATGTCCAGTAACTTCTCGGCTTGCGAGTAGACACCTGTAGAATTATGTCCTTATGCTTTCAAGCTACGTTTGGTCGTCCAGATTTTTAATTATGATAGAACTAAATAAAATAAGATATGAAATCTTGGGATTTTTCTATATCCAATTCACTGTTTGGTGAATCGCAAAGTATTAAAGTCGAATATATTCATATCATATCATGTATATTTTTTAAATATAAACGGCATATCATTTTAAATGAACCTAAATGTTTTTTTTTTTTGGTGAAGGTAATAATATTAATGAGAATGGACAAAAGTACAAAAGATCGGATCCAAACAAGCACTCTTAACAAAGGAGCAAGAGTGACGGGGATCCGATATAAAAGCCCGAGGGCGCCAGCAAGAAACACAAAAGCTAGGAAGCCAACAAACAAAACATAACAACAGGAATCCCTACCCTCCCTAACCCCCTAGCCCTCAAGAGCTGAAGGCGAAGAACGGAGATGGAAGGAACCCGCAACTACAAGAACAAGGGCAAACTGAAAACAACAGCAAGCTAAGGAGAATCAGCTACAGAGGAGAAGATTATGGGGTCGAATCCCCACCCCCTTTGCAGTCTTCTGTTCCTCGGAGAAGGAAGAACTTCCGTGAATGTGAGCGCTTTGTCCTTAACCACCTTGATTAGGTGATTTTTAAAGGCAGGGACCACCAAGGATTCACCTCTGAAGATAATTGCATTCCTCTTCTTCCAAATGAGATGGCACAAAGCACCGAAAGAGAATCGAACTATCCTGTGGTAAAAATCCTTCCCCATAAGGAATTTCCTAGCCCAAGTGAGCACCTCTCTCCAACATCTATTCCTCCATGGCAAGTTACATCTAGCAACCCAAAAGAAGGCCAGCGAGGCCGAGATGCGACACCGGAAGAATAGATGTTCGATTGAGTCTGGTACTTCACTACAAATGGCACATAGATTAAAATCAATCCGGCCCTGATTTAACAACATCACCTGAGTGGGAAGACGGTTTTTAGATATAAGCCATAGAATAAACTGATGGCGAGTGACTATATCGATATCCCAAATCAAAGGAGCCCAGTCCACCCGAACTCTCTTGGCTCTAATGGCATTCCATGTGAATGCGACCAAGAAGGAGGCTGATGGATCGCCACACCAAATAAACTTGTCATTATAAGACTCCAGAGTCGGTAAAGCTACGCCCCATCTGATTAATATCCGAGAGAATGAGTCGCCTAACGGGGTGTATGTGACATCCCGATTTTCCAATTCTATTTTCAATAATTTGAGACGGGCATTTCGTTGGCACGCATATAGTTCTTTTCCTTGAGTCGGCCACTCATGTGAAAACTAGTCTATCGGATGAAGCCGTTAAGAGTTTCTCAGACTCGAGAATTTGACCAAGAAGTGATCTTTCGACCGAGCTAATCTGCAAGGGTCATTATGGCACAATTAAAAATCGATTAGAGATCGGAGATAGGTCGACTCGACAGAGGCATGTGATCAGGTGTGGGTAATTCCACCAGATCGCACAATTCTGGTCGATCGGCACTAGACCGACTATTCTATCGATTGGGTACCTCGTGTCCGTATTTGAAACCTTGAGATTACCCCGGCAACCAAAAGTCACCAATGTTTCAAAGATGTACATTGTGGCTTGAGATGATCAACCATAGGTCAAATACATGAAAATTTCTAAAGGCTACCCGGTAGGTTGGGTCGCGCTAGTATCATGCCAAAGTGAAATTAACCGTGGAATTGAGATCGAATTCAGAAATTGGAAATCTAGATGTGTCACAAATCATTTTAGGAGCATTGACTAATCTTCGGAAGATTTTTCATGCAAGCCAAGTTTTTCAGCAAAATAATCAGAGAATGGCTAATTTGGCTCGAGAAATTAGTAGGCTCGTCTTTGGTCGCGCTTTTGGGACTTAAGTTGGTTCTATGGACAAGTGAATATGTGAATTGAAGCGTGGTGACATTGTATTTATTTTATGGACTTCAATTTGATTTAATTGGAAGAGAATTGATGAGAATTGAAGAAATTGGATGTACAAGAATTGGACCCCGGCGGAAAATGAAATTGCGACCATTGGAAGAGGTTGTGGAGGATTGGGTGAGTGGATTATGACATCATCAAGTGATGTCATGGTGGGCCATTTGTTGGATTAAAGAAAAGGAAAAAGAAAAGAAAAGGGGCCCCTCCTTCTCTCTCCTTCTCTCTCCTTCCTCTCTCCCTTCCGTTGGTTTCTCCTCCGTCTTCTTTGTGCGAAAAAGACCAAAAAATTTGCAGAGGAAGAAGCCGAAGCGGTTCTTCGCCGTCCGCCTCCTTCACAACTCGTCGCTCGTCGCCGGTGCCGTCGTTGTCGCCGCCGTTCACGCGAAAAGCCGCGCGTCCGCTCACCGTCGCCCTCTCTCCTCCATCTCGGGTTCTTGCTCGAAGACCCATCAGATCTGAGCTTGTCGAAGAAGCTGCAACCATGGCCGTCGCTCGTCGCCCGTTCGCCGGAGCTCGCCGTCGCTGCCCGTCCGCCCGCGCTCGCCCGCGCTTGGCCGACGCCCAGCCGCGTCCGTCTGCCCTATTCGCGCATTCCAGGAGCTGCCGGAGCTCGTCCTCGCCGCCGTGAGGCCTCGCCTGGCCGCCGCCTCGCCCTTCCGAGCTGCCGCCCCTCTTCTCCGCCATTCCTCCGCTCGAACCAGCACCGAATCAGCCCCTTCTCGGCCGCAACCAGCAGCTGGAAAAATGGGTATTCCAACTCGATTTTGGCCCATTTTGGCCGGCTTCCCGAGCCCGGATGCTCGGCCCGCCTTGAGGAAAGTCGATCCTCGCGTCGTTCTCGTCGTTTTGGTTCGCTCGGCTCGCTAATCCGGTGAGTTTAGCTCACTAAACCTTGATTAGACGGTTAATTATGCCCTAAGTGTGCTTAGTCTAAGTTAAACAAGTTTAGGTGGATATTTGAGTTTATTTAATTGTGATTTGGGTTAAAAGGTTTGTTTAATTTAAAGTGTGTTTAATTAAATGCTAAGATAGTTTATTTAATATTAAACCTTGATGGGACATAATAGGATTTTACTTTTGAATTATTTAATTGCTTCGAAATTCTGGAAATTTATAATATTATATTATATTCCGAAATTATTAAAATATTATTATAAAAAAAATGGAAAAATTATTTTTGACCCTGGTTGCTTAGATCTTTGTGCCGATTCTTGCTTTGTGTATTCGGATTTTGAAATTGATGATTGGATATTATAAATTGAATGTGGATTGCGAAAACTATGGATATTATTATTTAATTAATTTTCGGAATAAAATTAATTATTTAATAAATTCGAAAATTTGGTCAAGACCTTATTCTCTTAGAATTTCGCCGATCAAACTACTGTGTATTTAGAATTTGAAATTGATGATTGGTTGTGGTAAATTGAGTGTGATTGCGATAAATAGGGATTCTTTATAAAATCCTAAGTGTGGAAATTGATGGGAGATTGGCCGTGATTGACCACCTATTAGAGGTCGTGCCCAGTGAGGCCATGATAAACCACCTATGAGAGGTCGTGCCCAGTGAGGCTGTGATGAACCACCTATTAAAGGTCGTGCCCAGTGAGGCCGTGATGAACCACCTATGAGAGGTCGTGCCCAATGAGGCCGTGATGGACCACCTATGAGAGGTCGTGCCCAGTGAGGCCGTGATGAACCACCTAATTAAAGGTCGTGCCGAGTGGGGCTGTGATTGCCACTAGTTGTCAAACCTTCTTGTAGGGTCGTGATTGGAGGCAGTGATTGATTTGTTAGAATGACATGTAATCGGCCGAGTCGATTGATCGCTGAGACGATCCAAGTGGTTGAATTGTTCTGATATTGTGAGTATGCCAGGTTGTTTGGTTATCATAATTGCATGTGGTTGAATTATATAAATCGTGCTAACCTGCAGATGAAGGCTAATGCGAGGTAAGTCTTCTGTGTGATGTGGCTAGGCCACCGGGCGTATTTTCTTTCTAATAGGGGTTTAGGGGTTGAACTTGCTTTGAGACATTGTCTCATCCCGGTTTGGGGATTAAAATTTCAGGTCCCCGGTGGACGGAGCGGCTATATAGCTTTGGTTGGCCTTGAGGAGTTGCGAGAGGTGAAGTCATGAGGATTGGAGAACGTGTCCGACTTGTAGGTCGTAGGGACAGTTCATTTTTAAGAGCCGGTCTTCTGTAGACTTTTGGCTGTAGGCCTTCGTCTGTAACTCCGTTCCAGTGAATGGATCTAGACTTAGAACCAGGGAGAGCCAAGAACAATTTTCTGCAGGTATGCCTTCCCACAATGGGCGAACAACTCCCGTTCAAGCCCTTCAGGGATAGCCTTTTAGCAGAAAACCACTCAGCCCTTTAGTTCAGAGCCTAGAGACACCCAGATAGGCTAGGATGGAAACGTTTCTAACCTATCCAAGCTGCATTTCTTGGAGGATCCTACCAGGCTGGAGAAGAAGAAGGATTTAGAAAGCCATGAGAGATTTTCAAAGCACACACTTTTCTTCAAGAGACTCTGCCCAACCCATTACACCATCCTCGCCTTATATAGACGATAAGAGGTCACAAAGACACAAACAAGGACCTAGCTAATAGGTCCGGATACAAACAGAGGCACTGGAAACTTCCGGGAGGGGAATTATTCGCACACTATGAACAGTGATCGTACTGTGAACAGTACCTTCCATAGCCTAGTGCTACAGTAAAGTGAACAGTAGCTTGCTACAGTGAAATTGTACGGACATCGATTTTTCATCTGTCTCGTCCGTCACGGGCATTGTAGCTACAAACTGAGTTATCTGAGCTGTATTCTAGGAGATGTGCCGAGTATTTTTGTTCAAGGGCTTCTAGGTCTTCAGGCAAAAGGCTTTGGCTCAGCCTTCGTGATGAGGATACTTCTTCATGAGCCCAGTGGGATGCTTCTTCTTCAGCCCAGTTTGTGTTGTCATCTCCTTGAGTGTCGACAGGAATGCTTGGCTGAGGCCAGTTGGATGGTTGTGCATAAAAGGATATGTCCATGTTGTGAAACAGGGACGAAGATCCTTATTCGTAGGGATCTTGGGACAGAGGGCCTCCAAAGCGTGCATAGGGGTCCTGGGTGGATTGGACAATATCATATGTTCCTGTCATTTCATGCTCTTGGGACGATGCGGCTTGTCTGTATTGTTCGAGTGCTTCCCTAGCTTCTGGTGCTAGGTCACAATGATCCCATGTAGTGGGTGCATTATTCCAAACATCTTCAGGAATGGTTTTGTTTTCTTGACACAGGATTCTCTGGAGTTCTCGATACTCGTTTTCGCAGAATTTAACAGATCTTGGATAAGATTTGTAAATTCGGGCTTCCCTGCTGTTCAGATGGGGTTTGTAAGATGTGGTCCCTATTTCCTGTGCATTATCGATAATGGTGCCATTATTTGTGAAAAAATGCCATGGACGTCGAAAAAGCAGGATGGTGTGGACTTCAGGATTTGGTGTCATGGTTCTCAGTTCTTTTTCCAAGTCTTGTTTCCAACATGTAGGATGATAAAACCAATTAAGAAAATCTAAGAGATTTTTATCGCATTCTTTTTCCACATTCCTTCCGAGTAAGAATATCCTGGTGAGGTTTGCAATTAATCTTCTGGTTGTGTCGCGACCTCCCCGAAGCGGGTTGGACCACCTAAGGGTTCGGCTAATGGATTGTTAAGCTTAGACTTAACTCGGGTTCTCCCAAGCCCATACCAATTGGCGACTTAGGTTCAAGTTTTTAATATGCAAAAGATTTTTATCATGGAGTCGCCACTAATCTATTTTTGGTGGGTCGATTAGAAACCCAAGTAAAGTAATGGGAAAATTACTTTACTCCTACGAACCAGAGATTAAATGAGTTCGGGGACTTGATTACGCTAGATTTCTCTAACGCCCTTTCGGTACCTTTTCTTTTTATTTCAAAAAATATTTTGCAGGCAGCTTGAATTGATTTCAATTTATCTTCCTAACATGTGAGGTGATCATGCGGGTGCGCAAACCACCAATTTAGCATTCAAGAAGGCAAGTAAGAAAAATGCAGGACTTACCTCATGGCAACGAAAGCATCTGCGGTGTTAAATTAGAATTCACATCCGCAATCCTAAATATGATTTCTACTTAACAATGTAATTTCTCAATTTTGTTTTCACTTTTTCAATGAGAACCTTGTAGTACATCTAATCTAACATGAAATGGCATGACAATGTGTTCTAAACTACATGACATGAGTAAAATATTTTTTGTGTTTTCTTAATGAACATGCAATAATTAAATATGCAAATCAGAATGACCTAATTATAATGATTGGCAATTTTTAATTAAATGAGCCTAATTCTACATGCCGTGCATATTATGAATCTAATTATATATGACATGCACATGACATTTTTTTTTTTTTTTTGTATTTTGAGATAAACAAAACAATTAAAAAGATACCAAATCCTCCATGATTGTTTCGCTAATAAAATCAATAAATTGATCTTAAGCCTTAAAGACCAAAATATCAATTTTATTCCCGTGATTAATTATTTCATCTAAAGCCTTATAGATTAAATAAAAAAATCATTATGCGGTTGCAAATTATGTGGTACGTCGGGAATTTTCAAACGTGCATCAAGAACTAATTCAAATAAAGAAACGAAAACATAAAATAACATAACATAAAAGACGAAATATTAAAGATAAAATAATATAAAATAAAATAGATCTACCTAATTTGGACTTTTTTTTTCTTTTTTTTTTTTTTCTTGCTTTGGCCTTTCACGGTGTTTGGCAACCGTGGTGGTTCGCCGGGGGCAGCTGGTCACCGGCGTTCGGAGCTCGGGCGAGGGCGGACCGGCGGCGTTAGCAGCAGCGGGCTCGGGTCTGGAACAGCAACTCGTTGAAGGCGAAGCAGAAGCGGAGGCGCAATCAATCGAAGCTGCAGGGAAATTGGGGAGTCCAGCGTCGCGGGACAGCAGGGCAACCGCTCAGGAAAGCTTGGAACAGGCACGTTGCAGGCGATGAACTTCAGATCTGGTTCGGGCTCGGCTCCGACGGGGCTCAGCGTGGATTGGCACGGCTCGCGGACGGCAGGAGGAGAGTTGTGGAGGTGGCTGGTGTCACGGCTCGGGGGCGGTGAGCTGCGGGGACGTTGCGGGTCAGCGCTCGGAGCAACGGCGGGGAGGCTCGGAGGGCGCGAGACGGGGCACGGTGATGCTGTGCGGGGGTCGGTCACGCCGCGAGGGGGAGGCGACGCTCGGAGGAGGGTGCTCACGGCATCGGACGGAGTTGCGGCGCGGGGCTGCGGGTGCGGCGTCGGGCGGAGGTGCGACGCGGTGACGAGCGAAGACGGTGGCGAGCTCGAGCTCGGCATTGGAAGGAGCTGCTAACGCCAGGCGCGGGTTGCTGCAGGAGACGGATGAAGGTGCTGGGGTGGTGCGGCGACAAGCAGGTTGAGGGCTGCAACAGCGACGGTGTTCGGAGACGGTGGTGCAGGAGCGGCGCGGATTGCTGGACGTCGGGTCGTCTCGGGTCGGCGCGAGTTGCAGGCCGAGGCTGGCGGGAAGAATGGAGGCGAGAGACGACAGCAGCAGAGGCAGAGGGGGCGTCGGGCGCTGCGGGTGGAGGCGTCGGGCGGAGGTGCTGCCGGTGTCGCGAACGGGCAGAGGCGTGGGAGTAGGGGCGCGGCAACAGTAGGGATGGTGGTGCTGCGACGAAGGAGCAGGGGCACGGTGATGGGTGCTCGCGGCGTCGGGCGGACAGCAGCAGTTTTGCTGCTGAGGTCGAACGGCGTAGGAGCAGAAACCGGTGGAAATTCAGGAGCGAAGAACTCTTGGAGAAGATGAACAGTAGGGGTCTTGTCTTTGCTTTTTTTTTTTTTTCTTTTTCTCTCTCCTGTCTTCAGCGTACCTTTTTTCTTTTTGTTCAGCTCTTGTACCTGATTTCTTTCTTTTTTTTCTTTTTCTCGACACACCCCTTCCTTTCACTCGACCGAAGGAGAAGCCTTTCACAATGAAATTTTTTACTTTTTCACTTCCTTCCCAAACCTCTCGACTGAATTTTTTTTTCTCTTTTTCCCCCTCCCACGTCTTCCCCCTTTGTGTATTTATAGAGTTCTTCGGTGTGAACAGGAGGCGGCCGTAATTTTCCTTGCTATTTACGTCAGTTGCTTTTTTCAAATCCGGTGGCTACCGATCGTTAGTCCATCTTCTTGCAGGAGAATTTTCAGTCCCCCATTAATGCGTGCATGTGCTTGCATTAATGAGGGAGAAAAAAATGCACGTTAAGCACTCTTCTTTCTTCCTCATGCTTGGGGCTTCTCTAGAAATTTCAGTCTGCTGAATTTTGTCCATGCATGTGCATGCATTGATGAGGGGGAGACAATGGACGCGCAAGAACTTCCTGGCGACTTTTTGACTTTTGCTCTTTTGTGTGCTCAGACCAGTGGAAAGAGACCATCCATTCGTGCATGTAATCGACTGCGAGCCGCTGCGTCTTGTCGCGCTTTTAGTACCGATGCAAATACAACTACATGAAATGCAATTTTACTATTTTTTTATTTTTTATTTTATTTTTTTTTTTATTTTTTTTATGCAACTAATTACTAAATGATTAGGTAAAATTTAGGTGTCAACAGCTGCCCCTCTTTGAAGGTGAGCTCGCAGAGTTTGCATTCAAAGACAATATGATACCTAAATTTTGACCATGAACATGCAATGGATGATACTTTGGCGGGACTATTTTTCTCTTTTGTTTTGTTTTTTTTTTTTTTTTTTTTTTTTTTTTTAATGCAATGTCATGAAAATGGTAATGCAAGTGTGAGATGTTGAAAAGGAGAGCATACCTGTAATTACTTACCAGTTAGAGCGTTCTGAAGTACGGGATGAATTTTCGTTTGCTCGACAAGTGTCCAGGTTCCCTGAAAAGTCTACATGAATCTATCCAATAGACACTCAATGTTAGGTGAGATGCCTTGTTGAATTCAGATGACTCGAAATACCTAGATTCACACTAAGGTATAGCGAATAAGATTCGACGAGATTTGAGACATTCAGATCTAGACTGAGATGTCAAGAAATTGGGGACTTAACCAATAGTCACTCAATGTTAGGTGAGATGAATATTGGATTAAGAGGATTCGAAATACCTAGATCCAGACTAAGGTATAACGAGAAAGATCAGAAAGCACTCATATCCAGAATGAAATGCTTGACGAAAAGTTTCGAGACATCCAGATCCAGACTAAGATGTCAAGAATTTTGGAACTTAACCAATAAACACTCAATGTTAGGTGAGATGAATATTGGATTAAGAGGGTTTGAAATACCTATATCCAAACTAAGGTATAACGAAAAAGATCAGAAAGCACTCATATCCAGAATGAAATGCTTGACGAAAAGTTTCGAGACATCCAGATCCAGACTGAGATGTCAAGAATTTTGGAACTTAACCAATAGACACTCAATGTTAGGTGAGATGAATATTGGATTAAGAGGATTCGAAATACCTAGATCCAGACTAAGGTATAACGAAAAAAGATCGAAAAACATTCACATCCAGAGTGAAATGCTTGATGAAAAGTTTCGAGACGTCCAGATCCAGACTAAGATGTCAAGAATTTTGGAACTTAACCAATAGACACTCAATGTTAGGTGAGATGAATATTGGATTAACAAGATTCGAAATACCTAGATCCAGACTAAGGTATAACGAAAAAGGATCGAAAAACATTCACATCCAGAGTGAAATGCTTGACGAAAAGTTTCGAGACATCCAGATCCAGACTGAGATGTCAAGAATTTTGGAACTTAACCAATAGACACTCAATGTTAGGTGAGATGAATATTGGATTAAGAAGATTCGAAATACCTAGATCCAGACTAAGGTATAACGAAAAAAGATCGAAAAACATTCACATCCAGAGTGAAATGCTTGACGAAAAGTTTCGAGACATATATAAAAATTTGGGAATACCTAGGACAAACCTGGGATATTCGTGAAGGTTACCTACCTCTCAGTAGAAAGAAGTTTTGGAACATCGAGGATGTACTTCAAATATTCATGGAGGTTTCTCACCTCGAGGCTTCTGAAAGGCAACATAAATGTCAAGAGCTCTTGGGTCTTCAAGGAAACATTACCTGTCAGACATGATTAGAGCAAAAATACATGCATTCGCCAAAGAAGTAAGCAATTCAGCACACTTGAAAGTCCACTGAAGCTTTTATGCATTCAATCAAGATTTATGCATGATGGTTTTACCATATTTGCACCACCAAACTTCCACTGGGGAGAATCATCGTTTATGACAATTTTCACTCATGACATGGATTTTCAAGAATACCAAATGAGAGACTTTCAGTTAGAAAGGACTTTCACTCACTCTCATTAAGAAGGCTATTTTGTCCCGACCATTAATGTGGGATCACAGGAATCACTCCATCTTACTTTCATCATGTCAATAAGGGTTCGAGTATTCTCGCAAGCGGTACGACCTTGTCAATCTGAGAGGTCTTTATCAGGATTGTAATGTAGGCTCGGTCAATGGCTCAACAAAGAGGGACTCTTCGAGTCAAGGCTAATGAAAGAACAATACTTCGCAATCATCTTCGGGTTTACAAGTCAAGGAACCTGCGAAATGAGATAGAAATGGTCATGCTCGCACTTCTTCGAGTGATGCTTTTAAGCATATGAATTCCTATGTTAATTTCGGTGCCCTAATCTGAAGAGACTTTGTAAGGGACGTAACGTAGGTTAAGTTCATGGGTTAAAAAGTGAATGGATCATTAGGCTCAAAATGTGTATAGGGGGATGAGAATTGGTGATCATCTAGGCATTGTCATCGGTCTTCTTTTTCACCATTGGGATTTTCCTCATAGGTACTATAAAAATTTGGCATTTGAGTTCTTTGAGTACCACTCCATTGGGAATACACCCTTTTTACAACTGATAATCATTCTTTTTTTCTTTTTGGGCATTGGCCTTGCTTTTACCAGGCACACTGCTTTTTCATGCCCCTTTTGTTGTTTTTTGTTTTTTTTTTTTTTTTTTTTTTGAATAACCATGTAATGCTTTAACATTTGGGTTCTTGAGGAGTTTTCATTTTTTTGTTGGCACTCAAGATCCTGCTACTTGAACATTTGCCTTTTGCCTTGCCCCAGTGTGGGGGATGATCACGAATTGGGTTTAAATGAAACGAATTTACAGGCTCAAGGGGCTATGCAATGGATAAAGTGTGTGGGATAGAGAAGGAACTGCTCTTCATCATCTTAAGGCACTTAAATTACCGTATGAATTCAATGTAATAGCAATACTTGAAGAGTGATGCAAGTGAGAGCAAGAATTCCTATCAATTTCCTCACCTCATGATGTCATCTTACCTCCAGTTTGTCCTAATGTGGGGTGGTTCTTGACAGGGGTAATTTAAAAATTATCCACGTGTGTGGGCTCAATAGGGTTTAAACAATGGTTATGCAGGTAGTATTTGGGATAGAGAATGAACCGCCTCTCATCATTTCGATCATCGTACCTTTCGCGAGAAAACTCTTTACCTTACAAACATGGAACTTCCTACACTCATCTCACCGGTGTATGAGCAAGGGACTGTGTATAGGTTAAAGCTTGCCTTTCATCATCCTGACATGTCTCATTTAGCATGTTCAATCCATTCCACATCATTCATTAACTTGATTTGCGGTGATAATCTTCAGTGGAATTGGTAATTTAACAGGTAAAACTATCATGCAAAATTCTCCTTTGAAATGTCACAATCACTTCATGAACTTATTAGCTTTGAGCACAAAGAATTGGTAGCTCAAAAAAAGAATGAAAAGGATTGAATAAATAAAATAAAATAAAAATGTTTTTTTTTGCAACCTTGTTGCCGTTTCCAAGGATCGAACCCTGGTCGTTCTCGGACCCTTTCATTCCCCATACCACCGGGCCGAGGCGCTGGATAGTGTTCTGGGGCATTTCTTTCTTAATTGAACCGACTGGATCAACACATCTGTCGTATCAAATCAGATGAATTTGATATGCATATGGAACATGGCCTACTTTTCATCTCATTCATTCCATTCCCACACAAAAAAAAAAAAATGAAGAAATGAGTACCTTTGATTCACAACAAAGTCTATCAAGGGTAATACTTCTTCACAGCATCAGAGTTAACAGGATTAGAAAACTCACGACCATCCATTTCTGTAAGGATTAAGGCACCTCCAGGGAGTACCCTCTTCACCATATATGGGCCGCTATAATTCGGAGCAAATTTGCCTCCAGGATCAGGAAAAATCGGCAACACCTTTCTTAGAACTAGATCATTCACTTCGAAGTGTCTTGGCCATACCTTCCGATTGAAAGACTTGGCTACTCTTTGTTGATACGTCTGACCATGGCAAAGAGCTTTTAACCTTTTCTCATCAATCAGATTCA
Organism: Eucalyptus decipiens; assembly: GCA_014182575.1. Classification (NCBI taxonomy): domain Eukaryota; kingdom Viridiplantae; phylum Streptophyta; class Magnoliopsida; order Myrtales; family Myrtaceae; genus Eucalyptus; species Eucalyptus decipiens. The sequence goes on along the minus strand of CM024609.1, from coordinate 46,711,021 downwards.
ACTGCTCGAACCTTTGTTGTGTCCATTCTGCCTCGGACAATTCCACTTGAGATAAGACTCTCAAAGGGGATTTCTACTACCACAGGCAAGACTGCCTCCATGCCATAAACCAGGGAGAAGGGGGTCGCCCCAGTGGATGTTCGGATCGATGTCCGATACGCGGTTAGAGCAAAGGGTAACCTGTCATGCCAATCTCGATAATTCTCGGCTATCTTAGCCAGGATCTTCTTGATGTTCTTATTAGCTGCCTCAACAGCTCCATTCATTTGTGGGCGGTATGGTGATGAATTCAAATGCTTGATTTTGAACTTACTGAACAGCTCATCAACAGATTTGTTGTTCAGATTTGTCCCATTGTCAGTGACAATTGCTTCAGGGGACACCATAACGGGCGATTATGTCACGCTTGATAAACTTCACAACATTTCGGGCCGTGACATTAGCATATGATGCGGCTTCAATCCACTTTGAAAAATAATCTATTGCCACCAGTATAAACCGGTGTCCATTTGAAGCTTTGGGATTTATTGGGCCAATCACATCGATCCCCCACATTGAGAAAGGCCATGGCTCGATAAGCTGGTGCAACTCCGTTGGAGGAACATTTATTTTATCTCCATGAATTTGGCAACGATGGCAACTTCTAACATGCTGTATGCAGTCACTTTCCAGTGCAAGCCAATAGTAACCTAGTCTCATGATCTTCTTGGCTAACATATGTCCATTCATGTGTGGGCCACAAACTCCTTCATGCACTTCTTGCATGATTCGGGTAGCTTCTGCTTCATCTACGCATCTCAATAAAATTGAATCATAAGATCTCTTGTATAAATTCCTACCACCGACGAAGAACTTTGAGGCCATCTTCATTATGTACTTTCTATCGGCTGGAGTGCTCCCTTCAAGAAGTTCCTGCTTTTGAATATAGTTCATGATGTCGCAATACCATGGCTTCTTATCAAGCTCTTCATTTATGACCATGCAATAAGAGGGTTTGGCTAGAACCTCAATTTTCAAAGGCTCAACTTCTAAACCATCAGTAACTTGCAACATAGATGACAATGTTGCCAGGGCATCGGCGAACTGATTATGAGATCTAGCCAAGTAGTCAAACGAGATTTCATCAAACTCCTTCACCAACTCTTCGAGGTATTTGTGATACGGTAGTAATTTGGCATCCCTGGTCTTCCATTCTCCTACAGTCTGGAGTATGATTAGTGCAGAATCTCCATATACTTTCAATTTGGCCACTCCCATTTCAATTGCGGCCTGAAGTCCGAGAATACAAGCTTCGTATTCAGCAATATTGTTCGTGCATGGAAATATTAATTTCGCGGCTACTGGGTGGTGTTGTCCGTGCAGGGATATTAGTACCGCCCCAGGTACCGAGTAACCGGACAAGTTTGAGCTCCATCAAAGAACATAGACCACGCATCTTCATTTATGGCAAAAATACGATCATCCAGAGGACAATCATCATCATTCAAGGTTCTAGGATTCTCGGCCAATATATCAGCAATTACTCGGCCTTTAACTGATTTTTGTGGCATAAGTTTTTGCACGTCGAATTCGAAATCAAGACCTGCCATTTGGCTAGCTTACCCACCAAAGCTGGTTGATTAAATAAATACTTGATGGGTTCGTTCTCGAGTCACGAGAAACGTCCGGGTAATGCAAGGTGTCTTGTCGAGTCTATGCAATACCCATACTAACGCAGCACAAGTTTTTTCAGCATCAGAATATTTTAGCTCCGAGACAGTGAACTTTTTACTGAGGTAATAAATGGCCCGTTCCTTATGATCCATGGGACTTTTCTGAGCTAACATCGCGCCGAGTGACTCACTATGGATTGTGAGGTACGAATCAAGGGATGCCACGATATTGGTGGGACAAGAACCGGGGATTCATCAAATATTGCTTCAGCTTATCGAACGCCTCTCGACATTCCTCATTCCACTCAACTTGTACGTTTTTCCTTAAGAGTTTGAAGAACGGCTTAGCGGTCTCAGAGAGTTGGGAAATGAATCGTGCAATGTAATTTAGTCTCCCTAGGAGACTCCGAACCTCCTTCACTGTCGACGGAGGTTACAATTCACATATTGCCTTGGTTTTAGATGGGTCAATCTCAATCCCTTTACTACTCACCATAAACCCAAGTAATTTTCCTGATGTTGCCCCGAACACACACTTGGCAAGGTTTAAACGGAGTTTGAATTCACGGAGCCGATCAAATAACTTCTTGAGGGTTTCAACATGACTTTTCCCAAGTCGGGTTTTTGCAATCATATCGTCAACATATACCTCGATTTCTTCATGCATCATGTCATGGAACAACGTAACCATGGCTCGTTGGTAAGTTGCCCCCGCATTTTTAAGTCCGAAGGGCATGACCTTATAATGAAAAGTTCCCCACAGGGTAATAAATGTTGTCTTCTCTTTGTTTTCATCTTTCATTCTTATCTGGTTGTACCCAGAAAAACCATCCATGAAAGAGAATAATTCAAATCCGGCAGTACTATCCACAAGAACATCAATATGTGGCAATGGGAAGTCATCTTTTGGGCTGGCCTTGTTCAAATCCCGGTAATCAACACACACTCGGACTCGACCGTCTTTCTTCATGACTGGTACTATGTTGGCCACCCATTCAGGGTATTGCGAGACTTCGATGAAGCCCACTTTGAGAAGTTTCATTACTTCCTCTTCTATCTTCTTTGAGAGCTCCGGTTTAGTCCTCCGAAGCTTCTGCTTCTTAGGGCACATGTCTGGATTGGTGGGCAAACAGTGTTCCACAATTGACGGATCTAAACCTAGCATATCAACATATGTCCAGGCAAAGATATCCTGATATTCTTTTAACAACCGAGTTAGGTGCTCGGCCTCATCTTTGGGAAGATTTGCTCCAATCTTTATCTCTTTGGGATCCTCAGCATCACTCAGGTTGATAGTGATGGTTTGTTCGGAGGTGAGAACTTTGGGTTTTTCATGTTGCTCCCAACTTTGTTGTACTTCGGTGGAGTCATCATTTGGATCATCGGGTCAGCACCATCACCGCTCATGGCATTGGATTGGACCATTTTCACCTCCTTGCCTGCCATAAGGCTACTCCTGAAACATAACATGGATAGTTTAGAAAGACAAACAGGGCTAAAAGGCGTGGATTTCTATTTTTTCGAATTTTCCTTCCTTTCGAAATTTTTTTTTTTTTTTAAATTTTGGCAAAACATTATGGAAAAATTTTTGACACGAGGAAGCATGATGAAGCCCAGGCCTCAGAATTCTCCTTGGATTTTTCTTTTCTTTCATCGGTTGGATATCATCAACGGGCTGGTTTGGTATACCCCATCATGCCCTCAAAATAAAAATTGTAATTGTAATTGACATTCATCAACCAAATTACATTTATTGGATTGAAAAGTACGACAATCAAAGTGAAATGAAACCCTAACAATCAAACCCTAGCAAACACCCACTCCTGACAGACGATATGCAAAATACGATAAGCAAACCCTATAAAACATCAAATCTTAAAAGCGATAAGATTTCCACGCAGGGGAGTGCAGAAAAGTAAATGTGTTACTCTTGTGGGCCAGCACCCATTTCCTCCGATGGTTCTTCGTCAATGGCACCTATAAGGAGATCATCGAATAGGGTCGTGATCCCTTCCATCCCATTATCTGGATCCTTTGTCTTCGAAGTTGTCGAGCCATCCATGCTACTCCATCCATCGGGCTCGATACCTTGGGTGGCGATTGCTCCTCCTTCATCATGCATCATTCTAGCAGGGCCAGGGAATGTCTCGCGGATATCGAGGAGTAATGAGTTTTTCTTCTCTTGCTCACGTCCTCCACCTTTTCCATGGTACCCTAATCCGGCGGAACAAGACCTTCGAGGGGCTTCAATAGGATTCCGGATACCTTGCTCTTTTTTACCAAGTCCACGACCAGGAATAAAGCGATTTCCAACCATCACTCTTGCTACCATAACTGCTGCATTTGACACATCAGGGATGGGTGCTGTCGATCCTCGAGATGCATGAATAGTGGATACAAGTTCGAACGATTGGTAACTTGACTCCTCCCTACGCTCCGGCTCGACATAGGGGATGGCCGTCTCATGATAAATCCGGTGATCTTCTTCGCCATGAATAGTGACTAGCTTTCCTTTGACAACAAATTTCACACTTTGGTGGAGACTTGATGGCACGGCTCTGTGAGTATGAATCCGGGGACGACCTAATAGGAAATTGAATGCGTAGGGATGTCCATCACCACGGAAAAGGATGTTGAACATCACCGGCCCTATTTGCAGATCAAGGTGGGTCTCCCCTATCACTTCCTTTCTCGTACCATCAAAAGCTCGGACGGAGGTCTTTGCAGCATTTATTTTTGAAGGATCTATTTTAAGGCGGTGAAGAGTCGCCAATGGACAAATATTCAAGGCAGACCCATTATCAATGAGTACTCGAGCCACATGGGAAGCCTTGCACTTGACGGATATATATAATGCCTTAGTATGTCCCCTCCCCTCAAGAGGGAATTCTTCATCAGAAAAGGCTATTAAATCCTTAAGAAGAATCGACCCTACAAATTCCTCCAATTTGTTTACCTCGATCGACTGGTACACGAACTTCGCTCAAAACCTTCATTAGAGACTTTTGATGTGTAGGAGACGTTTGCAAGAGTTCAAGTAAAGAGATTTGAGCGGGCAATTTCGCAATCGGTCAACCACGTTATACTCACTTGCTTTGATTATAGCTAGAAATTCTTTGGCCTCTTCGTCAGTAACTGGTTTTGCAGGTTGGGCATTAGCTTGAGCATAGGTCCGACCAGACCTTGTAATCAGGTCAACATCTAACTCGTATGACCAGGGGACTGCTTTGTTATCCTTGTACTCATACAGTTGGGGCATCTCAATAATTATTTCTTCATCAGTTGAAGGCGCTTCCACTATCAGTCCTTCATGGTCAGAGGCGTCCTCAAGTGGGGGCATGTCCTCGATCAATGGATCTGGTTCACTCTTTTCAGCACTTAGCTTAGCAAATTCTTTCTCCCAATCAATGATGACTTCGGAGATAGGTTGACACTATTCCGGCTTGGTCGCATACACAATCATGCCAGCCTTAACCATTTCTTGAACCCTTTCCTTCATGGTAGGCAAGGGAGGATTTTCATCGTCGGATAGTAACCAACTCTAACTAATCCGCTATAAATATCTTTGTGAGACACCTTCAAGTTCATCTTTTTGCCAGCATTGAACTCGAAGATTGCATTCACGCTTCCCTGATGTTCCGGCAATGGATTCTTCTTGACATTTGGTTGGGTGGTACGGAAAGAAAATGCCTTAGTATCCAATAAATTTTGGATCTTGTGCTTCAAAGTCAAACATTCATTAGTTGAATGGCCGACCTCTCCCATATGATACTCACATTTTTTGGAGGGATCATAATTGGAGAATTTTTCAGCATTGGGCCACTTTGGTTCGTGGGAGATCAATCCCTTCTTTTGGAGTATTGGCAGAACCTGAGATAGAGGGCCAGGAAGAGGAGAGAACTGCCTTTTGGTGAATTGCCGCGGTGCAGGTACTCGGCCTCCATTTTGCTTATTCCCAAGGATACGAACCATCTGAGGCTTACTAGGGGCTGGTTGTGCATATGCAACATTGATTTCAGTGGCTGGTTCTTTATCTTTCTTCATGGTGAACCTTTTGCCTTGATGAGTTGGTTCATTGAACCATCCATCTCTTAGCCCCATCTCGATCTGTTCACCCACTGGGATAAGCTGGTTGAAATTCTCAACGTATGTGCTAGCCATCCGGTTACGAAACTCATACGGGAGAGTCTTGACGAACAACTTCATCAACTCCTTGTTTGTAGGCTCGGGAGTGATTTGAGCTGCCAAGTTTCGCCACCTTACAAAGCATACTCCTTAAATGACTCACTTTTCTTCTTCTCCATCCGCTCAAGATCCTCTCGGGAAGGTGCAATGTCCATGTTGAACTTATACTGCTTTAGGAAAGCATCAACCACATCATTCCAAGTGTCGAGAAGGTTTACATTTTTCATTATGTACCAGTTGAGTGCAGGTCCAGTCAAGCTTGCATGAAACGATTGGATCATGAGAGGCTCGTTCTTGACGTATTGGGCCATGCGTACATGGTACATCCGCAAATGAGCTTTTGGGCGCGAAGTACCATCGTATTTTTCGAACTCCGGCATCTTAAACTTCTTCGGCCTTTTGACCTTCTCATAAACCGACAAGTCGAACGGGAGTGAATTTCGCGACTCTTGCAATTGTTTTAGTTTCTCTTCAAGTTTGGCGAAGCGTTCATCTTGCTCTACCTTAGGGACATTGTCAGGTTTAGCTTTTTCGGCAGTGACAAATAGTGGGTCATCCTCCAGCTCAGGCATGTTGTCATCATCCATTTGGGCCTTGTTCATCTGCTTTGGGACTACTATCTCGGGGAGAGTGGGCGCAAGAGTCTGATTCACTTGGAGGGATTGCATTTGATCTGTCATAAGTTGCATTGAGGTGAGCAACTGCTGGAGTTGGTTTTCCATGGCGGTCATACGATCACGCATTTCGGTTTGGTCGGCCATTTTTGCTCTTGATCGTGTAATGATAGGCGAACGTGGAGGATCCGTTATCACCTAATTTGGAAGAAATGAATACACATAAGCATTTCGTATAAAACATGCCGGTCCATGACGAAAGTCTAACTGCTTTTATTTATTAAGGAAATTGCTTGACATTGACAATGTAAAAACTTGAAAGGCCCTAAACAAAAAACTAATCAAGTAAAAAGACTCAACTTCCTAAATACTAAGCTTAAAGTAAAAAGACTAAATAGATTCACGCCACTTTATTTGGCCCGATCTATAAACAATCGGGAAGCCAACGCTCGACGTAATTGCCTCTTTTCCTTAGCGTCCTTCTTGGCTTGCTTCTCAAGTTCTTCAATCTTCCTTTTGTGACGATTAAGCTCTGCTTGTCGAGTAGGCTTTTCAGTCACATCTGGCACTTGTGGGAGAAATTCAATCGGGATCTTGTGCTGACGGATGTACCGAGCCGTGGCATAGTAAATCTTTTCCTTCCCCTCAAGCTCATCTTCAGGCAAGCTCAATTTTTGTTCGTGACATACGAGCCAAGCTTGCTCGATATAATGAAGTTCCTTTTTGTGATCGTCATCCTTGGCAATGAATCGGACTTGGAACAAACCCGGCTTAAGAGGGGGTGGTAGATCCTGCACAACTCGATATTGACGGGCCACTCGGAGTGGGTAGTAGGAAGTGGCACCAGTGATCCCCAATAGCGGGATTGGCTCATCATCGCCATGAGAGAGACGTGCCTTGGAAACTTGGAACCATTTAGTATGCCATAGGAAAATCTTGGTATTCGGATTTTTCAATAATTTGACCCATTTTGAGAAAGAAAGATCTGGAGTTCGATCTTGATGATTTTTGAACACCTCGATAGGATGATGAGAATCAGTAAGATTAATAATTTTCATGCGAATATCGATCCTACTCATATGAGAAAAGAACCAGATTTGTAAAAGCTCAATTGGCGCACGAAAAGTTTTATCTTCATTTTCCTTAAATCGGGTGAGTGACAAGAATGTTTCAGTTAAAATAGTATTGACAAAACTAATTCCGGCACATACTTGTTTGACCACCCATGCGACAGAAGGATTAATGGCACCTTTACGAAGAGGAAAAACAATAAACCCGAAGAAGGCTAGAAGGAAAATCTTACTTTTTAAATGAGTGTCAGAATTAACAAAACTCTGATCTAGGAAGGAGAAAGGACATGCATGACAATTATCTTTTAACACTCTTTTTATTTGATTCTTATCCATCCTGAGAAAGTCAGACAAAATTGATTTAGGTTCTAATCCAAGGGGTGGGTTTATTAATTCCAATTCCAAAGGTTTTCCTATGGCAATGATGTATTCCTCTAGAGTCGAAGTCAACTCGTGCTTACCAAATATGAATGTTGATGTTTGGGGGCACCAGAAATGAGCAAGTGCTTGCATGACGCCGCTTTGGACATCGATGTCAAGGAGGGGAACAAGGCGACCAAGTCTACTTTCCACATAACTTTGACCATCATTGCCGAGACGATCCCACCATGATTTGAGTTCAACCTTTGGTGCAAGCATGAATCGAATGTCGGACCTTCCCATTGTTTATAGACCAAGACTCAACCAACCTAGTGTCATGGACCGACCAAAGACATAATAAGGTAAGTAAATTGCAAGAGTAAAAGGGTAGAGAACTTACTTTACCAGGCAATTAAAATAATCACATAGACAAGCGCATGAAAAGTGGGGTTCGATTTCTAACTAGGAAGGCTAAGCAAAGTGGAGTTAAAAGGGTAGGATGACTAGTCGCAGCCTCGCGTACTAAATCAAATCCTCTTAACTCCGGCTCAGTCAAGAATGATACCCCAATGCAACGCAGTCTCGCGGGCAGAGGTAAACATTCCTAACACCAAGGAAGAAACTTTCGGGATTGAGTTGGGCAATCTCTACTACGCGGCCTCGCGGTCGAAATCGTATCCAACTCAATACCATCCTAATGTCCTAATGCCGCCTAGGTCCGGCGGCGGGTTGTGCGTGCAAAAGTGTAGTGTAAATGCAAAGCATACACATCAGTTTATACCAAGCAATACTGCATATGTGAAAGTAAACCATACATTCATGCACCTCTCTGCAAAACAAAGGTCAGCAAACACTTCCCCTTATGCCTCCCGTCCTGTAAGAACATTTAACACCTTAAATGTTAAAGACATACCTGGAATCCTTGCTGCCAAACAAAAACATTTTTCAAAAAAAGAAAATTAGCCTAAGTCCACTAAGAGTTTCAACTCAAGTCCCCAGCGGAGTCGCCAAGCTGTCGAGACCTCCCCGAAGCGGGTTGGACCACCTAAGGGTTCGGCTAATGGATTGTTAAGCTTAGACTTAACTCGGGTTCTCCCAAGCCCATACCAATTGGCGACTTAGGTTCAAGTTTTTAATATGCAAAAGATTTTTATCATGGAGTCGCCACTAATCTATTTTTGGTGGGTCGATTAGAAACCCAAGTAAAGTAATGGGAAAATTACTTTACTCCTACGAACCGAGAGATTAAATGAGTTCGGGGACTTGATTACGCTAGATTTCTCTAACGCCCTTTCGGTACCTTTTCTTTTTTATTTCAAAAAATATTTTGCAGGCAGCTTGAATTGATTTCAATTTATCTTCCTAACATGTGAGGTGATCATGCGGGTGCGCAAACCACCAATTTAGCATTCAAGAAGGCAAGTAAGAAAAATGCAGGACTTACCTCATGGCAACGAAAGCATCTGCAGTGTTAAATTAGAATTCACATCCGCAATCCTAAATATGATTTCTACTTAACAATGTAATTTCTCAATTTTGTTTTCACTTTTTCAATGAGAACCTTGTAGTACATCTAATCTAACATGAAATGGCATGACAATGTGTTCTAAACTACATGACATGAGTAAAATATTTTTGTGTTTTCTTAATGAACATGCAATAATTAAATATGCAAATCAGAATGACCTAATTATAATGATTGGCAATTTTTAATTAAATGAGCCTAATTCTACATGCCGTGCATATTATGAATCTAATTATATATGACATGCACATGACATTTTTTTTTTTTTGTATTTTGAGATAAACAAAACAATTAAAAAGATACCAAATCCTCCATGATTGTTTCGCTAATAAAATCAATAAATTGATCTTAAGCCTTAAAGACCAAAATATCAATTTTATTCCCGCGTGATTAATTATTTCATCTAAAGCCTTATAGATTAAATAAAAAAAATCATTATGCGGTTGCAAATTATGTGGTACGTCGGGAATTTTCAAACGTGCATCAAGAACTAATTCAAATAAAGAAACGAAAACATAAAATAACATAACATAAAAGACGAAATATTAAAGATAAAATAATATAAAATAAAATAGATCTACCTAATTTGGACTTTTTCTTTTCTTTTTTTTTTCTTGCTTTGGCCTTTCACGGTGTTTGGCAACTGTGGTGGTTCGCCGGGGGGGGCAGCTGGTCACCGGCGTTCGGAGCTCGGGCGAGGGCGGACCGGCGGCGTAGCGGCGGCGGGCTCGGGTGAGGCAGAACTCGTTGAAGGCGAAGCGAAGCGGAGGCGCAATCAATCGAAGCTGCGAGGAAATTGGGGAGTCCGGCGTCGCGGGACAGCGGGGCAACCGCTCAGAAAGCTTGGAACATGCACGTTGCGGGCGATGAACTTCAGATCTGGTTCGGGCTCGGCTCCGACGGGGCTCGGCGTGGATTGGCACGGCTCGCGGACGGCAGGAAGAGAGTTGTGGAGGTGGCTGGTGTCACGGCTCGGGGGCGGTGAGCTGCGGGGACGTTGCGGGTCAGCGCTCGGAGCAACGGCGGGGAGGCTCGGAGGGCAGCAGACGGGGCACGGTGATGCTGTGCGGGGGTCGGTCACAGCGCGAGGGGGAGGCTGACGCTCGGAGGAGGGTGCTCACGGCATCGGACGGAGTTGCAGGCGCGGGCTGCGGGTGCAGGCGTCGGGCGGAGGTGCAGACGCGGTGACGAGCGAAGACGGTGGCGAGCTCGGAGCTCGCTGGAAGGAGCTGCTGACGCCAGGCGCGGGTTGCTGCAGGAGACGGATGAAGGTGCTGGGGTGGTGCGGCGACAAGCAGGTTGAGGGCTGCAACAGCGACGGTGTTCGGAGACGGTGGTGCAGGAGCGGCGCGGATTCGGACGTCGGGTCGTCTCGGGTCGGCGCGAGTTGCGTGCCGAGGCTGGCGGGAAGAATGGAGGCGAGAGACGACAGCAGCGAGAGCGAGAGGGGGCGTCGGGCGCTGCGGGTGGAGGCGTCGGGCGTGTCTTTGCCGGTGTCGCGGACGGGCGAGGCGTGGGAGTAGGGGCGCGGCAACAGCGGGGATGGTGGTGTCTGCGACGAAGGAGCAGGGCGCGGTGATGGGTGCTCGCGGCATCGGGCGGACAGCAGCAGTTTTGCTGCTGAGGTCGAACGGCGTAGGAGCAGAAACCGGTGGAAATTCAGGAGCGAAGAACTCTTGGAGAAGATGAACAGTAGGGGTCTTGTCTTTGCTTTTTTTTTTTCTTTTTCTCTCTCCTGTCTTCAGCGTACCTTTTTTTCTTTTTGTTCAGCTCTTGTGAGAAGATATTGGGTGGTCCGGGACCGCCACGTCAGCGTGGTGCCGGACCACTCATATGACGCCACATAGGAGGGGAGGGGGACAAAAGAGAGAAAGGAGAGAGAGCGTCGAGAAGTGGGCCCCGGTTTTCGTCCTTTGTGGGCTTCCCCATACACGTGGCGCCGTGTGAGTGGTCCGGGACCACGCCCGACGTGGCGGTCCCGGACCACCCAATATTTTCTCAGCTCTTGTACCTTATTTCTTTCTTTTTTTTTGTTTTTCTCTGACACACCCCCTTCCTTTCACTCTGACCGAAGGGGAAGCCTTTCACAATGAAAATTTTTTACTTTTTCACTTCCTTCCCAAACCTCTCGACTGAATTTTTTTCTCTTTTTTCCCCCCTCCCACGTCTTCCCCCTTTGTGTATTTATAGAGTTCTTCAGTGTGAACAGGAGGCGGCCGTAATTTTCCTTGCTATTTACGTCCAGTTGCTTTTTTCAAATCCGGTGGCTACCGATCGTTTGTCCATCTTCTTGCAGGAGAATTTTCAGTCCCCCATTAATGCGTGCATGTGCTTGCATTAATGAGGGAGAAAAAAATGCACGTTAAGCACTCTTCTTTCTTCCTCATGCTTGGGGCTTCTCTAGAAATTTCAGTCTACTGAATTTTGTCCATGCATGTGCATGCATTGATGAGGGGGAGACAATGGACGCGGAAGAACTTCCTGGCGACTTTTTGACTTTTCCTCTTTTGTGTGCTCAGACTAGTGGAAAGAGACCATCCATTCGTGCATGTAATCGACTGCGAGCCGCTGCGTCTTGTCGCGCTTTTAGTACCGATGCAAATACAACTACATGAAATGCAATTTTACTATTTTTTTATTTTTTTTATTTTTTTTTATTATTTTTTTTATGCAACTAATTACTAAATGATTAGGTAAAATTTAGGTGTCAACGGGTTGGAATTTCAATGGCTATTAAGTACTTATTGGTTAAGTACCATAACAGCGTCTTGAGCTGGTTAAGGAAATCATCTTCCTTCCAAATGAGAGGATGAATGAAAGGATAATTCAAATTTAACCCAAAAGGATAGAGAATCGAACCTCCATTGAATCTGAACAGATTTGTGTGACATTGCCACATAAGATTTTCCAGATTTTCAGCAAGATTGTCATTCTGGATATGTTAAACAATCTCCTGGGGATATTTCCAACTTGACAAGTCTTTGATCCTCTCAATCTTGTATTTTACACCATAATTGAGCATATGGAAGGCAGGTCGCTTGATGTACATGTTGATTTCAGCTGGTACTTTGGGTCTTGACAAAAAGTCAGCAAGTACATTCTTTTTGCCATGAATGTGTTTGGTTTCAAAAGAGTATTTCGAAAACCATTCAGCCCATCTAAGCAAGCGAGAATTTGGAATCGCTTCGTTTAAATTTGGTCATCCGAGGGAAATATGCCATGTCTAATTCTACCGGAAGTGATGGCCGATGAGATGAAATTCAAATTTTTATATTCTATTTTTTACTGCCAAGATTTCCTTAAAAGTGGAGTGGTAATGCATTTCAACTTGAGAAAACTTTCCACTTTTATGAGCACAGAGGTGTCTCTTACCATCAATTTCTTCAAATAGGATGGCTGCCCAGTATTCATCATTGGCGTCAGTTTGAAGAATTCGTCTTCCTATTGATGGTATTTGCAATGGTGGGAGATTCTGCATAATCTCCTTAAGCTCAGCGACTGCTTTAGTCTAGGTTTTTCCCCAAGGTGGGGGATTCTTTTTCAGCATAGATTGCAAAGGAATTAGGAGCTTTGCAATATTTGGGACAAAATCCCTGAGATAATTGATTATCCCAAGAAATTGCTGAACTTGTTTTATGGTGAAGTTGTCTTCAGGGAACTTCAATAATTCTTGAGCAATATGTGGCCCTGGGTAGTACGTACCTTTGTTAAGATGCATACCAAGAAATTCGATTTCTATCTAGGCGATATTCATCTTTCTTTGAGAAACCATGATACCATATTTCTTCACAATTTCTGCAAATTGCTCAAGGAGTTGACGGTGTGACTGCTCATCAAGACTATAGAGCAGAATGTCGTCGATGTATACGACTGCAGTTGACAAGATTGGTTGGAAAATACGACACATGGCCTTTTGAAAAGGGATGGTGCTACCTTTAGGCCAAAAGGAAGGACTTTCCACTTTGGAAGTGCTTGGTTCGAGATACGTAATCTGTTTTGGATCTGTCTTGGGTGGATGCCCGGTTGCCAAAATCCGGCTTTAAGGTCGAATTTGGAATAGATGTGGGCCTTGGTTAGGCCAGCAAAGAGAGAGTCTCTGGACGGTAGAAGGAATTTATCATCTTGGAGAAAAAGATTGAGAGGCTGATAGTTGATTACCAGTCTCATTTTCCCTCTGTTTTGCTCAGTACGTTTATTGACATAAAAAGCTTCACAAGCCCATTTAGAATTGGAGATTTCAATAAGGCATTGTTGCAATAGTTCTGAGCATTCCCTTTGGGCTAAGAGCAGATGCTCGGGATTCATTCCCGTATGACTCGCCTTGGTCGGATTTATATCTTCATTTTTCTTGAAAGGAAGGCGAACAAAGAACTCTGGATTTTACCACAAAGGATGGGAACATTTTTGGGCAAATTCTGAATGAGATTCTGAACAAGATTCTAATAGCTTTTGCATGATTGGATCGAGTAGACTCATCTGAATGGAAAAGAGTCTCTGAATGTTGATAAACTCAGAGAATTGATCTTTGTATCTAAGACATTTTCCAGGGATGATGCGAAGATGAGAGATTTGAGTCATGATGTCCCACCCAATTATCAGATCTTTATTGGGGAGACTTGATCCAAAGATTTTTGTGGTTATGGAACACTGAGGAAAAAACTGGATAGTTACTGGAGTGGTTCTGACACTTGTGGAGAAGGTATCTCCAAAAGCCAAGTTGAAATATCTGATATAAGGAGTCCAGAATTCTTCAAAAAGAACTTTAGTATCTAGAATGGAACAACTTGCTCCAGTATCAATGAGAGTAATAACATTGATTAGTTTGGCAAACTTTGAGGTGAGAATTTTCACTGGGAAATGAGGACAGTCAGTTTGACTTGAGAAGATGTCAAGGTTTAGTTCTGGAGATGTGGGTGAAATGTGAAAAATGTCTTCAGACTCTGAGTCTGACTCATTTTCACTAGAAGTTTGGTACAATGGAATGGCACACAGAGTTTGCTCAGATGGTTCTTCATCAACAAAGAATAGGGATTCAATATCATCATTTTCAAGAGAAATGCTTGTTTCATTCTCAATGAGATGAATTAGATGATTCTGACCTTTTCTCGCTTGAGGACAATTTTAAGCAAAATGTCCTTTCTGGTTGCAGATGTAGCAACGGTTTGATTTCTTGCGGCCTGTGCGATCTTTCCTTTTGCGTAGGTATCGCCATTTCTTCTTTTTCCGGAAATGCTTAGAGCCATGTTTGGGTTTGTTCCACTAGAACTTCTTGTAATGCTTCTTTTTTCTAGAATACTTGCCACAAGTACCATCACAGTCTTGTTTGGAGCATTTGATGTTTAGCTTTTGGCGGGAACAAGCTGATTCAAGGCGCTTGTCATCCGTGATGTAGGTGCGAACCATCTGGCGTTTCAAGCATAATTCTTCGAGGCATAGATGGACTTCTTGCTGTATTTCTCCTAAGGGAATATCTTGTACTCTCCTTCGTTTTCCAAAGAAAGATCTTTCAACCATCTAGGATAATTCTTTCGGGACGGAGGTAAGGAAAACATGCTTTAAATTTGGATCTGCACCAATATGGTAAAAAAGCTGAAGCATCACTCGATAATGCTTATCTAGATGCTTCTTTTAAAGGGAGCAGCATTTTCTTTCGAAGAATTCTCTTCTTTTAATCTCTATGAGATCAGTGGGTTCTCCCACAAAGACATGGTATAAGAGAGTGATAGCATGGCCAAAGTTAGGTGACAACAGGAAATGAATCTGGTCTTATTCACCAAGTGATTGCCACCACATCTTAAGACTGCCTGTGAACCTTGTAACAAAGTTGTAAAGGACATCATTCATATCATGGTTGGTGAGAGACTGAGTATTCAACCAAGTATGAAAGTCTTCAAGTCTTTCTGGCCATGGTTGGTGAAGAACTGCTTAGATGCTATGGACACATGTCGAGCAGGATTGCTTGTTTGACCTATTTCTGGGTCAGAATAGTTTGATTCCATTTCATCATCCGGAGAATCAGCCATGAATATTGATGAAGTGACGGCACAATAGGAAGGGAATCAACGGGAAGGGAGTCAAGCTGTAGGAATTGAGAAGGATGAAGAAGAGGAAAGAGATACCGAATCGATTCAAGATCGGGGGAGAAGTTTGTTCTGCTGGGAACAAAGTCTGCTTTTCTGGAATGGCAGAATATGGTTGTTGTATGGCGGAGCTTGATTCCTGAGTACTCAAATCCTTTAGAAATGATTCCAATGGATTTGATAACATCATATGATCTAGCCTTTCTCTTATCACAAGCGAACTTGATTCTGTAGGCACCGTTTTTTCTTTCCCTTTATCCTTCTGCGGGGCCTTGAGGCTATTTCGTATTTCTGCCATATCTGGTTCTCTTCTGTAGGGATCTTCTGGGATAGTGGCAAAAATAGAGGTCTGTGGTGGTGGAGGTACATACTCGGTTTTGACAGAAGGTGCTAATGGATCGAAAGGTCTAAACCTTCCTTCTTCAAGAAGTTGAATTTGTTTCCTACTTTTCAATCCCATATTTCATTGTCAGGGGTTTTATAATACGTTTTGCTTGCGCAATAATTAATGAATGGGGTCGGCGACACTACCTGGGAATGTCGCATTTACATGACCATGGCGGGATGTTGGCACGCTCGAGGTTCGAGGCATGACAGTGTATAAGTCAGCAACTACTGCATAATCAGGTAGCCGCGTATTGTCCCTAAACGAGGGCAGGACGAATCCATCAAGAGGGCCACATAGAAGCCAGTAATCATGCCATAAAGATACTGACAGCCCATTTCCAATTTTCCACCTAAACGAAGTTCTGAAGTGCTTTCTAAGCTAGAGGATTTTCTTCCACGCCCAGGAACAAGTCCCAGGTTGAGATAAAATCCAAAAATTCTTCTTTGTCAAGAAAATGGAATGAATCCACCGGCACCACATCGATTCCTTATCTGAGAAGAGGATCCATATGAATTTGAGCATATAGGCTTTGTTGCAATCTCTCAAATTCCTAATGCCAAGACCACCTTCAAGTTTCGGAAGACATACATCCTCCCACACTACTTTTGCTCCTCCACGGCCAAGAGCCATCCCTTCCATAAAAATTGCCTCATAATTCGCTCGATGTCCGACAAAACCGAAGCGGGAAGCGTAAAGACACTTGCCCAGAATGATTGAATCGAATGAAGAACCGACTGAATCAGCTGCTATCTCCTTGCAAAAGACAGGAAACGATGCGCCCAAGATTGAATCCTAGCCGTAATACGCTCCGTTAATGCAATACAATCCCCCTTATTCAATCTGGAAGATATTATAGGTACCCCAAGGTAACGAACAGGGAGTTTCCCTTCCTTAAAACCAAATGCCCACCGGATTCTGTTTCGAATAGAAGGGTCACCACTTGCAATAAAAATCTCGCTCTTGTTTTTGTTAGGAACCAATCCACTCCAGGATGAGAATATATCTAAGCCTCTTTTTAGCATGGATACCGACGGCCAGTCAGCTTGACAGAATAGGAAAACATCATCAGCAAAGAATAGATGCGTTAGTTGGACCGGCTTACACCTCCAATAATACATGAATTCATGATTTGAAGTTCGAGACACCAATAAACCGGAAAACACTTTCATAACTAGAGTGAAGAGGTAAGGTGACATAGGATCCCCCTGCCTCAAACCACGTCCTCCCGAAAAAAAAAACCATAGAGATCGCCATTTATAGAAATGGAGTATTTAGGAGTCCGAACACAAGCCATCACTAACTTAATGAAATTCTCCGGAAAGTGGAAGGCTACAAGAACAAGTTCAAGGAACTCCCAATCTACCGTGTCATATGCCTTATGGAAATCAACCTTAACCGCACATTTAGGCAAGTATGGATGGAGATGAAACCCCGCAAACAATTCCTAAGTCAAGAGGATGTTATCTCTAATTCTCCTTCCTTTAACAAACGCATTCTGAGACGGACTTATCAAATCATTTACAACCGCCACTATACGATTGGCCAAGATCTTGGTAATCACCTTATATATAGTATTACAACAAGCAATCGGCCTAAAATCCAAAACAGCACTGGCATTAGGAACTTTGGGGACGAGAGCAAGGATGGTTGCATTTACCTCTCTCGGCGGAAATGGCCGGGTGTGGAAGAAGTCGTGAACCGCCTCCAATACCAATGGACCAACGATCTCCCACTGGACTTGAAGAATTCAGCCGAGAATCCATCGGTCCGGGGCCTTGCCTTTGGCTAAGGAGAACAGCGTAGACTTGATCTCCGCATCAGAAACCGGATTAGAGAGAAAGCACATCTGATCAGCTGCTAAAGGCTGTCGAATAAACCGCTCCACCTCTTGGACGGAAGGCCTAATTAACGCATCATGGGGGGAGTACAACGAAGAGAAGTAGCTAATGAACACCTGCGGAACCAGCCCCGGTCGTGTCGCCGAACCGGGAGGATCCTTCACCGAAAGGATTACGTTAATTAGCTGTCTCCTCTTCACGACATTGGTGGAAGAAATTGAATTCCGGTCACCCCGCTTTAGCCATCTAATTCGGACTTCTGCCTATAATAAGATTCCTCTTGATTCCTCAATTCAACAAACAGCCAGCGCTGGCTCCTTTCTTGATCAGCAAGAGCAAGGCTAGACGGGTTTGATTGAAGTTGAACTTGAGTGACGTTGAGAGCTTCTCTTGCCTCAGTAGTTCTAGCCGAAATGTTAGAAAAAGCATCCCGGTTGAGGGTCTTGAGCTGAGCTTTCAACATCTTCAATCTAGAAACCAGTTTAAACATAGGGACGCCTCTAACTGGAGTATTCCAGACACGCTGCACGATCGCCTTAAACTCTGGATGATCTATCCAAAAATCAAAGTATTTGAAGGGTTTCCTCCTCGGGGCTGGGTGGACAACTCTTACAACCATCGGCATGTGGTCAGATATGCCAGGGTTCAAAAAAGACGCCTCTGAATACGAGAAATCAAGGTTCCACTTGCTGTTAACCAATACACGATCTATCTTTCTCATATTCCTCCCGGTCCCATATGAAGTGGACCAAGTGTAACGGAGCCCGACAAATCTGAGATCCGTTTGCTCCAAGCACTAGCGGAATTCATCAAAATACGGAATCCAATTGGTGGAGCCCCCAACTCGGTCCGATGGATCCCGATAGCATTGAAATCACCAGCAACTAGCCATGGTGAATCGAGGAAGAGTTCACTGCAGAGCTGGAGATTTTCCCATAACGGTCTACGACGGGCAAACGAATGTTCCCCGTAGACGGCCGATATACAGAAACTCCTTCCAGACAGATTACATTTTAAATTGCCATGCAACACTTGGTCGTTAATAGAGATGGTAGAAAAGGCGACGAGATCCGGGTTCCATCCAACCCAAATCCTCCCACGCGGAGCATAATCATAGTTATCACACCAATTCCACCCCCTAATGATGGTGGCCGAAATAGAATCAAAAAGCTCTAAAGGAACTTTAGTTTCAAGCAAGCCAATAAGACAAAGCTTATTTACCGCGGCAAAACGTCTTATTTCGACACGCCTAAGAGGATCTAAGATACCTCTAATATTCCAAAAACCAACAATCATCAAAAAAACAAGGAGCAAAATTACCTCTTTTTAGAGGTCCTCGAAGCAGCAACTTCCTTCTTCAGATCTTCTGGACCATCAGATAGGAGCATTCGAAGCTTTTCCTGGAAGTTTGCCATTAACGGCGAGGTGAGCCTTTTGGGATCAGGAATATCCCCACTTTGAGAATCTTCTCCAATCGGGTCCTCTTGGATACTAGAATTACTGATTTCGTCAGAGCTATCGATTAAAGCCAGGGGATCATCCTGAGTAGGAAGGTCTGCTACAAAAGGAGGAACCGATATTGCTGGGGTATGGATCACTGGATCAAGAGATTTTGAAGGGTCGTTTGGATTCAGCATAGACATATCTGCAACTTCCGCTTGAACAATATCGCAGCCGCTACGAGGCGTTTGCATCGGCAGCAACAGCAGTAGCAGCCTTCCTTGCTGCCTGCTTCATCCTCTTTTTCTTGTTTTTCCGATTAACTTGCTTCCACCCTACCTCCTCGGCAACTGATTGCGGGTCAGCTAGAGCAGAGAGGATAGGACATGGAACCTTTGGAACATCCGGTCCCTGAGGAGCCGCCTTTACCGAACTTGATTCACCGACATAGGAAGGCCTATTAACAGCCACACCAGATGCGGGTTCTGCAGCACCCGCTTTAGAACGATGGGTGACTTGAATATCTACATCTTCCGCGGAAAGTTGCTGCATGGCCACCTCCTTTCCCTTAGAGGAGCGGGCCTCAACTACCGAATTAACCTTCTAGATACTTTCTGTAGCTCCCTCAGATCGTCCAGCAGAAGGACCAGGTGTAACATTTTTACAGGTGTGACCAAACATTTCACATTTTGAACAAACCATCAGTTTCCATTCATACTCGACTTCCACCACGACCTTTGATCCATTGGTAGTTAAAATCAAGGGTCTCATACCGAGGTTGCTGAATTGTCATTTCCACACATACACGGACAAAAGTCAACATGGACATCTGCTTAGTCTTCTAATCAACATAAAGCGGCTTACCCAAGGCACTAGCCACCTTCCCGATAGCTTGAGCAGACCATAAGGCAAATGGGAGGTTCCTTAGTCTTACCCAAACTGGAACAGACCTATGAGTATCTTTGTTCAGCTCGACACCCGGTTTCCATTGTTGAAGGATCAGAGGAATTCTTGCAACGGTAATGGGACCGCCCTCAAGGCTACACCTTCTGAACTCGCGATCTACAATGCGCAGAAGAAACACGCCACGCCCATTGGACAGTACTTCTAACAAATTCGGTCCCCAAGCTCTCCTCAGGGACTCCTCAACCAGCTTAAACGGAAGTTGCCTCCCAATGAAGTGTCCCACAAGGCAGTCATACAACTTAGGGTCCACAGCATCGATATCAGAATCTTCCATTTGGATAACTGGCTTGTTATTCACAATTATCGCGGGGGGGGTGTAAACTCAAGGTCATATCCCTTATTCGCGCCACTTGCGACAGCAGCCCAGGAACGGGTCTCAGGCTTCTTCGATCGACCCCTAAACTGAGGTCTTTTCGACTTAAAACACTCTCTATTAACAGGACGACTTCTTACAAATGTCATTGGGGGGTTAGAAGCCCCGACTCCAGCAGAAGGGGGGTTCATTCGGTTACCCACATTCAACACAGAAGCATTCGTCAAAGGACGATCATTCCTAGGGGAGAAGGGGCCAGACGAGCGCAATCCCTCATCATTCAGGCGAGATCGAATAGAATCGGCCTCCATCTCAGAATAAGATCCCAGATCGCAAAACCCTAATCCATTGGGAGCAAGAACAGCCCGAAGAAGAGATGCAAACAAGCTAACCTTTAGGGGGGTTTGAAGGCTGATGGAAGACGCCTCTTATCGCTCAAAACCGGCTCCAACCACCGGTCAAGCCATTCGAATTCAGCAGAGACCAGCAGCGCAGGAACAGTGCAAGAATCGACAGTCTAGAGAGGATCAGTGAACAGTGCCCCCATTCTCCTCGTTTGGAATCGTTGATAACAATGAACCTAAATGCTCATAAATGGAGATGGTGAAAATCTCTCATGATACTATTCTTTAATTTATTTTTATTTTAGTTTTTCTCTTTTTAAAATTATTTTCTTTATTATTTCTTTTTCCCCTTTCATCATTCTTTAATAAAATTTTATCAAATAGTAAATTGTAATAACATACAAAAATACCTCAAATATATATAATAAATATAAATATATAATTTATAGATTGAATGTTTATTATAAGATAGAATTAAAATTGAATATGTAAATTTTGTTTTTAGAATTCAAATATTACTTATATTGAAATATAATTTTAATTTTGTTAATTTAATAAATTTATTATTCAATAAAAATAATTTTTTTACTATAAATATTATAAATCATATTCACTTTTATCTCATTTTTCTCGTGAGATAATTCTATTTGACTTATATCCTTTTATATCCATTTTATCCTATCCCAAGCAACTAACAAACGAGAATAGGATAAATTGATTCCGAATTTTATCTTGACCACTAAACGCAGTCTCGTTTCACCTCAATGTCGTCTGTTTCCTCGCCATTTTCTTCGATCCACTCTCCTTCAGCGACCGCAACACGATCCGACCAACAACGTTGGCAGGAGCAGAGCCGTCCGCTTTTCGTCGCTCTCCATCTCTCCCTCGGCTCAAATCAGATCATCGGTGAGAGCGGTTGCCACCGCTTCAGCGTCCTCCGAAATGGTGAAAGCTCTCAGGGTTCATGAGCTCGGTGCACCTGAGGTCTCTCGCCTTTCCTCTCTCTCTCTCTCTCTCCCTCCCTCCCTCTGCCTGTGCTTTGTAGGATAGAAAATGGGTATTCGTGTTGACTATTTATTTTTTTCTCCGAGTGTTGACTATTGAAAGTCTCTGTTTGTCATCCCGTCGTTTGAGTTCGTGAGGCTCTCTCAAAGTCTTAAAATTGGCTTTTTTGAACTTGAGTTTGAAGCGGTCCAAAGTTACAATCTTGACTTTGATTGGGTGATGGGTTTGTTGGTGATGTACTTAGCTCTACTATAGGCACTGGAATTGACACTGAGAACGATGAATGTATTGGGTCGGGTAATTTCTTGAAATAAAAACCCGAGAATTTAATGGCAATTTCCTTGTAAAATTGTGCAGCCGTACGCCCTCATCTGATTGTTGCTAAAGGTGCATCTTTTGATAGGCGTTATGCAATTGTGGTAGGTCTTAAAATGGGAGGATGTGCCAATGGGTGAACCCAAGGAGGGAGAGATTCGCGTAAAGAACAAAGCCATCGGGATCAACTTCATCGATGTTTATTTCCGTAAAGGGGTATACAAGGCACCCACCATGCCCTTCACACCGGGTTTGTTTCCTGTTTGCCCTGTCGGAATTAGATGGACTTAATGCGTCGAGCATGATCTTACTTATTGTGGCTTGGACTTAATTCATAATATTTGTCCAAGTCACTGTTGACAACTTGAAAAGACTCGGAGAATGCCCTTTGGTTTTAAAGGAATATTTGTATCCTTTGATCTGTTTTCAAGTCAATGCATGCTCGTTTTTAATCATCCATGCCAACATTATAGTGTCCATGTTGCTCTTTTGTGTTTTCTCATTAAGGGGAAGTGATAGCTCACGAGTCATGACTTCTGCTCGCTCTCTCTTTTATAGCTGGGTTTGTCTGCAGTTGCACGGTTACGTGAGTTCCAAACTTGATTTGTTGAAGTACTGGACATATATGAGACAAATTAGAGTTGTCCGTTTGCAGTATTCTGTAATTGTTAACTAGTGTGTGCCGCACTCACGAGGGACTGCCAGTGACATACTGGAGGAAGGTGGGAATTGAGAATTGAGGAGTCAGCCCTTGCTCTTGTTTCAGTTTTATGACTTTCCGATCTTTTAGGTCCCAAAATCGGATTCTGTGCTTGTACTGTGTCAAAAAAGTCCCACACATGCCTCCTTTCGATTGTCCTTCCTTTATAGATTGAACTATCGTAACTCAAGTTTTTCCATCTGTCAGCTGACTATATTAACTGAGAAATATCACGTCTACTCTCAAGATCATGCTTGAATAGATAATTGATCCACTGAAACATTTGTCAATTAGTGCAATGTTTGCAATGGTAAAGGTGTCTTTGTGGAGCTATACAAACTCGTTCATACTTTATGAAGTGTTGATAATGGATTCATCTTGCTGATGATGGGGTAGCATGTTGAGTGGATTATACACTAGTGGATGATATCCATCTGTCACAGGCGTGGAGGCTGTTGGTGAGGTAGTAGCTGTGGGACCTGGACCAACTGGAAGGAAAGTTGGAGATATTGTAGCCTATGCTGGCGGTCCAATGGGCTCATATGCTGAAGAACAAATTCTCCCAGCAAGTAAAGTTGTGCCCGTTCCTCCTTCTATTGATCCAGTTATTGCAGCATCAGTCATGGCAAAAGGCATGACAGCTCAATTTCTCCTCCACCGCTGCTTTAAGGTTGGCTTTATACTCCTCTTATAGCGTTTGTATGTGCAAGAACATTAAGATTTGTTATGGATATATGTGTTGGACAACAGATGAAGTAATTGGCAACGCTTTGCTTTTAAGGTGTTACCTACATACATACAGTAGATGATTTTGCATCATTTTTTCCTCTTATCATTTTTTTCTCATGTGTTGGAATAAAAGCAGCCTTACACTCTCCCCATTTAAGGCTTGACTATTTACTTTGTGTTTAGGTCGAGAAAGGACACACAATCCTAGTCCATGCTGCAGCTGGTGGAGTTGGATCACTATTGTGCCAATGGGCTAATGCCCTTGGGGCAACTGTCATTGGTACTGTCTCAACTAAAGAAAAGGCAGCTCAAGCTAAGGATGATGGTTGTCATCATGTTATTCTCTACACAGAAGAGGATTTTGTTTCTCATGTTAAGGAGATTACGTCAGGCAATGGGGTTGATGTTGTCTATGACTCAGTAGGAAAGGACACGTTTCAGGTAATTCAGTTTAATGTCTCTTCCTGTTGGTCTGCACTCTATTGTGATTTATGGTAGAATAAAATGCTTTCCTCTTCTTGTCATCACTTCTCTGAGATTGGTCAAAATCTTGAGAAGAGTCGCTTTTGGTGTTTGAGCGTGGGATTCTGTCTCTTTCGAGCATCACATTGCAGTATGCTTTAGGAATTTAGTTATCGTTCAAAAGTCTAATCGATCAACAATTAGCAATTGTTGGAATAATCTGTCTGATGTAACCAGGCTTAAGCAGATAATTACTAGTAAACATGCTGCATGTGGTTTTTGTCAAAGTGGCTTGATCCGATGCTTTGCCTATAAGATCGCTTTGGAGTACAAATGAGGTTCTGAACTGTAAAGCCGAGAGTTTCTTTCGTATATGTTCTAAAAAGTCTCATGAGACGTATCGATCATGCAGGGATCCTTGGAATGCTTGAAGATAAGGGGCTACATGGTGAGCTTTGGGCAGTCCTCAGGAACCCCAGATCCAGTCCCATTGTCGGCTCTTGCGCCAAAGTCCCTCTTTTTGACTAGGCCTAGCCTCATGCAGTACACCATCACTCGGGACGAGTTGCTGGAAGCTGCTGGAGAGGTTTTTGCCAGCGTTGCCTCGGGTGTCTTAAAGGTTCGCGTGAATCACACATACCCACTGTCCGAAGCAGCGAAGGCACATGCTGATCTTGAAGGCAGGAAGACATCCGGGTCGGTCGTGTTGATTCCATAGGGAAGGCAAAGATCAGTTAAGTCTTCTGTGTTCATGTTTATCGAGGTTACTCGGAGTGCCGAGGCTCAAGCCCCTTATGAATGAGTCTTCTATGCCGGGATGTGTCTCTTCAGATGATTAGCAAGGTCTCCTTCCTTCCTTGGAACAGATGTGATTAGCGGCTTTTAAACATTCCAAAATATAAGAAAAGATGTGTGTTTTGCTTGCCAGGGAAGAACTTTGTGATTATTTCTGGAAGTCGTTCCTCTCTTTTTGTCGCCATTCATGTTCGAAACATGTATTTCCGTTTTAAGGCATGGACGAAAATATCAAATCTGATCGCGTTTGAGAAATTAATTAGTATTTGAAAAAAGAAAATTTCTTTCTTGAAATTATGGACACATTCGAGAAATTACCCATTTATTAAAAATGATCAAATCATTTTGCTGGAATAAAAGAATAACAGAGAGCAACAATTACAAACTATGGATGAAAGAGCGGTAAAATTTCAATCAAAGAATTTGCAAATTTTGTTATCTCCACACAAACTATCTTGGGAATTTGTAAGTCGAGCAAGGAAAAACTTACTGCACTTGCCCCGGTAATTTGTAACTAGTTACTCGTTGGTAAACATAATCTCTTGTCCATTATTAGTGTACGTTTGTTTTCACGGAAAATTTAAGATTCGAAAAACATTTTTGGAAAATTAATTGGTTATATCATTTAGAAAATTAGTCAATGGAAATATTTTCAATATCACCTACAAAATTTATGATTAATTATTTTTGTGGGTGATGAAAATATTTTTTATTTATATATTTTTATAAGCGATACAAATAATTATTTTTTCAGAAAATATTATTCAAATATTGAATTTTCTATAAAATGAACGCACCCATTATATCAGTTACTTTGGCATATATGTTAGTTATGGTTATATCCATAAAGCGTGGATAAATACTCTGTAAAACATTTGTCTAGCCCGAAAGTTTAAACTGAAAATTCAACTAAATGGTATTTATAATAGAAAATTTAGAGAATAGGAGTTTGAATGCTATCAACTTTTTCCACAAATTCAATCCTATTTTGCGATTTAATGTTTATCTGCTTTGAGTTGAAATTTGAACATAACAAAATGAAGATGAAATATCTTGTCACAATTTTTTTAACTAATATATAACATTTTGAATATAACCATAAATTCGAACATCACCAATTTTGGATCCCCACATCGATGGCTTGATCTCAAGTGGTAGACGGGTGGGATCTTCATCTTGTAAAGCTTCGCATAGTAGAAGAAGCTTCAATCTCCAAGAAGCAACAATTCCCGTAGACCTCGTATATATGTCTCATCATCTGCCGATGTGTCGACATGGGTGGATGAGTTTCCCTTAATAGGGAGGGGAGAGGAGCTCTGATCATCGTACTTGACAAGAGATAAATGTTTGAAAAATATTAGAAATTTATTTCAAGATATTTCATCGAACAGTGATCATTCTATTATTCTAATACATTTATAAATACATTTGAAGGTATATTTATTTTTATTTATTTGAAAATTTAAGTTCAATAAAAGACAGAAATTTGGGAATGACAGATCATCAAATCAATACTAATTGGTTGAATGTAAATCATATGGCATAGTTATGCAATGTTACTTGTTATGTAGTAATTGGCGAATTGCAAAGGCAAAGTTAAGTGTCACTTGCCAAGCACGTGAGTGAACAGTCCCATTACGACTTTAACTTTACACAGGACTATCATTTGGAGGCTATTAAAAGTATTGACAAGAAAATGCTTGCCAGGACGAAAAGTACTAAAATATAGTAACTTGCTACCTCATCCTCCACCAAAACATTACCATTTTTCGAATCTCATTAGTCCCAAATGAAGAAAAAGAAAATGGCTAAAAAAAAAAAAGAAGATAAGGAAAGAGCTTTGTATTCTTCTGTGAACTCTAGCAGGAAATTAGGGAAAAAAAAAGACCCTCTCCTTTCGTGATTGCGTGTGTGATAAAAAGAGTTTTGAGGGAAATAAAATAAAATAAAATCACGTCTCTGTCCCGAGACGCCCCCAATACAACTCGTTTTGCATAGTCATGTCCTCCCTTCTCGATTGTCTTTATGATAAGCATAAAACTATACTCATGCCCACAGCTATACCCTCATATTAACATGTGATCCCTCTTTCTAATTTTTTTCTAAGTTCCTAAAAACCATGTCTTTGAAGCCTAATCTTCACGATGGAGTAATCACAATCGGATTGGATGATTCTCGGACCTTTCAATTTTAGACATGCAATCTATCATTCGCTTATTAACATTTAAGATTTGAAATGCAACCAGTTATTGGGCATTATTACATGATTTGGCTATAAGACAACTTCTGAGTAATGATCGCATCACCAATGATTATGTGACTTTATTTCTCTTTTTTTTTTCCTCTCTTTTGGCGAGAAGAAGAATAAAAAATAAAAATAAAAATAAAAAGGCAGGAAGCTAAAAATCTGAGATAAAGGCAGGATTGCAATTATTTTAAGAGTCTTGCTAGCGTGATGATGCCATTAGTCTGAGTTTCTAACAGTGCTCTATTGACCACATTTTTCATATATTTTTTTATGCTAAACTATTTATAAAGTAGAATTAACATTAAAATCCAGTA
The DNA here is from genome assembly GCA_014182575.1 of Eucalyptus decipiens. NCBI lineage: Eukaryota > Viridiplantae > Streptophyta > Magnoliopsida > Myrtales > Myrtaceae > Eucalyptus > Eucalyptus decipiens. The sequence goes on along the minus strand of CM024609.1, from coordinate 46,683,678 downwards.
AAACAACTCAAAATCAAATTTATAATTTTTACTAAATTATTGATTTTTTTTATTTTTTTATTCCTCTTAATTTTTTTATTTTTTAATCTGAAAATTGGGGACTTGGATTAGGTGAGGAGACATGACCTTCCATCGATTGTGTGAAAATAAGTATTAGGTTATGTTGAGCTTGTTTTTTCTAAATAATCTTATTTCTCCTTCTTCTTTTTTTATGACTCGGGAACTGCCATATAGCCGTAGAAATGAGCAACGTAAACCCGGGCGATGCTAGCACGGGAACCCACCTCCTACAAAGACCGCACTTAAGTTGCACAAATGCGACCGCGGTGACTTGAACGTCCCCCAACCGAAAGAGGGGAACGCCCAAACCAACACGTCCACAGCGGTGTGGGTTATTTCTCCTTTTGTCCCCGAGAATAAAGAAGTAAGTTTTTTATTTTTCTTATTTATGTTCCAAATTTATTCCCTAATTATTGATATGTTCTGGGAAATAGAAAAATAGCTAACATTACCAAACGAATATCCATTCCTTTTCTATTTCAGAGAACAAAATAACAGAAAAATAGATAAATATAAACATTATCAAATAGGGCCTTATAGGTTAGTTTGATTCTTAAAAAATTTTAAAAAAAAAAGTTCCCCGAAAAGAAAATAAATATTAATTGCCTTGGTTTGTCCTTTCTAACTATTTCTCTTGAATTTCAATCTTCATCCCATCTCTCCTCTCTGAACAACTTTGCATTACGATTTATTATAATGAAACACCATAAGGCTCATAAAATAAGAATATTCACATTGAACGAGGCTTTACTCTTGATAAATGTCGCGATATCTTTATCATAAAATAAAACAAGAAACTTATTACATTTTACAATAAAACTAAGTAATTGTGTAAATAAGAAAAAATTCCCATTCTATAAATTTTTGCCCTTATAATGTAATGTTGGAAATTCTTTATATACTATCATAATCGCAATATTAAAAAGATCATATTTTCACATATTATATAATATGTTGCACTTAGTAAAAAAAGAAAAGAAAAGAGAGAGATGTCGTCAGTGGTGGTGCAATGTTGATTAAGGTATTTATAACATTACGTGTATATTTCTAATCAAACATAATAAATCTTTATAGAATATTGTAACATAAAATAAATATATTTGACGATGTTTTGAACTTGTCACTTCTTTATAGAATATTGCAAATTGCACCGTGACCCTCCGCAAAGCGACATGCACTTAGCTAAGATTTGCCCAAAAAGAAGAGCGATGCTATTCAAGAAAATATCGGGCACGGCTCGAATTCTTCAGTGCCAAAATCCGAGTTACACGTGCACGACCACGATTTCTAACATGCTCACATGCCCTTCGTGCGCGTCTCTTGGGATTGGCACTCCCCAGGATGACTTTTTTATCAAACATGAATTTGAACTTTCTTGTCAAACATGAATAAAAGGGTGGGAAATGGCGGGGCGGATCCGACACGTGGCCAAAATCCGTCCGTCCATCCGCCCCGGGGTCATGTTCCCACCTATTCATAATATGTCCCTCCTTATGTTTTTTGTCCCTTCCCCGAGCCCGTCTTCTCAATCCCAACTTTTTTGTCAAACATGAATAAAAGGGTGAGAAATGGCGGGGCGGATCGTACACGTGGCCAAAATCCGTCCGTCCATCCGCCCCGGGGTCATGTTCCCACCTATTCATAATATGTCCCTCCTTATGTTTTTTGTCCCTTCCCCGAACCCGTCTTCTCAATCCCACCCTCCCAATTAAAATCTCTCTCTCTCTCTCTCTCTCTCTCTCTCTCTCTTCCATCGCCATTTTCTCACTCGAAGCCTCAAAGCTTCTCTCCGATTTCGTTTCTCAGGCGCCCCAAGCGTTGCAGGTTTTGTTAGTCGTTGAACTTTTCTCTCGTCTCCTCCATCCTCTTCGTCTTCCTCTCTGTTATTTCTCTTTTTAATCTCAGTCATTTCCATCAACTGTCCCCTCCAAAGAGTCCCATCTCTTTTGCAGGATCCGAGCTCGAAGGACCCGTCGAGACTCTGCCATTTCAGTAAAGGTAAGAGCTTTTCTCTGTTTCTGTGGTTCTCCGTTACAGCAATATTCCATACCGTTTGTCCGGCAATAAAATGCGGGAAGATAGTCAAGAAAACTCCGCATCCATTCCTGAGGTTTTATGCTTCTTGTCCTTGAGTGATGGGGGAACCGCGCGGTTCCATAGCGTCTTAGTGTTAAGAAACAAAGCAAGAACAGAGAAGCTGATAAAGGAAGAGAAGCTGACCTGATAAAAACTGAGCAAGATAGAAGCAGAGGAGTGAAGCTGACAAAAACAGAGCAAGCTCGGAGTAAGCTGAAAACTGAGCTGGCAATCATCGATCCAAGCTGAGCTGGCAATCCTCGTGAAGGATCTGGCTATACAACAGATTAAAACCAAGATCAGGAGCTGATCAAGCTACACGAGTGGCTAGGATTAATCATTCTGTTAGTGAGAATTGTTAAATCTGTTGTAAAAGTAGTTGAAGAAGAAAGCCTGAATATAAAAGGGCTGAGGAAAATGTAAACAGTAAGAAAGAGAGAGAGAGTTGATTGTTCTTCTACAGAAAAGAGATCTCTTTGATCTGAGACTTTCTACCGAGTCTTCAATAAGAGATCTTTCGTGAGTTTTCTTCTTTGGATCTTCTTCATATCTTAGAGTTCTGTGAAAGAGATCTAGAAGAAGGATGAACAGATGCATTAATGGAGTTTACGATTGATTGATTCAACATTTACAGTATACAGAAACTTTCTCACATACAGGTTATGTTCTAGATTCTGTTTCTTCTCATGGTATCAGAGCTTTCTTCCTGGAAATTGTAGATCTAATGCTTGTATTACTGAAAGTCTGCATAGAGATTGTATGAGCAAGACAATACGAAGAGTTGGTTGATTCTGGTTTAAATCTTCTGAAACATTACTTGAGTGTTTCTTCGAATCTTCAAAGTTTTTTTTTTTCTGAAGATATAATGGCAACTAGATTGCAGAAGTATCCGTTTCCTATTCATGTGAACATAGCAAACTTTGTTACAATCAAGCTGAATGAAGAGAATTTTCTATTGTGGCAAGCACAATTTAGCAGATTTCGAAAAGTCAAGATCTAATTGGCTTCATTAATGGTGACACATTACCTCCTGCACAAATGATACAAACGAGGTTGGGGAAGAGATGAATCCCGATCACCTGGATTGGATAAAAACAGATCAGTTAATCTCATCATGGATAAGCGGTGCAAAGTGTCGAAAATATCTTGAGTTTGATAATTGGGTTAGAAACGCATTCGAGGTATGGCAGTGCACTTATCAATCGATTTACTCGAAATCGTAGCAAAAGAATTTGAGTTAAGAGGGAAATTACAGGCGTGTAGAAAAAGAGATAGACTTCGAGTGAATATCTTCGAGAATTTAAGACTATCTCGTGATCAATTGAATGCCATTGGAAAGCCTGTTGATGATATAACCAGGATGTTTGGTATACTTGAAGGGTTAGGTCCCGAATATGAGACCTTTAGAACAACTATGTACTTGCCTCAAACCCCAGCCGAATATGATGAAGTTATCTCCCAGCTTGAAAGATTTGAAACCAGATTGCAAACATATCCCGTGAATCAATACAATACAAACCTAGCATATTATGGACAAAGAAAGACGAAATAGGTTTGCGAAGTATAATCCCAGAAGCCAAGGAGAAAGTATTCAAGGAAGATACAATTCGGCAGAGGACAATTCATCAACGTAAGAGATCGAGGAAATAGTATCACTGGAATAGGAAGAAATCAACAAAGTAGAATGAATAATCGAATCCAACAAGACAAGATCGGATCAAGTAAGAATAATTGGTCTAATTATGGACAGGGATTCGGACCATACACAAACTCTACACAGAGATATCAAGGTGTTAGATCTTACCCACCACAAGTCTCAAATGGTGATAAGCGCATACAGAAACAAAGCCAATGAGTAATGGTCCTCTCGGAATGTCAAATCTGTAAAAGACCAGGTCATACGGCTCTTAGGTGTTGGTATCGCTTTGATAATTCATATCAAGAAGATGACATACCAACTGCATTAACAGCTATGCATATTGAAGAACAATGTGGATCGAATGGTATCCGGACACGTGAGCCACATCTCATATTACTGCAGATCCCGGTAAGATTGAAACTGTGCTGCATATAGAGGTAATGATACGTTATGATAGGAGATGGCTCCTGTTTATCAATCTCATGTATTGGGAATGGAACATTAAACACAACAACTAGCATATTACCGTTAAAAGATGTTTTGATTGTTCCCGAAATCAAAAAGAATCTCCTTTCGTATCAAAATTAACAGATGACTATCCATGTTCCTTTATATTTGATAAGTATGGGGTGTATATGAAGGACAATTACAATCATACAACGGTGAAGCTAGGAAGGAAAATCAAGGGGCTATATCAAGTGGAATCTAGAACACCGAAGCATACTTTACTCAAACTCAACATGAAGTAGGAGAAGATATTTGGCATCAAAGACTTGCTCATACCAGTTTAAAAATGTGAAAGTTCTCGCAAACTCAACAGTTGATACAATGTAATTCGAAAGCTCAAAAGATGTGTAGTAGTTGTCAAATAGCTAAGAGTTCAGCTCTGTCTTTTCCTATGTCAGACCATATCTCTAATGTTCCTCTAGAAAAGATACATTGTGATGTATGGGGACCATCACCTATCCCATCAGTTCGAAGTTTCATTACTATGTCATCTTTGTTGATGATTTTTCTCGTTTTAATTGGATATATCCAATCGAAAGAAGTCGAAGTATATGATGTGTTTGTTATGTTTCAAAGACTAGTTGAAAATCAGCTTGATCAAAAGATCAAAGTTTTCCGAGTGATGGAGGAGGAGAATTCACTAGCATTGAATTTCAGAATCATCTCGCAACAGCATGGCATTAAACATAACATTTCCCGTCCTTATACACCGAGCGAGTAATGGTATTTCGAGAGAAAGCATCGACATGTAGTTGAGTTGGGGTTAGCAATGCTGTATCATGCAAGAGTACCATTGAAGTACTGGGTAGATGCTTTTATAACAGCAGCATATATAATCAATTTGCTTCCCTCAACAAAACTACATACGAAATCACCTCATTATAGACTTTATAACCAAAGCAACCAAGTTATACTCATCTACGAGTTTTTGGATCAGCATGTTATCCATGTTTGAGACCTTATATGAAGCATAAATTTGACCCAAGATCTCTCATCTCGTGTGTTTCTTGGGTACAAAGTGCAAAACATAAAGGTTACAGATGCTTGTTGCCTACTAATGGACGTGTTTATATAAGTAGACATGTCGTGTTTGATGAAAGGGTCTTTCCATTTACTCAAATAACTACTACGAGTATCGGCAGGGGTCGACCTATACAAACAATGGATAAGAGGAGTGGTGTCTCCTATGTCCAAAACTACGCACTGATTCGATTACAAGTTAATGAGTCAATCAAATCTTTGCAATCGTTGCCACATACCGAACCAAGCCAAATTGTGCCGAAATACAGGACAATGGGATCGGTATACTCAATTCAACAAATACATCACAGCGAGAATATACTATCCGATGCCGAGCTACAAAATACTCCCGATAATGTACTCGTGAATGGAGAAACAGTTCGAGATGGACCCAAATAATGAAGAGCAAGTGTCAATGAGTCAAGATTCGACACAACATCTTATATTAATACGTAACAAGGACAGTCGAGTTCGGTATCGAGACTACTCAAGGTACATTGTCTACTCATCCTATGCAAACTAGATTAAAATCGGGGATTGTTAAAGTAAATCCCAAATATGCATGTCTAGTTGAATATCAGGTTCTGTTGAACCAAAGTCGCAAAGTCCGCTTTAGCACACGAAGGATGGCATCAAGCAATGCAAGAAGAAATGGATGCTTTATATGAAAACAACACCTGGGAGTTAGTTCCTAGAACTGACAAAATGAATGTAATTGGCTGCAAATGGGTGTTTAAAACAAAACTTGCACCTAATGGGAGTTTAGATAGACCGAAAGCTCGGCTTGTAGCCAAAGGTTTCCATCAAGAAGAAGGTCTTGATTTCACGAAACCTTCAGCCCCGTAGTAAAGCATGCTACAATTCGAATTATTCTCTCAATAGCAATGATGAAACAAAGTGGCAAGTTCAACAGTTAGATGTTAAAAATGCCTTCCTACATGGCAATTTAAGTGAAACTGTTCATATGGAATGTACCACTGGTTTTAAAGATTCACAGAGACCCCATCATGTTTGTCTCCTCGAAAATCTCTCTATGGGCTTAGACAAGCTCCCGAGCTTGGTTTGACAAGTTCAAGCTGACTTCCTACTAGAATATGGATTCTTTTGTAGCTCAACCGATCCCTCTTTGTTCATTCTACACACTAGCACGTAAACAATCCTCCTATTGCTATATGTTGATGATATCATTCTAACGGAAGTTCATCTCAAATACTCTCCAATCTTATTATTTTGCTCTCTACATCTTCGTTTCATATGAAGGATCTTGGTTCACTCCATTATTTTCTTGGCATTGAAGTTCAGCGTACTCAAAGACATTTGTTTCGTGTCAAGCCAAATATGCCTTTGATCTTCTCACTCGAGCTCATATGCTTGAGTCTAAACCAATTTCTACTCCCTTTCGTTAAAACCAACTATCTTGATCAATGACTCTATAGCTATATCTAATCCTGCAGAATATAGAAGTCTAGTTGGTGGTCTTCGCCTCTTACATTAACTCGACCAGACATTTCTTATGCCACAAATCTACTATGTCGAAAATGAAGACACCTACGTTTGCAGACCTTCATAGACTAAAAAGGGTACGAGATATGTTAAAGGTACAATCAGATATGGCTTATTCATTCACTCACAAAGCACTATGAATCTCTATGGCTTCTCGGATGTCGATCGGGCGGGATGTGCTGAAACCAGACGATCAACAACGGGGTTTTGCACATATCTTGGTTCAAATCTTATCTCCCGGGCAGCCAAGAAGCAGCCTACCGTTAGTAGATCATCTACGAAGCTGAATACCGTGCTCGGCATCAACCACCGCCGATCTAACATGGATAAGCTTTGTTTTGCGAGATATAGGTTGCTTTCTTCCATCTCCTATTACTCTATACTTTGTGATAATAAATCAGCTATCTCACTCACTTTGCTAATCCTATCTTACATGCTCGAACAAAGCATATTGAAGTAGATTTTCATTTTGTTCGAGAGAAGGTATCTTCGGGTCATTACGTGTCCAATATGTCCCAAGTCATTACCAACTTGCTGACATCTTTACAAAACCTTTGACACGGGTAACACATTCCTATCTACGAGCCAAATTGGGAATCTGTGCTCTTCCCATTCCCAATTTGAGGGGGGATGTTAAGAAACAAAGCAAGAACAGAGAAGCTGATAAAGGAAGAGAAGCTGACCTGATAAAAACTGAGCAAGATAGAAGCAGAGGAGTGAAGCTGACAAAAACATAGCAAGCTCGGAGTAAGCTGAAAACTGAGCTGGCAATCATCGATCCAAGCTGAGCTGGCAATCCTCGTGAAGGATCTGGCTATACAACAGATTAAAACCAAGATCAGGAGCTGATCAAGCTACACGAGTGGCTAGGATTAATCATTCTGTTAGTGAGAATTGTTAAATCTGTTGTAAAAGTAGTTGAAGAAGAAAGCCTGAATATAAAAGGGCTGAGGAAAATGTAAACAGTAAGAAAGAGAGAGAGAGTTGATTGTTCTTCTACAGAAAAGAGATCTCTTTGATCTGAGACTTTCTACCGAGTCTTCAATAAGAGATCTTTCGTGAGTTTTCTTCTTTGGATCTTCTTCATATCTTAGAGTTCTGTGAAAGAGATCTAGAAGAAGGATGAACAGATGCATTAATGGAGTTTACGATTGATTGATTCAACATTTACAGTATACAGAAACTTTCTCACATACAGGTTATGTTCTAGATTCTGTTTCTTCTCACTTAGCACCGCCTTTTAACACAGATACTCTTCTTCTCTCCTCTTCTTCTTCTTCTTCTTCTTCTTCTTCTTCTTCTCCTCTTGTTTTGAACTTGTCCTCATACCGGACTTGTCTGCTCCTACTCTTTTTTCTGCCGCGTGCATGCTACAACGTAACAGAAGCAGCTGGTCGCCAGAAGCTAGGTATTTTACCAATAAGCAATCGAGTTCATTTAATGCCCTTTGTTCTGAAAATGACCGATGTTCATTAGTTTTCATAAGCATATCCTCAAAGTCTGTAATTCTTATTTGATTGTCGATGATTCCTGTTGCTCGAGACCTCCAGTCAAAGCTCTGGAAAACCCTTGCCGTTTTCGAAAATTCTGGGTCCCCCAATATGTGCAGTTCCATCACCTAACTTTTCGCCCAGTTTGCGATTTTTATATTGAACATATTCATTCAACCTCCAATGAGCAACGCTTTACTTGGTTTCCTTATTCGATCTGATCTTTGTTTTCTTTTGATCACTGATTCAGATGAACCTTCTTTTTTTATTTTTCTGTTAATGATTCGTTTTGATGCTCTCGAAGACCTAATCATGGAGAAGAAAAGATCGTGTTTTCATATATCTTAGATAACAAATGAATGATTTTAGGTATTCAATTTAATTAATATGACTTTTTTATGAATAATTAATATGACTTGATTAAGTGAAGATTGAAAGTAACCTCTAAAATAACATCTTGCATGACCTACCAATTGACCATGGTCTAAATTTTCCTTAAAGAGTGAAAATAAGGAAAAAAAAATCATCTCCATTTGCTCCTCCGGACCGAACCAAAAGATCACCATCTTCACACCATCAACTTTAAATTTGTTTTACCTTCCAATTTCTTACAAAAAGTAAACGAAATTCCAACTGAACTTTCAACCGAACCTAAAGTTTATCTAGTCCGTGTTTTTTTAAGTTCTTAGTTTCGCCCATCAATTGTCTTACAAGGTAAATTCACGTATTTCATTTTTTTTCTATCAAACTAGGTTAAATTTTTTTAAAGAATGAGAGTTGTTAGTTTTTTATTGTTTATTTTGCTTTAAGATAGTTCAAGGCTTTTTTTTTTTGTTCAACATAGGTAAGTGAAAACTCTAGGGATTAAGTTAGGTTGATTTATTTGGCATTCTTGAACTTAATTGGTTAATATTTGCTCATTAAGTTTAAATTCCAATATCAAGTGTAATTGGACTTGAAGAATGACATGTTGAACTATTGTGATTTCTTATCTTGAATTGAAAAGGGTTCTTACATGCCTAGAATATGTTTGAATGATTATCAAAAGGTTTTGCTGCATCTTTGATCGGACAAATGCGAAAATGGTAAAACTAGACCAAAAGGGGGATTTTAGTACTTTTTACATATCTAGTTCAGTTTTTAAAATTTGCCTTTTTAAGAGGGCTCTTTTAGCATTGTTATTTTGTGGTTTTAAGTGTTAATTGATGGATTATTAAATTAGATCAATTAACCGACCAAAAAAAAAAAAAGATCAATTACGATCCAAAATAACTAGCTCTGAAGCTTTACAGGCAAATTTATAATTTCACCAAGCTAATATGATAAATCTGGAACTTCTGGGGTTGATAACAAAATTAATCTTATGATGAAAGGTAGTTGAATTATTTTAATATATAATTGCTTAATCTAAAAAATTTATCTAATTGGACAAAATTAGACTTAATTGTTGAACATTTTGGTAATTTTACACAATATGTCGCATGTCAAAAGATAAATAAAATATTCATATGTCTTAGATAATAAATGAATGGCCTTAGGTATTTAATTTAATTACTATGACTTGGTTAAGCGAAGATTGCAAGTTCAAGGTATAATTATAAAATGAGAGATATTATTTGGGCAATTGTGTACTTCTGAAAATCTGGAATTACAGGAGTTAGTTTTAATTTTTTATGATTAGGGTGAATTTAATAATGGCAATGTCTTAGAAACGAAAATCATATGTTTTACCTAAGTTATAGAAGGATTGATTCTAAGGTTAAATTAATCCAAATGATACATGAATTTTACATAATTAAATATTAAATGATGATGGTATGGTTAGAAAAAGAAGAAGGTTTATATGCCAAGAAGCATGCATTTGATTGCCATTGTTTAGACGAGAAATACCAAAGCATTGATGTGTTGTAATTTACAATTGTGATTATCGAGATGTACATGACCTTTTATGTAGTATTGAGTTGCATGTGAGTGATGCCATGTGCCAAACTCTATGAAACAACCTATTCGCCAGAGAGAAAACTGCAAATGTATAAGCTTGTGTACAGGACTCAGAAAAAACAGATGTTGTACGTCTAAATTAGATCTCTACAAGGTTAAGGGGACATGAGGTCAAATCATTTCTCACGTGTGATGGGCTCGTAACTCACATACATGACATATGATATGGCCTAAACAGTTAGTTATGAAATGACCATCGTCATTAAGGTATTCAGTGGCATATTTATTCTCGTTAATGTAGAGGTCATCATGAAGGGATGGATTAAGAAGGTTAAATGAGTTTATGATTCCATCCCCTATGAGTTTGTGCCAATGATATCTTGTTAGTCGAGATGAATTCCAACTAGAAACGAGTAAGCTAGATACTCACCAGTATATGTCAGCAACCTATTATATGATCATTATCAATTATGAAATAATATGTCATCTGCTTACATTTGCACTTATAATTTTATGTCACGTTGAAAAGCTATTGTAATTAGCATATCTTCATAGAAATCTAACGCACCTACTCATCTTTATTTTATAGATGCAAATATATCAAATTTGTCTTGAATTTATTCTGTTGTATATGATATCTAGTTCAGTGGTAAAATAATCTCATGCTTGAAACTTAAAGGTTTTATTTATTGGGCTATGACTCACTCCTTTATTTTCTAGATTGTAGGATGGATCCTCCTCCCGCGCGACGTTTTGGAGTACCTATATCTTACAATTATGACTATCAACATGTACATATACCTGGATTCGGAGGAGTATATATCAAGTGTAGTTCTACTATCTGGGTAGACGTTGGATTACCATTGCTTGTCCCCCATCATTTTGTAGCCTGGTATGTCTTATTAAATGGTGAATTAATTGGACCATTAAGAGGGTTTGATGGTCCACCAGGTCATGATGATGGAGGCGATGAAATGGTACCTGAAGTCATAGACCCTTAAGTGGTACTTAGTATTGTATCGGCAGGTATTTGGTTAAATGTTAGTAAGGTGATACTAGGTAATGCAATGTATTGAGTTTTCTTTTGGATGTTTGTATTTATATAACCGCGACGGATGTTATTATAACGACGCATATATATATTAAATGAAGTGGTTGATCTTTTGTGGGATAATATTTACTAATATTATCATATTTTTACATGTTCTTAAATATTGCAAAAGACGTATTTCGTGCATCATGTTTTAGGAGATCACTATAAGTTGCTAGGTAGAAAAAACAATAAGACAACAGCCTTCATAAGACCATTATGACAATGAGGACATGGCGTGGTCCAATCATGCAAGAAGTCGGTCGACTTTCACAAGCACGAGTACATGGCACTTCCATTTTCTGAGGCTTCAATGTAGTTTTAGCACCATTCAATCATAAAAAATAAAAAAGTTAACTCGTGATTTTATTTCTATCTTGACGATATCTTTGAATTAGCTCCCCCAATGTAAAATCCTTCCCAGTCTACTGAAGACATGAATAATCCTGTGGAGGCTATAAAAGTATTGGCGAGAAAATGCTTGCTTTGCTAGTGGTTTGATCTTGACATGGCGATGCTTCGTAACATAACATAGGACGTAACATAGAGTCACTTGCCACCTCATCGTACCCGAAAACATTTCCCTTTTTTGAATCCTAGTCCTAAAAGAAGAAAAATAAAAATGATAACGAAAGAGCTTTGTATCCTTCTGCGAACTCTTGCACACGTGTCGCTCGCCTACTGGCCAGTTTGCTTAAAACTCATTGCACGGAAAAGTGCTCGTAAAATGACGAGCGGAAAGGGCCAGAAAGGGCCAGGGAGAAGATGGTCATTTCGGAGTGGGTCTTACGGTTGTGGGACCAGAAACGGAATCAGAAGCGGGAGGCACGTGAGGAGCAACCCCCCTCTCCCTCTCCCTCTCCTCTCTGCACACTAGCATTACATAACATCCTCTCTCTCTCTCTCTTTCTCCAAACAACGATTCTTCCATTTCTGCTGATTCACTTCCCATGCATAACTGACTTCCCTCTCTCTCTCTCTCTCTCTCTCTCTCTCTCTCTCTCTTTCTCCTCCATCGCCATTTTCTCGCCCGAACCTCAAAGCGTCTCCGAGATTCCGTTTCTCAGGCGCCCAAAACGTTGGAGGTTCTCGTTGGTCGTTGAACCTTCTCTCGTCTCGGCCATCATCTTCGTCTTCCTCTCTGCGATTTCTTCTTCTTAATCTCAGTCCTTTCCTTCGACCGTCGCCTCAAAAGTTCCATCTCTTTTGCAGGATCCGCGCTCGGCCCTAGCTCGAAGGACCGCTCGAGGCTCGCCCATTCCCGTAAAGGTACGAGCTTTTCTCTGTTTCTGTGGTTCTAGCGAAGCGCGTTCTCCGTTACAGCAAATGTTCCGTGCTGTTTTTCGGGCGAGATAATGCGGGAAGATAGTCAAGAAAACTCGGCATTATGCTTCTTGTCTTTGATCGATGAAGGGAACCGCGTGGTTCCATAGCGTTTTAGCACAGACTTTTAACAGATATGCTCTTCTTCGTCTTCCCTCTCTTCTTCTCTTATTTTGAACTTGTCCTCATACCGGGCTTGTCTGTTCCTACTCTCTTTTCTGCCGAGCGTGCATGCTACAACATAACAGCAGCAGCCAATCGCCTGAAGCTAGGCATTTTTGCCATATAAGCAATCGAGTTCATTTAATGCTCTTGATCTGAAAACGACCGATGTCCATTAACTCTCATCAGCATATCCTCGAAGTCTGTTCGTTCTTATCCGATTGTCGATTATTCCCGTTTGCTTGAGACCCCCAGTCAAAGCTCTGGAGACCCCTTACCGTTTTCGGAAATCCTCGGTCCCCTAACATGCGCAGGTCCATCTCCCAGCTTTTCGCTCAGCTTGCCCATTTTTATCCCGAGCATATTCAATTATTTTCCTACTTCGAACGAGCAAAGCTTTACTCGATTTCCTCATTCGATGTGATCTCTGCACTGTTTCTCTTTTCAGCACTGATCCAGATGAAACTTCCTTTTTTTTTTCGCTGTTAATGACTCGCTTTCGATGCTCTCGAAGCCCTAATCATGGCGAAGGAAAAGCTCGTGTTTTCATGGAGATATGCTGCACACCAAAACCACCCACTGTAATCTCCTTCCTCGACAGCGTCGCTTTCCTTCTCTCTTTCTGTTATACTCCCCCATCCCTGCGAACACAGCCACGCGCTCCTCACACGGGCCGCAGCCACGCGCCTTTGTAAAAGCGAAAACCGAAGACGAATGGCGCAAGCCCGCCGCGTGCCCTCCCACGCGCTCCCCTGGAGAGTGGGGGAACCATCTCGCTCTGTTGCGTTAGCGATTCCGCGATGGCACGAATTACGTGCGTGCATGCAGAGGCTGAAAAGGGGAGAGAGACCGAAAAGGCGAGGTGATTAGCGATGATGATTACACCTGCATGAACGCAGCATATCCGCGGCGATCGTATAAATCACCATCATTACATGCACAGCGTAATCTTCTTCCCCAGGCTCAACTTCACTCGCTCCCACACGCAGTCGGAGAGTAGGGCTAATCGGGTTTTTCTCATTTGCGAGTTCGGTGAAGATCGTCGTCGCCGATCGAAGAGAGAGAGAGAGAGAGAGAGAGAGAGGGTGACTGGGTGTGGACTGTGACTCTGTCTGTGGGGTTTTCATTTCCAGAAAACGATGTACTTGAGCAGGAGGCGAGGACAAAGCAGCCAAGACGGCGCACAGACCCCATGTTTGGGGAGACAGATAGTACTGTCCGCAGCGACACCTCACTGTGCCCAAGGTATTTCCCCAGACCCCGATCGATCGTCAGGCCTCTCTGATTCGTTCGTCCTCTTTGTCCTTTCAACGTCTGTCTCCGAGAGCTACGGCTAGACTAGTTTTCAAATTCTCTCTTTCTGGATGACCGGATGATCTCTACTTTTTTTGCTCTTTTGTTTGCATATGCAGCAGAAGAAGATGTGTCGGCGGGGTTTTTCTACGAAATCGATCACGACAAGCTCTCATCAAAGCACCCAGAACAGCTCAAGCTAGTCCGCGTAGCCATGGTGATAATCATTTGTTGATACTGTTCTAGAGTGACGCTTCGCCAGGACTTTTAAGTTATTTTGATCACGGGAATATGTAACTTTATGTATATGAAATTGTTGGCAGGTGAGTGAAAAGGCTGGGCGGAGCGTATCGCTGAGATTTCCCAGCATTTACTCTCTGAGAAAGCACTTCAGCTCAGGCGACCAGACTGACAGAAAGAAAACGCCAGCGCTCGACGAGAAGTATGTGTTGGGGTCAGAAATTGCCGGCCAACTCCTCAGGAGGAGGATCGCAGCGGCGGAGCTGGAAGAGAGGAAAAGCTCGTGGGGCTTCTGGGCCTACGGGAGAGCGGCGTCGAGCCCTGCCCCTGTCGTTTCTGGGTCGAGCACTGGGATCATCGCCGAGAAGGGCTCGTGCTGGTCTGAGCTCAAGTGCAATGGGATGGTCCGGTGGGGGAAGCGCCGGCAGGTCAGGTTCCTCAGTAGGCACGCCGAGAACAACGACAACCTAAGACTTCTGTCGCAGAGCGTCGAGCATGGGCGACCCGAGAAAGAGAAGGAAACAGGTCTAGATAATGAGGAAACGACAGAAGGTCAGGAGATAGAGGTTGAAAAGAGTCCAGAAGTGAAAGAAAAAGAGGATGAAGAAGAGGAGGATGAGGCAAAGGAGGACGAGGAGGATGAAGAAGAAGCAGAAGCTTCAACTGAGATCATTCCTAGGAAGATCCCGAAGAGAAAGTGCAAAGGACAGAAAAGAACACGGGCGAGCAAAAGAGCCAAGCGCGACCAAAAACCGCAAGTGGTTAAGGTTCATTCTCACGTCAAGCGAAAGGGGATCAGAGGCTCTATAGAAAGGTGGTCTGCAGAGAGGTGAGAATGAAGTCTAGATTCGTTGCCCATTGATGAGAAGCTCCCAACTCAATCTGTCATTAATGCCATCTTGAATTGTTCTTGATTTAATGATGAAGGTATAAGTTGGCGGAGCAAAACATGCTGAAGATACTGAAGGAGAAGCGGGCGGTGTCCGGGAATCCGATCCTGAGGCCGGCTCTGAGGTCGGAGGCACGGAAGCTGATCGGAGACACGGGGCTGTTGGACCACCTCCTGAAGCACATGGCGGGGAAGCTGGCACCGGGCGGGGCGGAGAGGTTCCGGAGGAGGCACAACGCGGATGGGGCCATGGAGTACTGGCTGGAGAGCGCGAACCTCGTGGAGGTGAGGAAGGCGGCAGGCGTGGAGGATCCGTATTGGACTCCGCCTCCCGGGTGGAAACCCGGAGATAATCCCACCCAGGACCCGACCTGCGCCCGGGAGATCAAGCAGCTCAAAGAAGAGATGGCCAACCTGAAGAGGTACCTATTGTATATTTTCGTATTTTCTCGTTGCTTGAAGAAGGTTGCTAAAAGGTTTTTTTTCTCCTTCTGTTTTTTTGAATAATTTGCTATGCCCATTTTAGCTTCGGTTAAATGATTGGCGTCGTCGTTCAGGCCGCTGCATATTTTTAGAGACTCCTCCGCGAGAGGAGTGGAGAAAAATCGCTTTTGACAGAATCTGAGGACTGGATATTTCTTCCAATACTTTTTAGCCACGTTTATCGATTGCGGAATGTTTCATAATCTCTTCGACCGGTGGCGACAGACACCTCGTTGAATATTAATGATGAAGTGATGAGCGAGCGAGTGGAATTGCAATTATCTTGCATTATTGCGTAGATATGTTGATTGATCGAGTCTCTATGGCTGACACATGTTGATAGATTATTCTCACCGTTTGAGGCTGAACATAGTAACTCCAAAAAGTTTTTCTTCCTCAACCATGTGGAAAAATTTATTCTTCGATGGTATAACGATGTGCGTTACAATGTTTTAACTAGCTCCTTAAAGTACAGGATACAGACAAAGTAAGGCAACTTTAGTCTTTCTACCAAAAAGAAATTAGCTTTATGCTGCTACTCAAGGGATTTGATTTTTCCGGATGAATGATGAGCAGAGATATGCAAGAGTTGGTGTCCCAAAAGCAAGAGGAAGACCTCGTTGTGGAGACCACCCCAACATCTTGCATGTCTTGTTTGAACTTGGACCATGATAGCCCTTTAGTTCCAGTGAAGGTGACTGTCGTTTTTGCCTTCTTTTTCCAAGTGACAGCTTTCGAATCCATATTTTGGTCGGTTTTACTGGTGTTTGTAGTCTACTAATCAACTAATAATTTGGTAAACAGGAAATGTATGTTGAATTGAAGAAAAGGAAAGCTACAATGGAGGACCAGCTCCGCGAGGTCTCACAGCTTCTTTGTGCAGTGGAGGTACCGAAAGTATTTCCATGCCAGTTTTCATATTTGTAAATGGCACAAGCAAGAATTGAGAAATACAATAACTGTTCTTTTACTGAGAACGATTATAAATAAGAATGAAGTTTATCCACCAGCCTTTGATGATCTGAGTTCTAACATTTCTGGCATTTCTTTACGTCAATATCCGCGAGAAGCAATGGATGAAGCAGCAGGAAACGATGGAGACGTTGAAATTGAAAACCGCTGTGGAATCAAGATCCTCACAGGAATCGGAAGAAACGACAATGCCATCATCAACACTGAACCCGAGAACCAAAGGATCATCAGAAACCGAATCAGAACTAGGGGCAGAAGAAAGGAAGAAGAAACTAGCAGATGCAGTAAGGACAGATGAATCAGAAAAAGGACCAGAGGGACAGGAACAAGAAGACAAATTGCACTACCAAGACAAAATAACAGCGACTATAACAACAGGGATAGAGGACAAAGCTGCCAAGATAGAGAGACTAAAGAGTGGGTTCAGGATCTGCAAGCCTCAGGGCACCTTCCTCTGGCCCAGCACCACCACATCCCCACCGTCTGAGCTGGTGCTCAGCGTCCAAGACCTCCTTGTGGCCCCCACTCCCCCTTCGGTCTCCTCCTCAACCACCTCGCCACCACTTCTGCCTACTTCGCCAGTCAAGCCACTAGCCGAGAAACGCCTTGTCAACCTCGCTGCTCTGCCCACTACTACTATTATTCCAACTCATCTCCTGTCGGTTCCAATGACCTCGCCGCGATCTCTCATCAACCTCAACGAAGTCCCCACCAACCAGAACATTCATGACTGTAGCAGACTATGCACTGGAATCTCTAACGACAATAGCGACTGCATTCCGTCAAGTTCATTGGCTGCCCTCACTTATAAAAGAAGACCAAACGGTTCGGTGCTGAGCCCTTCTAGCAGCGCTCCTATTCATGCTGTATGTATGTCATATCCTTCTCTACCATTTAACCCTTCCTTTTCCAATTCAAAAATGAGCCTTCAAAACATTCTAATTTGATTGTTCTGTCTCTCCTCTATGACCAGCTTGTGCAGCTTCCGTTGCCGTTGCAGGGACCGGGAGGACCATTGGAGATGAGCCCTATCCGAGGATCGATGATGCAAGGAGAGGAATCATGAGTTCTGATCCCATCGACCGCCTCGGAGTGTCCTCACCTTCAATGTCTCCTCCCTCCTCCTCTTCGCATTGCTTGTCCAGGACCGGACTGCTGCCATGGCTGGAGAGCCATTCCTAAATCCAAATTTATCTCGGTATGACGACGCTCACGGGGTCGACCATAATAATTCCCTTCGTCTAGTATATGATAGTTTTTTTTATATGGTTTTTCTTTTACCACTTCTATTTCATCTGGCTGAAAGTATTATATTTGAGGACTCGTTGGCCGTGTCCCTCTGGATAGACGCACTGCTGTCACTATTGTACGAGACAACAAGACAAACTCTCCGTGCTTTACCAAGCAACGTCGGCTCCGAATAACTGATGTCCATGTCCTCTTTATTCTCCGTTACCTTTTCTTGGATAATTTAGTACGTTGGACCAACTCTTTTGAGACTATTATGTGTTTGATTCATGTATTCATCTTTAAAGTGATTGAACTTGTCTTAAAGAATGATGTTGTTTCTTTTAGTTATACTGAATTTATCATGCTAGTTATAAGGTTAAAAGCCATTTAAATTTCGAATGTTCAAAGTAATTGTGGCTTATGAATAGATTCTACATTAAAAATAATTACATTCATCACGGGTAAAGAACCAAAAGTACATTGTTGAAACAATTGCCTGTGTCTCTAACCCAAGCAAATTTAGTTGCACAACAAAGTAGATAATCAGCTAATTTTGAATTGGGGAAAACTTCTAATCCCACATTCTAGGATCCGCTTGCCCCTTGAATATTGGATCTCTAGCATTTGTTGAGATTAATCACATTCGATTAAACTTTTGTGTTCGAAGCATCATTCGAAAGAAAGCCGGGGAGAAATTTTCCTTGCTGGAAATTTTAACCTTAATTAATAATTTCCGTTGTATTTTTCTTTTCTTTTCTTTTCCTTTTTTTTAATTTTAAAACTAGATGGAATCAAGCCTGTCAAGTTGAGGGACTCATATGATCTTTTTTAAAGCACCAGACCAAAAATAAATAAATAAATAAATGAAGAGCCATGTAATTAGAGGATTTTGAACTTTAAATATAAAGGAAAATATCAATGACACAATTGACAGAAATAAACGAAAAAATTTTATTATAATAATTATCACGATCATTTATTAGAATGACAAAACTTTTGACGAAAATTTTGAAATCGGAAATTATTATTTTAACAGATAACCTCGAGAAAAATCCTGAACTTTATAATTTTTATTGCGTCACACAACGATTCCTAAACTTTATCGTTCACTTTGAATAGTAGATTATTTTGGAGTAGAGTTATAAAAGGACGCAATTTCAGGTTTTGGCGCGCCCCGTTCGACGCACGCATTCCTCTCCAGAATCTTCATCTCCATCTCCAACTCCATCTCGCCACCTTCTTCGTCTCATATCCTCCAAACCCTAGAGCTCTCCGAATCCTTCCTCGCCCATGGAGTCCCTGCAATCAATACTACGCCGTGGATCCCCAGCCTCCCTCCTTTCCTCCACCGCAGCCCCAAGATTCCCACCGCTGCCTTCCTCCACCTCCTCCTCCTCCGGATCCTCAGCCCTCCGATCACCACCGCAACTTTCTCTTCGCAATCATCTGAAGCTCGCAGCCCTGTCAAAGCCCTATCTTCGAATCAGCAGCACCCTCGGAGCGTCCATGGAAACGGTTCCTCGTGCTCTGCGGAGATTCCGCCAGCTGGACTTTGATTCCCCGCGGAAGCCAGATTTACAGAGGCCTATCCTCTCTCAGAGCGGAGCTTGGACACTAATGCTCACAGCGGCACCGACAAGGATTGCTCTGGCGGGGAGGAGGATGCTGCGAGGAGGAGGTGCCGCTGCAGCCGATGGGACCCTCCCTCGTCCGATCGCAACGGCCAGAGTACCGAGGGAAATGACTCGGGAAGCGGCACGAGGAAGGGGAAGTCACGGTCGGCCGACGACGACGAGCTGAAGCCTGCCGTTCAGCTGCCTGACTTCATGAAAGAATTGACTGGAGGTATTGAATTTGATCCCGAAATTCAGGCCCTGAACGCTAAACTTTTGGAAATGAGTGGAATGCTTCAGTCTGGTCGGCCATTAGGTGATAAGCCTGAGGGAGCTCGTTCTCCTTCACCCGAGCCTATTTATGATAGCATGGGAATCAGGATAAGTATGAAGCGCGAGAGCGATTAAACAAGGAAAGGCAGGAAATTATTTCACAGATAATAAAGGGGAATCCTGCATTTAAACCACCTCTGGATTATAGGCCGCCCCAAGTTGCAAAAGAAACTCTATATACCGATGAAAGAGTATCCTGGCTATAATTTCATCGAACTTATTATTGGTCTGAGGCGAAATACTCAGAAGAGAATGCAGCGAGAAACAGGTGCCAAAATTGTTATTCGTGGTAAAGGTTCGGTTAAAGAGGGTAGGTTGCGGCAGAAAAGGGATTTGAAGTCTGACCCGTCTGAAAATGAGGATTTACATGTTATGGTTGAAGCTGAGGCACAGGAAGCTCTTGATGCAGCTGCTGGTATGGTCGAGAAGCTGTTGCAGCCAGTGGATGAGGTACTGAATGAGCACAAGAGACAGCAGCTCAGAGAACTTGCCGCCTTGAATGGGACCATAAAAGATGAGGAGTATTGTTGGCTTGTGGTGAACCTGGTCATCGGCAATATCCACATTCTTCATGTACATCTACATTTAAGTGTGATGTACTCTGTAAGATTGGCGGTGATGGGGGGCACCCTACAATAGATTGTCCCATGAAGGGTGCTATCGGAAAGAAAATGGATGATGAGTATCAGAATTTCTAAGCTGAGTTAGGAAAGACAGTTCCTGAGTCAGCCACCAAGCAAAGCAGCACACTGGCACTTGGTCCTGGCAGTACTGTAAGCAATCCTCCTTGGCTTAAAAACACCAGTGGTAAAGGGAATGGGACTTGATCACATCGGGGTTTAGGGTCAAATGTGTTGAAGCCACCCAAAGACGATGATACAAACTTATATATCAGGTATTTGCCACCTACCCTTGATGACAATGCATTGATTCATTTGTTCTCACAATTTGGTGAGATCATTATGGCTAAAGTCTTCAAGGACCGAATCACTGGATGAGCAAAGGATATGGTTTTGTAAAGTATGCAGATGTCCAAATGGCAAATGCTGCTATTCAAGTAATGAACAGCCATCTTCTTGAGGGGAGAACCATTGCTGTAAAAGTGGCTGGAAGACCCTTGCAGCCTTCTGTACCTCCTGCTCCTCCAGCTTCAACAGTGCCCATTCCTGCTACAAGTCAGCCTACTGGTGCTTGTCCATCTCAGCAATTTACTGCAGGTTGTCCCCTTACAGCTTCTCCGCCTGCAAGCTACACAGCTACTCCAGTTCCATGGGGAGCACCTGTAACTACTCCTCCATTTGGTTATGCACCTCCACCATAAATCTCTGCTGTTCCCTTCCCAGGCCAAAGCATGCCTCCTTATGGCGTGTCATATGCACCTCCTCCTCTATCGGTGCAGCCACTTCCTCCCGGCGCTCCATCTTAGACTACACTTTAGAGTGTAGCACAACAATACTATCCACCTGGAGTCTAATCTGAAAGCATTAGCTCCACACCATCTGCCCCCACTAGCGTCTATGGAAGCACTATTCCTGCCATGCCGGCAGCTGTTCAACCTGTTCCGGCATCTTCCTTAGGCTGTGCTCCATACTACAGTGTGGTTCCCCTAACAGCTCCAGCACCCACTTCAACCACAGACCATTCTCAGAGCATGGGAAATGTTTCATGGGCTGTAAATCCTCCTATGCTCCTCTTATTCAACATGCTTTTAACCTTGTGCATTGAGATTGGTCTTTTTGCAGCATATTGATATCCATCCTTTGTTTCTTAAAAGACATTGGTGCTCTTTTTGCTGTCGTTAGTTGTGGGAGGGTTAGTCGTTAGAGTAAATGATGCTACATTGCTTAGGAGTGGACGCTGTGGCTGATACAGAATAGTAGGCAAATGGAGATACCATCCTGTCTGTTTGAACTAAATTGACAGAACAGCAGGATGGCAATTTTATCCCCTAGTTTTGAAAGTTATATTCCCTGGGTGGTTAGTGTATGAAAACTGTTAAAATTGCTCTCTTTTGGGTAGTAAGTGGTTGGCAACAATTTTTTCTTTCTTGGAAAGTCGTGCTTAAGGCATTTCATAGGTGTTTGGACCATAGGAGTTCTATTCTATCTGCATGGGTCGAATTTCCCTATATTGTTTCGTCATCTGGTGATCTGTGAAAGTAGTCGATAATGTAATGCATGTTTTGGATACCCTTTCTTATGCTGGGTGGTGATTTAGTTCGGTAAAAGAATACTGAGTTTGCTGGACTTGAACTTAGAGGCTGTCATTGCTTGTGGGTGTCCTTTCCTCCAATTTCTCTTACAGTGTCGGAAATCTAACATGACAGGAATCAATACCCATCTTGTCTCGTTTGGATCGTTTTTACCTGCAGTTTGGTTTGATTGTGGTGGAACAGTTAGAATATCTTTTTATCGGGCAGATAACACAGGGAAGCACCAGCAGTTGATCTCTCGTCAAGCAAAATGTGCCAGAAACCTATCTGCAGTAGGTAGGTTCTCTTATCTTTTTCGAATGCAGAAATAAACGCTTTGCGGGATATTGAGGATTCAGTGTCTCATGCTCTTGGTTTTATTTGAATGGGGGCCATTCATTGTGGATTTCCTTATCTGATGCCTACTCAGATTCTGATGCTGGCACTGTCGTATCCTTATTTGTGTAACTTATGTGTCTCTAATCTAAATCCATGTCAGCATCTTTTAAGAGGGGACTATCTTTAGAGGTGTAATCCTTGTTTAGGTTCCTTGCGTGGGATTATGACAATATTGGCTTATGGATATTGTCTAGGGTGTGTTCTGGTCACGCATATAGCCTGCCTGGTTTGTTGGTATACCTTTATGTTATATTATTATGATAGTCATTTCACTTGGACTACGATTGTAGTAATTTGTAGTTGTAGACTCGCGAGTTTGATGGGTTTGGACAGCGCAGTGATTGGACCATCATTAGTTGTTAATTTGAGGCACAAACTGAGTGATGTGGCTGCCAAAATGAGTTACAACTACAGTCCATATCGCCAACAGTGGTTATTCAAATTGAACGACATTCCAATAAATTATTTTTGTTGGATTCTTCTGGTTAGGTTAATAATAGAATGATGTGCAATAGCAATGGGGAGATCTGCTACCTGATCATTCACTATGCTTGGTTAAAGATTTTTATGACATTATCATCCTAACCTTGTAGATTAGTTGGTCAGGGTTATGGTGATGATAAGAGCTCCATAAGTTTGTCTATGCTGATATTGATGGATCTTCGTCGAAGGAGTCACTGGGTGCTCTGGCTATGTAGATAGTGTTCCCTTTTTTTGTTACATACAACCGTATTTATTTCTCTTTGATGGAGCCAAAGGTTTATCCACTTAGTGATTATTTACTTTTATATAAATCAACGGGTGCTCCTAGGCTTTATGTGTTAATCATCTGGTGCGGTATTTTCCTTAAAGAAAAAACCGATACATTATTCATCATATATGGCTAGTTGGGTTTTCGCTGTTGCCCTGTTACTGTCATCCGTGTTTGTACTTCTTGTTATAGATTCAATTGGACCCCGTGCATGTGCAACCTGGCCACCTTTTTAATTCCAAGTAACCTTTTTATTGTACTTTATGTTCTAATCTTATCGATCTTTCTTCCTTCCGCCTCTAAAATTCCTCCAATTTTGTTTCACTGGGTGGATAGTATTGGTAAGGGGCAGCCAGGTCTCCTTAGCAATCGGAAAGAGATCATATGCCTCATGCAGTGCACTTGGCCTCTAACTATGGCAATTGGGTGACGGGTTGCTGTAGTCGATAATATGGAAAATGGAAAGAATATGTGAATGTGTGCATGTGCTGCTCTTGCGCAATTACTCTCTAGCTGTTTCTTCAGGGTAGAGATTGGTTTTCGATTCCCTTAGCGAGATCCTCCGTTTCGTGCATGAAATCGTTGTTTGCTCCGCTGGCGTGGGCTCGGCAGTTTTCAAATTGGGCTAATAGCCACCATCCGTCAATCTAAGGCTCTACTAAGGGTGCGTTTGGTAATGTTTATGTTCAAAAATTATTCCAGTAAACAGAAATAAGAAAAAAAAAAAAAAAAAAAAACAAAACAAAAATTATTTCTGTTTTGGGGAACAATTTTTAAACAAAAGAACTCGTTTGGTAAATTTGTTCCTTGAATAGAAAAAGGACAAAAACACGTTTGGTAAATTTGTATAATTTTTTTGTTTCTTTTAATTTGAATCTTTTTATTCTTTTTCTTTTTTTCTTTTTTTTTTTTTCTTATTTCTTCCTTTTGGCCGCCGCCTCGCCTCGCCATCGCATGACCGGTTGATGAGGGCGGCCGCCTAGCCACAACAAGCTCGCCACCCCAGCAATGCCAAGCCTCGCTGGTGACTAGGCGAGGTTGGCCTCGTCGGATCTGGGCAAGCTTGAGCTCGCCTAGCCAAGGCAAGGCCAAGCCTCGCCAGGGGTCGGCGACGCTCGTCCTCGCCGGGGGCCAACAACGCTCCGGCGAGGTCGCCAACCCTCAACGGCTGGTCATCAGCCATGGCCGAGGCCAAGAACCAACCAAAGAAAAAAGGAAAAAAAAAAAAGAGAAGAAAAAAATAGAGAGAGAAACTGTTTCTTGAAAGTGTTTGAACAAGAAACATTTTTTTTTTGCTTTGCCCAAATTTGCTTCCGGAAACAAAAAAAAAAAAAAAAGATTTGGAATAAAAGCAATTATTTTTTTGTTCCCCAAAACAAAAAAAAAATAGAAATTGTGTTCATAACTAGAAAAAAAGAACACAAACAAACAGAGCCTAAAATGGCAAGCTATTTCAACTTCATGGGTGAACTCTCTCTTCCCATCCATTAATACCCTTCATCGTGCCTTGCAGCTAAACTGATGAATCGATTCTCTGTCACCCGACTTATCAAGCTCTGGTCACTGCTAACGAATGTCTACTTGACCTAGTAATTGGTGAGTTGCAATCTACCTGTAAAGTATAAATTTGCCCTCATGGAAAGCCATCAAATTTGCCCTCATGGAAAGCCGTCAAATTTGCTCTCATGGAAAGCCGTCAAATTTGCTAATCTCTAATGAATGTCTACTTGACCTAGTAGCTGGCGAGTTGTAATCTACCTGTAAAGTGTAAATTTGCACTCATGGAAAGCCAACAAATTTGCTCTCATGGAAAGCCGTCAAATTTGCTAATCTCTTCTGTAAGTCACCAACATTTCTTCGGACGGCATAGAAGGACCATAAATTTACGGTAAAGTAACATATAAATGATGGAAATGACTGATCAGGTGATGTCTCTAATGGATTCATCATTGGTTTCGCTAATCACGGAGTCCGAGAATGATTCTTCCACAAAATAACCGACCGTACAAAACGGAAAATGATTATGAATAGACAAACGACTAGCTAATCAACCAAATGACGGAAGTTAGAACCATAAACCTAATTTTATCTCTGTACCCATACCATTCTCCTCTAATTATCATTCTTTGAATCCTTTCTCACTTCATAACCAAACGGATGAAGCTGTTACTTAATTTTCATACCCCGGTAATCAAGAAAAGAGATATTTCACTTGGAAGATTTATTATACACTACATTTGACCAATTCAATAATTTTTTGCCTGTTATTTGTCCAATGAGTCGGCCTTGCCAAAACGACAAAGAAAAAAAGGGGGCAATGAGTCATATTTAACCTCGTTAACATTGGGAGACGAACGTACAAAAGTCACCAAGCATCATTATTTATCTACAGATGAAACAACAGTCGTTCTGATAGTTTTCACTTACCACAAAGAAACTAAAATCGTGCAGTTATCAATAATTACAGCTAAATGCTGAGAAGACAGAGAGTAATCGCTGCGTTAATTTACAGAAGTCATGTCGACAAATGATGGTCAGGTCAAACCTTGTGAGCTCGAGCCACAGCCACAACCAGAAGGACCACGACGGATAGCAGAAACGACATTCTTAACTTTTCCTCAAAAGGGTCAGCAGGTCCTGATGAGGCAGCCTCCTCGTTTGGAGGCATCTGGAACAACTCACCGACGAGCTTTTTGATCTTCTCAATCAGTTCCGTGACTTTTCCTACGGTGTTGTCAAACATCCATCTCACCACATTGACCACTTCATTGGAATCGATAGAGCTACCATCCGAGCTTATATCCGGAATACTACTAATTTCCGCTGCATGCAACCGTGAAATCTAAAGTGAGGAGGCTAAAAATCTGTACTCATCACCAAGCAAGTCACTCAAGTTCAGCACAAGATTGATGGGTATGAAGAACACATTTGACATACTGTGATAATGGCTGAGATCAAATACAACCAAAAAATCAAATTCAATTTCAACTCTAACACCAAAACTCAATGAGAAATCCAAACCCCCGGATCCATATGTTTTATGTCTCAAACAAGTAACAACAATTTGACAAAATGATGACAGGGGAATAAGTTCAACAGAAATTGTAGATGTGCCCACACTGCACCCTTGTCAGAATCAACCATGACTATGATTTAGATCAATCAGCTGATGAAACTACCCCAAAAATATTATGAACCAAAAAAAATGCTTCGCTTCTTCATTGGTAAACAACCTGAAACTTTCCTCAGATGATGCATTCTATTGCATGAGAGAAAAGATTCAGCTTAATAAAGAGAACCGCAAATGTACCAAGCAAAATGAGAAAATAAAATGCAAAGACCTAACGGATTCTGCATAAAGGATACCCACCTGCTTGGCATGATTCTCTGAGCTCCTTGACTGCCTCATTATTTAAAACAGCATCCCAGACAGCTTTATCTGATGACAGTGAAATAACCATCCTCTGCCAAAAAGGATCGGAAAAATATTAGCTCATGCATGAACATGTATTGGGCGGAATGCTGATATCTCTCTCTTTCTTTGGCAGAGCCAGAGCACTCTTCGACACAATTTCAAAAGCATGTTAAATGTCATTACAGGCAAGAAATGGAAACATCAAGATCTAACTAAATCAGAATATGCTGTTTGCCAAATGTCCTCAAGAACAGAAAAGAAATGAGAAGGGCTAGCAAGGGGGGATAGTATCATCACAAATTAACAATCACCATTATTCAACAACAGCACCATAAATCATCTTTTGCAATCACATATTTATCATACTTCTCGACAGATAAACCCAGTAAATAGATACACGGACCCTTTGCATATAACTAAGAAAAATAACCTACCTGAACAGATGGGTCCCTCTGCAGCAAGTGGAAAGCATCATATACTTGTTCATAAGGTTGCAATGCTCTAGAGTTAGAAAGATGAACAGCAGGCTCTATCCAATCCATCTCCGATCCATATGAAGAAACTCGAGGCAGCGAGTTAGAGGTGTTTTTCACCTGATCTACATTGTTGTCCACATATGGACTGAATCTGTCCCGGACATACTGAGAGTACGGCCCAGAGTCAAATACCCTGTAGAGCAGATAATTCAGCAGCGGCTTTTATAAGTTACGGTACACAACCAAATGGTCAGAGAGGTGAAGAAGAGCATGTTGGGATTTCAACTTGCACAAAATCTATGCAGATATGTTAAGAGGAAGGAGGGCCTGCCGATATGTCCACCTCTGTTGAAGGACAAGGAGGTTTAAATTCTAATATATGACATCAGGAACTCGCAAAGGCATATATAAGGTCCCTGCATCATTATTGGAATATGCCATGCGGACTATAAAATTAAAGTACATAGAACTGCTCAAAAATTCCAGCTCAAGAAAATTCTGCTTTGTCCATAGTTTCTGCTCAATTGAACCATCTATGCCAACACATGTATAAGGTCTGCTCCTTTCTTATTATCCAGGGGTAGAGAAACTATTGAGTAATTAAAGAGTACTGCATCGTTAGTTACGTGGTCCATCCACCCATTCCTCGCGAATTTCTTATTAATTCAAGAATACCTGCCACCAGCTGATCAAATATGATGGGCTTACATATAACAAAGGAAACTCAAAACAAAAAGAAAAGGAACGAGCAGCTAAGAAGCAGGACCATCGATAAGAGTTGAAAGCAACTTGACTAGTCCATTTTCAACCGCACTCAAAATTGACAAATATCAAACCAGTTGCTTCCAATAGAGCCCAGCAGTTCAAATATTATCAAGGAAACTGTTTCCTCTATTTTGCATCTACGTGCGTGTTGACCATCAGTTTCAGCATGATAACTTCGGGCGTAAACTTAGCATACCGTCAAATCATACCCATTAATGATTACTTATTGGAGAGAAAACATTTGCTTCTTGGGTAGCACAAGCCACGTGTAATACCTTGGCAACATCACTGCAATCACTAGTGTGTTGGCCACAGATAAACCTCGACCACAAGAAACAACGAAACCCCACGTTAGCCCCCTTTTGTGGGCCATCTCTATACCACCCCAATGCATCAAAGCCATACTTTAACAAATGAAAGCAGGCCCTCCAATCCATTTGAAAGAGACGCGCAAACAATCCCAAATGCACACTCAAAATGCGTCACCTCCTAGGCTCCTCCTCAGCCTTTCCAATTTCCCAAAAAAGGATTAAAAAACACAAATAATTCCAGAAACCCAGAAGTAAACACCTCGCAAGAACTTCAACGGAAAGCAAAAAAAGAGGATAGAGAAACGCATACTGTTGAATAGCAGAAACGGCACCGTGAACCTCGTCGGTGGAAGGAACAGACCCAAGAACGAGATCATCGAAGTGGAGGCTCCTCCTCTGGTCTTCATTCCCATCGGCGAACACCCACTCGTCCTCATCGACCTCGGACGAAGGGGGAAAGGGTAGCCACGTGGACACGCCAGAAGAAGCGGCGGATACCGGGACGGTGTTACATGGAGAGAAGGGCGAAGTAGCCGAGTTGAGAGAGAGCAGGTGGCTGGAGCTGAGCTTGTGGCCAGACCCAGAGGCACTTCTAGGAGAAGTAGGAGAGGAATTAGAGGAAGCAGCGAAGGATTCTTGAAACCCGCCACCGCCGACTCCGCTCCCGCCGCCGCCGGCGACGCCAGCTCGGATGACGGACCGACCGAGGGTCCTGAACATGCTGTTGCTTCCTCCTTCCATGCCACCAAACGAACCTCTCCTCATGCTCTCCGCCGGCGATGCGCTGCCGAGCAATCCTCCCCAGAGATGGAAGAAATGGGTCGAGCGAAGCGAGGCGAGAGGAGGGTAAAGTTTATGGCTTTTTGCGTGGGGCGAATGTCGGCGTCTTCGGCTCCGGAACCCAGTCTTGTACTCTTTCGCCTCGCTCGGACAAGTGACGAGGCTGGAGATGTGCTTGGCTTGAGGATAGGAATCAAGCGTTTTTTTAATCATTTGTATTCCCCAATCTTCCAATGATAGAGGGGGGAACTTTGCAATTTGGCCCCTCTATTTTTCTCTTATTGTGATAGGTCCCTGCAATGGTTGGGTTAAGCATGGTCCTAGACCCAAAAATGAAAAAGAAATCCAATCCGTTAGGAGATTCTAAATCTGTCCATTTATTCCCCCATATGAATCAGATTTCTTTAAACTATGCATAATCCAAGATTGAAAAAGAAAAGGGAAATTTGGTGATTCTATACCTAACCATTTATTCCCTATATGAATCAGGTTTCTTTGCACTAAACATAATCCAAGACCGCAAAAAAAAAAAAAAAAAAAAAATTAGAGAATCTAAATCTGTCCATTTATTCCCCATATGAATCAGATTTCTTTAAACTCTGCATAATCCAAGATTAAAAAAGAAAAAAGAAAATTTGGAGATTCTATATTTGTCCATTTATTCCCTATATGAATTAGGTTTCTTTGCATTAAACATGATCCAAGACCACCAAAAAAAAAAAAAAGAGGAAAATTTGGAGATTCTAAATCTGTCCATTTATTCCCCATATGAATCGGGTTTATGTATACATCTCATTTGATTGTGCGTATCCTTAATTGATTGTAACTAATACCATAAGATATAGATTTATTAAATAGTCATTTCGTGTACTGTTTGTCATGATATAAAAAATACATAAGTCTTTATTTCATATACTCTTATCTCAATTCTGGAGTCTTTCAATGCACGGCAACTCGAGGACGACGTAGCCTAAAATGTTGTAGTTTCCCTCCATGAGATAGGTCAGCTATTAGTGCACCAATCGAATGCATTGGCTTTCTAGAAAGATAGAATTTCAAAGCGACTAGAACTTGCAATCCAAAATGATGGCAACACTTATTAAGCATGGTCCTAGACCCAAAAAGAAAAAATAAATCTAATCCGATAGGAGATTCTAAATATGTCCATTTATTTCCCATATGAATCAGATTTCTTTAAATTACGCATAATCCAAGACTGAAAAAGAAAAAGGAAAATTTGGAGATTCTATATCTGTCAATTTATTCCCTATATGAATCAAGTTTCTTTGCACTAAACATAATCCAAGACCGCAAAAAAAGAGAGGAAAATTTGGAGATTCTAAATATGTCCATTTATTCCTCATACATCTCGTTTGATTGTGCGTATCCTTAATTGACCGTAACTAATACCATAAGATATTGATTTAAATAGTCATTCCGTGTACTACTTGTCATGACATAAAAATTGCATAAGCATTTCTTTCGTATACTCTTATCTCAATTATGGAGTCTTTCAATGCACGGTAACTCGAGGACGACGTAGCCTAAAATGTTGTAGTTTTCCTCCATGAGATAGGTCAGCTATTAGTGCACCAATTGAATACATTGGCTTTCTAGAAAGATAGAATTTCAAAGCGACTAGAACTTGCAATCCAAAATGATGGCAACACTTATTAAGCATGGTCCTAGACCCAAAAAGAAAAAAAGAAATCTAATCCAATAGGAGATTCTAAATATGTCCATTTATTCCCCATATGAATTGGATTTCTTTAAATTAAGCATAATCCAAGACTGAAAAAGAAAAAGGAAAATTTGGAGATTCTATATCTGTTCATTTATTCCCTATATGAATCAAGTTTCTTTGCACTAAACATAATCCAAGACCGAAAAAAAGGAGAGGAAAATTTGGAGATTCTAAATATATCAATTTATTCCCCATACATCTCGTTTGATTGTGTGTATCCTTAATTGACTGTAACTAATACCGTAAGATATTGATTTAAATAGTCATTCCGTGTACTACTTGTCATGACATAAAAATTGCATAAGCCTTTCTTTCGTATACTCTTATCTCAATTATGGAGTCTTTCAATGCACGGTAACTCGAGGAAGTTGTAGCCTAAAATGTTGTAGTTTCCCTCCATGAGATAGGGCAGCTATTACTGCACCAATTGAATGCATTGGCTTTCAAAGTGACTAGAACTTGCAATCCAAAATAATGGCAACACTTATTAACCAAACTTGGCTAATCTTTTGGGCCGCTTCTGGTAATAATCTGGGATGGATGAGGCAAAATGCATCTTTTTTGGGTATTTGGTGATGCCCTTCAAATTCTATGAAATACCGAATATGTTTAGGGCTTTAGGACGGAGAATATCTCGCCACATCTCCATTTGCCATCAAAGGAAATAAAGAAAACAAAGAAATACATAAACGCACGTATAGATAATTGGTTGCCTCTACGCATAAGAGTGACTCCTCGGTCCTTCAATTAGCTCAATACAATTGACGAATTTTAAATTGAATAACCAATGATCATTCTCTGTATCTGTGCGTGGGGGCACACACGTTAGAAGTTAATATTAACTTATAACGATGATAATGAGATGATTGTATAGTGATGCATGCATTGCTATTCAATTTTATGTAAATTATGATTTTTCAATGCATCAAATGCTATTCAATGCACGAACATCACGAATATAAAAATTCTCTCCATCTCGAATTATTTCAGCCATTTTTCAATAATATTTAGTATCGTGATATTAAAAAATTGTAAATCGTTTCTAATTGCCTTCTTGTGTAGAAGTTGATAGAATTGACAAATCTCCATGTCATATCGTCAGCGATTGGCATTCATCTTCCAAATTGTTAAGCCCAAAAAAGCATTCGGTTGCCCTTATATTCACAACGCGATGGGAATAGGGATGTGTAAGTAACAACAAATGCAAATACAAAGAATAGGAAGGGGTGCGAAAACAACATGTTCTATTCCTAGATTATTTGTTTCCCATAAGCAAGAAAATTGCGTCCTATTATAATAATTTCGGGGGGCAGAACTAGCGTGTGAAAATACAAGCTAAGCGACGAAAGAGGGGCGTGACATGAATTTGACAACTTATGGAATGCGACTTAAAAATCAGGTAAATCGCGATCAAATTTCACGTCTTTATCCTCAATGGGACACGAAGAATCGTCGCATCCGGGTCAAGCAAAAGAGCGATTGATTGATTGAGATTCGCTTTGGTTGTTCCGCTGAATTCCCGATGTCGTCTTCGTAATTAGTTGGTCGATGACGGGACGGACAGTGCTTCGATCGAGATCCCGTCCGGTCCTGATCTAATCCCCGATTACGTCCCCGCGCGTCGAACCACGCTAGCTTACGCCGAGTCAAAGGGGGCTAGTGATTTGACGGCACGACGGATGGGTGTGTACGCCGGGTAGAACGATTGGTCTACTTTAACTTAAAAAGAAAAGTGGACCATTTGGGTTTAATCCTTACTCCACATAATTGAGTACGGGACCACCGGAACAATTCTAATCTCGACATAGATGACCTGGAATCAAGGAAGTGAATTTAATTACGTGCGCGAAAATTAACCCATCAAACCACCCAGATTGTTAATTAAAAAAGAAAAAGAAAAGCGGTGCATTGCATTCTACGTCTAAATGTGAAAGCAGTTAAGTGCACTTACAATCATGCGTATTAAATTACTTCTTAATATCATGAAAAATCGCAAACTAAGATACATGTCATAAATTTATCAAAAATTAAATTTTCTATCATTAAAAGCTCAAATTAATACGTTTAAGATAAATTTACCATAAATTGATTTTTTTATCATAAAAAACTATAAATTGGTATATTTGTGACGATATACATTGTATTATTCCTTGTTAGATTGGATTAATATCATGAATCAGTATATTTATGACAGTTGGAAGATAAAATTCCAAACTAATACACTCATCCACGAGTGATCAGTTTGCAATTCCCAAAAATCGGAATCGAGGATTACACCGATAGATTCTAGGACCAGGATCCGCTTGCTTATTGTTTCTCATGATTTTTTTCCCATTACTTTTTTTCCCACAATTTTCCCCATCAACTTTTTTCCCATCACTTGAAACAAATCGAGATAATGTTTAATTCACGATTTACTAATTTGTTTGAAGAAATAATAAAATAAAATATATATTTAGTTGCTCCGGTTCGATTCACTCTTAGAATTGGATTGTCCGAACACTAGTTCCACTTTTGGGAACTACGAATGGGACCAAACTTGTCGATCCAATTCGGCCTAAGCAATTCTCGGTTGGAGTGATCCATTTTGCACATTCCTACACTAGCCAATTATTATATGTCATCAAACTCAATAAATTTAATGGAAAGTAAATTTATCATTGATGTACTAGTTTAAGATCTTTTATGGTTAAAACATTAGTTTAAAATAAATTATCATAAATATATCAATTTAGAGTTTTTCATGATATTAGCTTAAATTGATAATCATTTCTTTCATGTCATGGTACCTTAAGAATCTAGCTTCTTACATGCAGCAATCGATTTAAAAGATCGGGACAAATTTTATTTGCAAGATAAGTCATGGCGACGTTAATTAGGATTAGCAGAACTCGTGTATCGCTCTTGATCCCGGCGAGTTGGTATGGACCGCATTTCGTTCACGCGGACTTCGATCCACCCGACCCAAAATCGGATGGATCATCCGACGACACAGAAAAGCCCAAGAATAAGTCCGGGTCCATTTCTCACCGGGCTTTGTTGCGACGCGGGCTCACAGGATGGTCGAGCCCATAACGCGGGGGGGCATTTCAGTCATTCCGCCTCCTTCTTGTCTGGCTAAAACCCTAATCAGAGATTCCCCATCGCTCTTGCGCCGAGTGCCGACCTCCTCTCTCGCTGGGCTGGTAAACCCGAAGAAGAAGAAGAAGACGAAGACGAGCTGCGATGGGTACGTATTCCTCTCTTTCTCTCTCTCTCGCTAAAGATCTTCACTTGTGTCGACCTTGTTTAGCTGAACGATCGGATGCACTGAAATGACGTGTTCAATGCTTTCATGGAAGCGTAGTTGATGCACATAGCCGCGACGAATTCAAGATGCTTCCTTTGATTTCTCTTATATTTGTACCCATCGTCATGGGCTCTGTATGAGATTGTGCGGACTGTTGGGTGTTGTAGATGATGAGGTTTTCACGACGCCTTTTGGAACAGTATATCTGATGACAGAGTAAACGCGGCTGGCTAGTTGGGTTTGCATTGACATATCCAGGCGCGATTTCGTAACCTGTTTTGTTCTTCTTGATTATCTTTGGTTTGCTGGAACTTCCTTGAGCTGAATACTGCATTTGACGGCATTAGTAGAACTGATTAAAGTTATGAATTTGTCTTTGAGCTTTAAGCATTCGTAAAGGAAAATAATGTCCATCTGTTTGGGAAGTAGTTTTCTATGTTGTACTTCTCATTGGGTTATTTATTTTTTTGATAAATTCTGTTTCTACTTAGTTGTCAGTCTATAGTAAGTCCTAGGCTTCCTATTTAATTTAAGAGCTATGTTATGCTGCAGAAACATGATTTTGTAGCATTTGCTGTCACTAGCTTACACTATTGTTTCTGTTCCGATTGCGGCATTCTAACTTATGGCGTTTGAATGTTAGGGGCTTATAAGTACGTGTCAGAGCTATGGAGGAAGAAGCAATCAGATGTCATGAGGTTTCTGCAGAGGGTGAGGTGTTGGGAGTACCGCCAGCACCCTTCCATTGTGCGCGTCACTCACCCCACTCGCCCTGATAAGGCCCGGCGCCTGGGCTACAAGGCCAAACAGGTTTTTCATTTTGCCTATGGATATTGTTCTTCTAATTATGCTTGATAGTTTTCCTATCGAGTGTTGCCTCTTATGCCATGCCCACGGGAGGTGCTTCTAGAAATTATAATTGCTCGGTTCAAATGAATCCCAATCGTGTCATGTTTCAAATGGTAGCGTGATCCTTTGTGATTCTTGCTCATGGTTGAGCCCACTTCTCCCCTGCTCCATCTTTCTCATGTCTGTTCTAGTGCCTGTGCCCCGAAATATATGCTGAAATAGGGAATAAAAGGAATGGGCTGGTTTACTCTTTTTGCTGCTTTAGAGATCATCAAACTGCTTTTCCAGGGCTATGTGGTCTATCGGGTACGCGTAAGGCGTGGTGGGAGAAAAAGGCCAGTTCCTAAAGGTATTGTGTATGGTAAACCCACAAACCAAGGTGTCACACAGTTGAAATTCCAGCGCAGCAAGCGTTCCGTTGCAGAGGAGCGGGCTGGGAGGAAATTGGGTGGTCTCAAGGTCCTCAATTCCTACTGGATTAATGAGGTAGGAACTCATTATGAAGCTTTTGTTCAACAATGTTTACTCCTTTCATATTGATTTTTGCCTGGGAAAATAATAAGTGAAATTATTCTGACTCTTTACTTTACATTGCAACTTCTGAGGCTAGTAGATTCTGGAGTCCTATTCTTATTGGTTTACTTTATGCAGGATTCTACTTACAAATATTTTGAGGTTATCTTGGTTGATGCTGCACACAACACTATTCGCAAGGATCCAAGAATCAATTGGATTTGCAACCCTGTGCACAAGCACAGGGAGCTTCGTGGACTCACTTCTGCTGGAAAGAAGTACAGAGGCCTTCGTGGAAAGGGGCACACGCATCACAAGGCACGACCTTCCAGAAGGGCCACTTGGAAGAGGAACAACTCCTCTCTCTGCGTCGTTACCGTTGATCTTCATGACCATGTTTGTGATGTCTTACTCTTATTTACTTTTATCCTTGGTTTTGAGCTGTATGGTTCTATACTGTGCTAGACACCAGAGGAGTTTGATTGACACTCAGACAATTAGAGTTTTTGCTTGTAAGCTCTATCTTCAAAGTGAATGGCTTCAAGTCCTTTAGCTGGTTAAATTTGTGGTGAAAGGTTGCGTGTTTTATTGCTTTTTCTTTTTTTTCTCCGAGGTTTTGTCTATCACCCTGTGGTTTGGTTCTGAAATCTGTCACGGCCAATGTAATTCAAGTGAGTATGAGTTGGAATCTTTTCTCTTTCCCTTTGAATATAAATCGTTTTGGAAATCTTAGTGAACACAAAATTCCCAGATAAATCAAAACAGAGAATTTCAACCAAAAGCCCGATTTTTGCTCTGGTTTTGCTATGGGTTAATGACATTTAAATCTTCAAGGCTTTGTTTAGGACTCAACTTGAGAATGTTATGTGAAAATGACTATGCAGGTACTGGGCACTAGTTTCATTTTTGAGCTCTTAGCCCAAACATCAGAATGTTAATAAGTTGATGAAAATAGTGGATGGTTGGTTAAGCAATCAGAGATAGCGACCGTCTAATCTCTTGTGCACATTTTCGAGGCATCTATGAAGTGTTCTTGAATCTAGTTTAGAGCTCCTAATTTGATGTTTGTTCGGAACGGGAAATGAAGCTCTAGCTAGGATTTGAACTCGTGCTCTTCAATTTTTACTCAAGATAGATAGATATAAAAAGTCTATACTTGCAACAACTGGCCTGAATCTTTTCCAAACTTTAACAAAACTAAAGTTAAAAATCGAAAAATCAAACCGAGAAATGAGGGAATAGCAACCCCGTTAGGAGTAGATGAGGGGAACGGAAGGCAGGGGCAGGGCCACAAGGACAAAGAATGATGATGACACCGAGTAACGTGTGTGATCGGTTGTCCTCCATTAACGTCGCCGTAGAAAACAAATTTCAAACAGTGGAAGCAGGTAATTATGAGTTTTGAAAGCTTCTGGTGGAAAAAGTAGAGAAAAGGGAAGCTGAAACTCATGATTTGGAGGAGACTAGGGGTTTTGTGCTCCTCTCTTAGCCAGAACGAAAATAAGATCAAAAGTGACTCCCCACTTTCAAGGGCAAAATGATGAAATCTTGAGTTTTGCTTAGAAGGTGAGATTCTAAATCCTTGAGTGGGATTTCATGTGGTGTGTCTTTTTCTTTTACAATACGGAATTGCATGCGCTTCTCATATAGATGCCATACCAGCTCTTGTAAAAATCTGTGTAGGCATTTGTCTTGACAACTATATCGTAAGATGCATGAGATAGTCATTTTGTTCTACAACAGGAGATCCAAAAATAAGCACGTGCCATCTACACAATTATTGTGCAAATCTCATATCTATGTCGTGTGTTTCGCAAGGAAATAGGAGAAAAATCAAAGTCGTGCCAAGCCCCAATAAAGTGAGACAGCTCGAGATAAGCTACAGAAGAACGGCCGGTGAGACGAAACATCGAGTCCTGAATCAGCCCTCTGATGCTTAAACTAGTGAGTGATGTTGAGGAAAGAGAAAAGAAAGCGGGCATGAATTGGGTTTTGTGGATGCATGTTCTTTTCAAGAATAGGCTGTGAAACCCAAAATTTTTCTAGGTACAAGAATTGTTTCTTCCATCAGCTTCTGAAACCTAGATGAGCTTCATATGGAACCACCGTAAAAGCAAGCGGAGCAGGTTCCAAAAAAAACAAATTTCGTTCCTTTTACTTTCCTTTAGAAGGCCTTAAATCGTTGGTCACATATTGTAATTTTCTCAGTCTTTTCAGAACAAACTGGAGTGCTACTCTACGCTCTGTTATAACTTCATATTAAAGCATCTTTTACTGATGACTCACTAAAATGATAGCTCATGACTGGTAATGATAATACATGGGGCCTTTTATCAAATCAAAACGTTCACCTCCCTTGACTTTCCTTTAGACCAAGGAGACGAAATCAATTCACCCTAACGAACGTCTCGAATTTAATATGGTATTAGCTAGCTTGTTCTTTCACATGGGTTTCTTATTTGTCTGCTTTCGTTTTCCCCCGCTTTAACCCGATAAAGCAAAGATCGTTTACCTCTGGCCATTGTTAAAATTGCGGTTTCTCAGGATCTGTGAAGAGCAAAGATAGAATTACTCCCACGGGGGGGTGATATATTCACTCTTTGGTTGGTCCACCAACTTGAGACTCGTGATGCAACATGATTCCAAATTGCGTGTTGACATCGAAGGTGGAAAGCGAGAGCTGAATCATTTGTTAACTCGGAATTAAGGCGACAGATTGCTTGAATTTAGAGGGTCTTAAAGTTGATATCACTATTTTTGTTGACTTGAAATGGTGGTCTCACGTGGTTTGCTTGACATAACTTCAAATCTTCATCATTCTACTTTTATCCCAGTCTTATATCTCTCTCTCTCTCTCTTTCCCACTAACATGCATGGGATTATTCAATGTCCACAGACGTAATGCGACCTTCAATTGACTATGAATATCTTCACCCGTTGAGTCATTTCCGCCAGATTTACTTTATCTGTGCTAAGAGCTTTAAATTATCATTAAAACCGGGATTGATCTAGCAATTCACAGTCCACCTGCTCTACAAATACTAGGCCAAGCGATATATCAAGTGTCGGTACTAAGATGTGTGAACTTTTCGCCACAATGCACAGCCAGTAACCAAGTAATCTCGTGATTAGCTTTGTTTAGCATGGACCGTTTTATAATGGTTGCTTATTATCTGTCACTATCTGGGGTTTTACCACTACAGAGACATATAGTGATGTGGGTACATTTCGGACAAAGATGCAACAAGTCATATAAAAGGGAAAGTGAGGTGTTGAGGAACTATCAATAAAGAAAAAGATCCCACTAACAATGACCTTGATCTGGACACTTCAGTTCGCTTGCATAGAACAGAAATCGAATTCCACGCTGCAATATCATTCTATATTTCATGTGCTTTCTCTTTCAGCAGCTGCTATGTTGCGAGAAAATCGAGTAGAAGATTCTAAGCAAAAATTTCAATTATTTCATCAAAAAAATGTTTGTTTTTTTTTCTTTCCCGCTCCCCACATTTTCATATGAATGATTGCCTTTCCCTCGTTAAAAGACTCCTTTTTTCTCGAAGGAATATTCCCATAATAGCTCCCAACCTCTCAGTTCTTTCACCGGTTTCCATGAATGTCATCACTCATCAGATTTACTCAAATAGATCATCAGGTCAAAAATAGTTCCTCGAGAGAGTGAGCTCTACTGACCTTGGGATGAGATCTTTCTCACCCTTTACAGCATAGATTAATAACTCCAATGGAACTTATCTGCGCACTTGCCTTTTTGCCTTTTCCTAAATCAAAATGACCCTAAACATGTGATGCAAGCATGACAATCTTACACCTTATAGCTAGACAGGCTGACCCAATGGGCGCCAACCCGAAGGGTCACCATGCTCTCTGTGGGAACTTCAGTGAAGAGTCTACTTATCATTGAATCCCTCATGTCTTGTCACATGATAAACCCTAGTATGTTATCAACTAAGTGAGATCCGTATAAATGATAAGGCATGCGTTGGCTCTCAAAAGGATAACTCCTATACTTGGATGCAAACATCAGGTCATTGCTTAGTATGTTCGGAAAGTATATTCGAGCACAGCAATACTAAACTTGAGTTCCGGATTTATAAGAGTTGAAGCATGATGATCGCATCCTCGATTATACAGACGTATGCGCGTTCAATATCGAAATGGTCCAAAGCTCGAGTGACTAAACAGCTAGCTATTCGAGTTTTCAGATTTCATTCCGCAGCAAAGGAGGGAATCCATGAGGGAAGATTTTTCCTTGAGAAAAGAAGAAAAGAGGGGAAGCAAAACTATGAATACCTAAAACGTTTCATGTCTTCTTTCTTTCTTTTTTCTTTTTGGTGGTCGCTCAAGTTACCAAAGCAAGGTAAAGCCTTGGGGCAATGAGAGGATTCGCAGCTTTACGCAGAGCAAATGGAAAGGGACAAAACCGTCTTCTCAAAAGCGAAATGAACGTCATTGGCGCAAATTCGGGACATAAAAATCAAAGTGGCTCCGAGGCAGGCAGGCACGCCTACGACCAACCACCATCGAAATGCTTTAAATTGCTGTTTTTTGTGTCTTTGTGCATTCCTTTTTGAGTGTAGTAGGGTCATGCCCGTCACGCGAGGCACCAAGCTAGAAACACTCTCATCATTCTCCCTTCTCTGATTTTTTTTTCTTTTGTCCATCCATGCCTGATGAAGCATGCTTATTCTATCTGTAGTTCTCCTGTTCTTACACGTGCCAGGATGAATTGAATGATATGCTAAAGTAGGAGCAGGATTTGCTCTTGGTGCATGAAAGGTATTAAGGAGACCAAGGTTGATTACTGGGTCCAGCCTCCACCTTATTGTCACTATAAAAAACTATTTTCTCGATGAATTAGATTCATATCAAGATAATTAGATCGTATGGGTCTCAAATAAATAACACGTAATCTGATGCATCAGTTTGTTGGGCTCAAATAAACACGATACATCTAATAATGAGATCATCCCTCAATAACAGTTAGCAGATTAATCATATAATTCAAGCAAAATTTACATTAGACTTCGCATAAAAATATGATAAAGCACACGCACTCCACTAGCTTGGAGTGAAGTCACGGTCAATCTTCATCCTCGGCATCCGTCATAAATTCGTGTATGGAAGAAGAAATAATTGGTGCTGTACAACTACGACGAATGACTGGGACGTGGAAATAATAATTTTAATCGGGATGTGAGATTGGACGAGCATGCCTATTCAATTCCATAACCATTCTGGCCCACCCACTGGTCTCTTTAACAATTATTCCTTCTGCTCCAAAAGAAAAGCAAGGTTAGAAATTTGGAAGTTCCATTTTTGGCCCCCACAAAGGCTCCAACCGCTCTTCCCCAATTCTCGCTATTGGTGTGTCCTTGTCTTCCGATGACATTAATTTCCCACACAAAACCATTGGAGGAACTTCTCTGAAACGAAGTAGAGACAAAAATAGATACAAGGGCTGACAATCGTATCCCAGTGAGGTCTGCAACTTTCCTTCTTCTTCTCCTGTGTTTCTTCTGTTGGTACATCGACAAATGAAGCATGAATCTGCGCTACCCTGGAAGTACCACCATTCATGTAGAATTTAATTTACCGTTTTCTGGTGCTGGGCACTGGCCTGTTCTGCGATTATGGGCATGATTGCTCATGTAAGTGGGGAATAGCGGGTAGATGCAACCGTATGTGATGAGAGCAATGAAGTCTGCTAAAGTGATCGTATTTGAAGCTTTGATGCTATACCCTTTATCGTAAGATGTCTCCCGGGGACATCTAATGATACAAAGTACGTGCCATCATGGCCTAGCTTTATTGAAGTCAAACTTGCAGGAAAGAAACAAGATCTTAGAATATCCTTGGCTTTATGGACACCAACTACCCCATCCCCAGACCCGTTTGCCCCCGTTTGCCCACCCTTGCCTGGCCTAGGAATTCACTCCAATTCTTTCCTCCGGCAAAATTCATTACTCGAAAGAAACTACTAGGTAAGCAGCACTACACAGCATGGGGATCAAAATGATTGTACATTTGGTCAGATGAGTTCATCCAGTCACGCATATGATCATTTCTCAATCTTAACCTAATAATCAATGCATTATGATGCCTAAGCGTAACAAAGGGTTTTCCCAGGCATCCGAAGTAACATGAGAAATCGTGGCTTTTACTCTATAAATTAGTTGCATGACCAGTATTCACGTAAATGTGAAATATACGGAGCCAAAATGCTGATTGATGCATAAAGATGAGTTTTTTTGGTGATGATCGCACAGTTGTAATCATGACTCATGATTCAGGTCTTCAAAAAATTTTGAATTCCTTGGTTCCGCATGCCTACTAATGCCAGATTTGTCAAGTATAATAATGTATTGCCGTCTGAGTCCAGACATCAGATGCCCATACTCTATGCCCTTCAGGCGTAAAGCTCTCCAATCACCGCCCTTTACATTAATCACAAATAATGATCAGAACAGAACAGAGTATGACAAACCATGGGTACGGACATCGATTTCTAACATTGTCCCATGCACTTAATGCCAGGAAATGTATTCACCTTATTTTCCGAGAACAGTCCACAAGAGAGAGAGAGAGAGAGAGAGAGATGACTTTCTTGGATCCCGTGAGAAAACGAGGCCACTGTAAGTCTGCAATTCATGCTTGATTATTACCAAATTTTGTTTGGCTAAAGTTAAAGGAACAAGGAATGTTGAAAGTGAAGCAAAAGAATTTCCAGAAGTTAAAAGGAGAAAAAAAAAAAGAAAAGGAAAAGCGAAATAAGTGAAGAAGGAATGAAAGGGAAAGAAGAGAGGGAAAGGAAATGAGTTACGAAATAAAGGGACCAAAGCAGAGCAAAGCAAGTAGATGACACGGTAGAATTAAGCATCAGTCGGTAGCAGTTTTCCGACCCTTTCTTCCAACCCACTGAAAGCTATAATCATCATCATGATGAAACACCCTCTGCACCCAGCACTCCCAAAAAGCATTTCACACCACCATCATCAAATTCAAAACCTCCCTTCCCTTAAATTTTCTGCTCTCGGCACCATTCACCTCTCAACCCCATCTCTCTCCACTTCCCTAGGAACCATGAAACATTCTTCCCTTCTTTCGTTTCTATCGTTCTCATTCTTCTTGCTCAGATTATCCGCAGTGTCACCTGCTTCTCTCCCTCTGCCACTCATCTCCCTCCTCTCCCTCAAATCCTCCCTCAGAGATCCTCACTCTACCTTCCATGACTGGGACCCCACGCCAACCTTCTCCAACCCTACTATCCAGAACCCCGCATGGTGTTCCTGGTCTGGCGTCAAATGCAACCCACAAACATCCCAAATCACTTCTCTCAACCTCTCTCGCCGCAACCTCTCCGGTGCAATTCCGGCGGAAATCCGGTACTTGACGAGCTTACTGCACTTGAATCTGAGTGGGAATGCCTTTGATGGGATTCTCCAGCCAGCCATTTTTGAATTGACTGAGCTCAAGACGCTTGACATCAACCACAACAACTTCAACTCAACATTCCCACCGGGCATATCAAAGCTTAAACTCCTGAGAGTCTTTAATGCCTACAGCAACAGCTTCACGGGTCCCCTCCCTCAAGAATTTGTAAGTCTTCAGTATCTCGAGTATCTGAATTTGGGTGGAAGCTACTTCGAAGGAGAGATTCCCTCCGACTACGGCAACTTTCCGCGACTTAAGTCTCTGTACTTGCATGGGAACGTTTTAGAAGGTCCCATACCACCCGAATTAGGATCATTGGCACAGCTCGAGCGCTTGGAGATCGGATACAATCAATATTACGGCGGTATCCCGAGTGAACTCGCGCTTTTATCGAATCTCAGGTACTTGGACATCTCAGCTGCCAACCTTTCCGGTTCGCTTCCGCAAGGACTCGGTAACGTGACAAAGCTGGAGACTTTATTCCTCTTCGGCAACCGGTTGACCGGCCAAATCCCGCGGAGTTTCTCGAGCTTGGAAGCGCTCCAAGCTCTCGACTTGTCCGACAATCTACTGTCGGGGACGATACCCGAAGGGCTGGGGTCATTGAAACAGCTTGCCACCTTGGGTTTGATGAAAAACAACCTCAGTGGGGAAGTACCACAAACACTTGGCGTGCTTCCATTGCTGGAGACGCTCCAGCTCTGGAACAACTCCCTCACCGGAATCCTGCCCCAAGGGCTCGGATCAAACGCCAAGCTGACGAAGCTCGACGTGTCGTCGAACTCTTTCACGGGGCCAATCCCGCCAAATCTTTGCCTCGGGAACAAGCTGATAAAGCTCCTCCTTTTCTCGAACCGGCTCGTCGGCGCGATCCCACCGTCGCTGGCCAACTGCACTTCCCTCTACCGGCTCCGAATGCAGGACAACATGCTCAACGGCTCGATCCCGCGCGGCTTCGGGCTCTTGCCTAACCTGACATTCGCAGATTTGAGCAACAACTTCTTCAGCGGCGAAATCCCGGACGATCTCGGAAACGGGGTGGCGCTCCAGTACTTGAACGTGTCGGGGAACTCATTCGGGACCAACTTGCCCGACAACATATGGAAAGCTCGAACCTACAGATTTTCTCCGCCAGCTCGTCCAAACTCCTCGGCAAAATCCCAGATTTCATCGGGTGCAAGAGCCTCTACAAGATCGAATTGGCCGACAACTCCCTCAACGGCAGCATCCCGTGGGACATTGGCCAC
Organism: Eucalyptus decipiens; assembly: GCA_014182575.1. Lineage (NCBI taxonomy): Eukaryota > Viridiplantae > Streptophyta > Magnoliopsida > Myrtales > Myrtaceae > Eucalyptus > Eucalyptus decipiens. The sequence continues at coordinate 46,639,632 of CM024609.1, read as the reverse complement.
TGCGAGAAGCTTCTGTACCTGAATCTGAGCCGAAACTCGCTCGCGGGCATCATTCCGTGGGAAATATCGACGCTTCCTATGATCACCGACGTCGACCTGTCGCGCAATTTCTTGACCGGCTCGATTCCGTCCAATTTCGATAACTGTACCACCTTGGAGAGTTTCAACGTGTCCTTTAACTCGCTCACCGGCCCTATACCTTCTTCTAGCACTATATTCAGGAATTTGCACCCTTCTTCGTTCATTGGCAATGACGGTCTCTGCGGGGGCGTGTTGGCAAAGCCGTGCGGCGGCGGCCGCGGCGCCGACGCGTCTGGCGTGGATGACTCTGAGGCGGGTCAGCAACAGCCGAGGCGGACGGCGGGCGCCATAGTGTGGATCATGGCGGCCGCGTTCGGGGTAGGCCTGGTGGTGTTGATTGCTGGCACTAGGTGCTTCCATGCCACCTATAGCCATCGGTTCATCGAGCGCCAAGGGGTTGGCCCGTGGAAATTGACTGCGTTCCAGAGGCTCAACTTCACGGCGGAGGACGTGGTGGAGTGCCTGTCGATGAGCAATAAGATCTTAGGGATGGGATCGACCGGGACGGTGTACAGGGCCGAGATGCCGGGCGGCGACATCATAGCCGTGAAGAAGTTGTGGGGCAAGCACAAGGAGCACATGAGAAAGCGGCAAGGGGTCCTGGCCGAGGTGGAGGTGCTCGGGAACGTGAGGCACCGTAACATCGTGAGGCTACTGGGGTGTTGCAGCAATCGGGAGTGCACCATGCTCCTCTACGAGTACATGCCCAACGGAAACCTGGACGATCTGTTGCACGGTAAGAACAAGGACCTCAACCTGGTGACCAGTTGGGTGACGCGGTACAAGATAGCGCTGGGCGTGGCTCAGGGGATCTGTTATCTGCACCACGACTGCGACCCGGTGATCGTGCACCGTGACCTCAAGCCGAGCAACATACTACTAGATGCCGAGATGGAGGCCAGAGTGGCGGATTTCGGGGTGGCAAAGTTGATACAGAGCGACGAGTCCATGTCGGTCATTGCAGGATCCTATGGCTACATAGCACCAGGTACATTCGATTATGCCGATGTTCTAATTCCAGAATCAGCTTGTCGTTTCTTTTTACAGGATTAAAGTGTAGTTCCTCGTGCACTATACCATGTGATGTATGCTGACTCCATATGTTAGTTTGAATATCGAGTCTAAATGTTGATTGATATTTTACACAGAATATGCATACACGCTCCAAGTCGACGAGAAGAGTGATATTTACAGCTATGGAGTAGTGTTAATGGAGATGCTGAGCGGCAAACGTTCCGTGGATCCTGAATTCGGTGAAGGGAATAGCATTGTGGATTGGGTGAGGCTCAAGATCAAGAGTAAGGACGGGATTCGCGATGTTTTGGACAAGAACACTGGGGCATCTTGTGCGCCAGTCAGGGAAGAAATGTTGGAGTTGCTCAGGGTTGCTCTGCTCTGCACGGCTGCGAGCCCGGCTGACCGACCTTCCATGAGGGACGTGGTGCTAATGCTGCAAGAAGCACGTCCTAAGAGAAAATTGCTCGACGACATGAGTGGTGACGATAGTGTTCCTCTGACTAAAAAATCTTAAGGGATTCGCTAGTATTGACTTATTTTCTTATGTACTTACGAGATTATTACTGGGTGGGATGGGTATAGGAGTATTGTTCTTCCTGCTATCTAAATGGATCTTCTCTTGGTTGATTGTGGCCAAGACAGACTCGACCTTTCGACGCGTCGAACGGATACATTACCAATCCTTTCCGCCAAAAAATGATCAATAATTGACAGCGTGAGAAACGATGAATCTAATTGAAGATAGACGAATTTAGCGGGTGCAAACGGAACCAATTTACAGCAGCTTTCACCATCTCGACTGCACCTCTTCTATGGGACTAGCTAGCTGAGAGCGTTTACACGTGAAAAAAGGAACACTTTCCCACCGCCCGATGAGAGGACAGACCTCACCGTACAGAATCCATACATGTCAACCTAATCGAGATATGTTTTTCGTGAATGGGACGGGAGGCAATGAGTGTATGCGTTGACGTTAGGGACGAGATGCGATGAGTGAGATCCAGAATAAACGCAGGACTCAAAACACTGTTCTAGTCGCACAAAGTCCCAAAAGATTCATGCCCTTAAAAGCTGACTAAGTGCTATGGTGAATTGTGAAGGGGTTGGTGGCGTTCTATCAGGGGAAAAAAGGGTCACTGCGAATAGTGCGCCATTGGCCATGCCCGCTCTGTAGCCTCTTATCCACTTGTCATCTTCTTCCAATCCACGCAACCACCGTGGCCTTTCCCACCGTCGGCAGGCGGATGAATGTGAGTGATTTTGGAAACGGCAATACCAAGCACGAGAGGCCAGTGAGTATATGGGGATGTGTGCTTGTACACTAGTTCTCAGTGCTTTTCAGACAATCGAGACACACTCTTTTGTGTCTAGGATTCAGATTTTCCTAGTGTTTTTGGCGGACATGGCACAGGGCCTTTTGCCAGAAATGTTCCTGACGTAAAATCATTCTAATCTGCTTACAGTTTTTTATGTGTGCCTTGCACGCAAGGAAGCATGATTTTAGGGTTGAAACGGGAATCTAAGAACCGAACCAATGGAAACTGGTTCTAAGTTATAGAATATCCCAGGTAGGTTTTAGATTTCAATAATTAGGAAACATGTTTTGCCAGGTAAGTTTTAAGACTTGGAATCCGGAATAAGTCTTTATATGTTTCTTGTTCTATGTGTTCATGCAATCCCACAGCATTTCATGGGGTTCAATGATTAGTGTGTAATTTGAAATCACTAATCTTAGTTTTCATTTACGATGATATATATGACAAAAAAAATTATTTTATTAATATTTTATAATTTTCACGTGTTTAAATATGAGTTATGATTAGTAGATTGTGACAAACGATAGTCATTAAAAATGATTATTCATTGTAATAATTCAATTACGAGTAAATGTGGAACCTAGTTAGATCTTGAAACTTATAGCAAAGTAGGATCCATGTTCCTGAGTATACGGAGTAGATTTTAGATTTTCCAAGTTTTACTTAGGTTTCACTTGGAACCTAAAATCGCTCATCCCTAATTGGGAATGTACGTGAATATATGTTCCGATGTCTATTGTCGAGGGCTCATAGCTTTAGAGATGATCGATCGAGTAAAGAAGCTGTTTGCTATGTTTTTCTTTTCTTACTCTATGAAACTATTGAAAATCATGCATCGTCCATCCCATAGTTCCAAAATCATGCCATGGCAAAACTGGTAGTCTCTGCTTCTCTAGCGATGACCTTTTAGGGCGATCTTTCCTATGTAGTTTTTCATAATCCTTTGACCTGCTCATTCCGTACTTAAGGTGCTGGGTGCATAACCTCGCAATCATTGCGAATCCCTTAATTACTCTCTGCTGTGAAATCCTTGCCATTTTAGCACACAACTCGATGGAGAAACATCTAACTCGGTCGAGTGCAGCTACCGACCTTTTGGAGACCCTTTGGTCGAGAGGAATGACTATAATGTTTTCGACGTAATCCCAACAAGGATTAAGCATACCTTTCTCATCATCACCGCAGATGTTCAACTTGAGTTGATGGAACAACTATATCTCTATAGTATAGTTATCCATCTTCCACCATACTGCATTCTACGAATTGAATCAATTCGAGATTTTAACATGCTAACATCAAGAATCTAAACCTCAATCTATAATTTCAGGAGGAAGATTTTCAGCAATTGACCGGTAAGTGTTTGGTAAGGAACGGGCTATATTCATGAATGCAGGGAATTGGTGGTGGATTTCCATGGGACGCTGATTAAGCATATCCGTCGTGAAACAAACCAAGCGGCAGACATCTTAGCCAAGTTGGGAAGAGACTCCTATGAAGATTTTGCTATCCTGACGACTGTCCATGTCCTCAGTCTTCTGTTCATGCTTCGACGCGAACTTCATCTAGCTACCCCGAATACTTACGTTGCTGCCCCGGAATAAACAATGATGTCCAACTCTAATCCTGGGCCAGATCAGATCCAACCGTTGTGCTGCATCGTTCTGTTTCGTGTGGCATTTGCCTCAGACGAAGGCCCAACGAGAGTAGATTTGGGCTTTCTAGGAGTAAAGTCCAAGGCAATATGGGGTTCAACAGTCGAGATGGCACGCCTGCCCGCGCCCGCTAATTATAGCCTCCGACATCTAAGGTCACTTAGGAAATTTGACTGACTTCTTCTCCATGAATGTCTTCACGAGACGAGTTTTCCACCCTCCATCTTTCGAAAGTTGAAGCGAAGATCTTTTGAAATCTAATGCAATCTGTAGAATCTGTCAATACGTACTGAAATGAGATACATGTAAAAGCATTTGTTGTAATTTCATGTGAGTAAGAGCAAGAGTAGGAAAGAGAACTGGGGCAATCAACATTTGAAAGATGTAAAGCCTGTGAGGAGTCACTGGCAAGAAGAAAGAACACCAGTGAGAATGCATATCTGATGTGCTGCGACAATAATATCCTTGTTTAACTATGTTGTACTGAATAAGGAAATCTATCTTAAATCATTAAATCAAAAGATATTCTAATGAAGTTACAGCTAGTACATCCCGTGCATTAAATTTTTCTATCCTCATTGTCATCCATATGTACTCATGCTCAAAATAAATTTAGGGTTGGATATGCTAAGACTAGTTTACAAAATTTACATACTAAATGATAAGTCAAAATTCTTTTAGGATATCGAATACAATTCGCTCATTTAATTAAATGGTGAGCTTATTTCACGAAAGATAAATGATTTGGAAAATATTTTCCTAAAAATAATCGTTTATATTACTAACAAAAATGAATGAACAAAAAAATATTTTTGACATTTTTGAAAATGTTTACACATAAATAATTGTCAATAATAAAAAATATTTTTATGGACTAATTATTTCAAGCGTCAACGATTATTTTTAGAAAAATATTTTTAAATTATTTTCTTTCCGCAAAACAAAAAAATATTTTTAAATTATTTTCTTTCCGCAAAACAAACGGAGCTAAAGCTCCACTTATAATAGCATGCATCACTTATTAAGTGAAATGAATATCAGTATGTTAGCTTAGTATGTTCTTTAGTGCAGCTAGCATTACGGCACCGTTATGCTCAAATTGTAACGGTGAATTTCTGACCAAAAATAGTACTCTATGTTAGATGGGCAACCGCATTATAAAAAGGGAAAGACGAGCCAACTAAAGACACATATCGGACGAATAGGAAATTTGAAAAGCTGTGGGATTATTTAAAGAAATAAATCTGAATAAATAATATTTAAACAGTAGATAATTTATGAAGAACTTTTAGAATAGTAAATATTATTCGATGGTCAAAATGCCTGAACCATCTCATTACCCTTTAACTGATATCAACTTTTCAAATCAGTATGTATATATATAGATATATTTGTGGTTCTTTATTCTATGCAAAATTGTGTCTAAAGTCTCGTATTTTATTGGCCAATATGCGTAAGTTACGTACAAATTACAGAATTGAACTAATTCTTCGTATCAAAATCCTTATTGTGGTTGTTTAAACCATATACTAAATCGTGCCCAAAGTCCCATTTGTTGTTGTCTAGTATGAATAAAGTTTCAAGAACATATTTTATGCATCGAAAGCCCTTGAAATGTAAAGAAATAAGTCAATCACAACGAGCATTTTCAAGTTTTAAAAACAAAATTGGCTGTCATGCAAATCACGTAGATAATATGAATGTACAACTGATTTGTTTAACTGCATCAACCGTGTAACGAATGCCTAATGTATTTTCTTTTCAATTTTCATATAATCAGTCCATTACAAAATAATGAGATATATAAATGTAATTTGGAAACGTCCGTATATTTTTCAAAATAGTCTTATGTAATAGTTTTTATACTCGTGCCTAATATTTTTTTGTGTAAAATTTTACTTATCCAAGTTAACCAAATGGATTTGATCTATTTCAATAGGAAAAATCAATTTTTAGAAGTTAAACATAAATGATCAACATAAGTTCGAACTCCGGAAATCAAAATATTAGTTTGTGATCCGATTGCCACAATTGAATTTGTGGTGGAAAGCACTTCATTATTTAAGATTAAAAAAACACAGCCTTTATTTAATTATTATTTTTTAAATATTTATCCAAGAGATTGAATGTAACCCACTTATTCAAAAGCTCATTTACGATGTATTTTATATCCATCTAGCGATTGCAGTCTACATAACATTAGCAGCACGTCAAATTCACGGGATAATCTTACGAGTTCTTGGCCATGACCAACAGCAAATACTCTCATCGCATCAAAAAGCCAAAAAGCTGAGTAAGTGCTTCGTTGACTTTTGGGATATTTTGACGAGAGAAATGAGGAAGAAACAGTTAGCCAAAAAAATCAGGGGATATGCTTTGCGAAACAGATGTGGCAGCTTTTAATGCTCCTCTCGTAACTTCTCCCCACACAAGCACACAGACGTCCCTCAGGATAAACTCATAATGAGCTCAAAGATAACCTCATCGCATATCAAAACCCAAATTTTCAACTCGTCGATATCATTAAATAAAGGGAATGAATCTGCATTTATGTAAGCAGCGGAACAAGAGCGACGAACGAGAAGAGGACTAGGCCTGTAGAGGGTTTACACTGCTTGCAATGGAACGATGGAATGAACTCCTCGCACGTCATCGAAGCTCAGAAGATGCTGTGGCTCGGTCAAATTCAGAGACCCTTTTCGTCTTAATGGTAAGATAGAACCTCAGGTGCGCAAAAATCTCAAAAAGGAATATGTTTACACGAAGTTGTAAACGGAAACTGAAATTGATCAAAGTCTGTTCGCAGGACTTGGAGAAAAAAAAAAAAAAAAACGAAAGGAAAGGAAAATGAACCAGACCTAGCCGACCCGGTTCATTGGACGCAACTTTTCTTCTTCACCGATCGGGAACAGCAGAAGACTCAACCGGTTCAGGGCTGCCTTCTTCCTCAGGTGATGGTGGTAGGTTAAGATCTAACCTAGACTCTCCGACCTTATTCTCAGCATCGTCGTCGTTGTTGTTAATGTTGCTCTTACTAACTGCACTATTAAAGAAGTGAACTTTCTTGTGACCCCCCAGCCCTTGACCTGAATCGAACACTTTGTCGCAAAACGGGCACTTGAACAATCTCTTATCAGTCAAAGTTTTGGTTTTGCACCGCCGTCGCCCCCTTCCTTTTCTCTACTGTCGAGCACTTTCATCCTCTTGTGGCTGTGGCTGGCCTTGTGCCCGCCGTATGCTTGATAAGATCTGAACACTTTGTTGCAAGTCTCACACCAGTACCTGGGGCGAGGTCGATGGTTCGCTGGGGTTGCGTTAAATGACTCATCGTCGCCATCATCTTCATCGTCCTTCTCGTCCTCCTCAGCCAATTCGTCGTCGACGGCTTCTTGAACTACTTCCTTGCCCTTTCTGGTCCAGCTATCTCGCAGTAGCATCAAAGACACAGTGCGACATCTTCCACAGATAAGTTCTCGGAGTCCGAACTCACCTGCTCCGATGTCTCAGCCCTCGCCTCGTTCATGGCCCGCTTACAGCACCGGCGATCTCCTCCCCTTCGAGTTCCTCAGCGACTCGGCTTCGCTCCCCTTGTCGTGGAGGGCAGGATCGGTGCTGGCGACGAAGGATGATTCGGAATTGGCAGATCGGTCGTGAGGAAGATAAATCTTAGGCGACCCACGGAAGTCTTTCAAGGTGGCTTCGTTTCGATCCGGGTGCAGAGAAGACGAAGAGAGAGCTGGCACTGGGGCGGGCTTGGTCTGGACGTCGGGCCGCTTGGGAGGGAGAGGGAGCTTCGCTAAGTGAGATCTCATGTGGCCTCCCATGGCTTTGCCGTTGGCGAAGCGCCTGTTGCAGATGGTGCACATCTTGTTCTTCTCCATCTTTTTTCCTTTGACGAAGACAGATGAAGGAGCACGCGAAAGACGAATGTGGAAGAGCGACGAAGTGTATAGGAGAATTAGTAAGTGACGAAGAATGACTTCGAAGGAGGGAGGAGGGCTTCAGAAAAGCAGAAGGTCTGCAGTGAATGTGGCAAAATTACTTGGTGTCTTCATTCGGTGTGCTGGTGCGAAGGGCTGCGATCCTGGCCGTTGGATGCGTTGCAATACCTTCTGTGCATGCTTGTGGGTATAAGATCGTGTATGGCGTTGAGCTGTGTATGATGTTGTGTGAGCTATTAAGTTGGGCATTATATAGGCTTTATGCAGAGTATAATAGACATCATTAGGTGCATTTAAACTTGGTAGATGAATCTGCCTCTATTGGTAAGTAAATTTATGTACCTGCTAATTTTTGTTAGTATGTAATCACTAAAAGATCATAGAAAAAATAGGCTGGATCGACTACCTATTTATTCAAATACCTAATTTCTCGAGACTTATCCCTTTTATTTTTTCGTATTGTAAAAGAGTATGAAAAGTCTGACGATAGCATGTGAATTACATGCCGCGTTGTTCTATATGAATTTGGAGTATTTAACCAGATGAATGCGTTAGGAAAGTAAAATCACGTATGGTCGGGATAAAATAAGTAACGAATCTGATGACAACATCTTTTACGATTATCGATGGTATAGGCATTGAGGTTTCTAAGCATGGACGGTACCAAGTGTGATCCACAGTAGTATTGTCTAGGCTCAAACTTTCTTTTGCTTCCCATGCCAAAGATTGTCTCTCTTTATCGTAGGGAAAAATACCAAACAATCTTAGACTTATTATACGATAACCAATTTAGTTCTAATTATTTTAATTTGGGATTGTCTAGGCCCAAACTTATGATTATTTGCCAATATAATTCTTCCAACTAATTTTAATTGAAAATCACTATTGTAGACATCGATAGTCCTAATGGCATGCTAACATATACATTTTTTTCTCTAATTCTTTAAAATTTATATAAATTTTGTAGATTTCTTTTCTTTTCTTTTCTTTCATTTCATTGCATAGATTTGGAGAGGGTTGCAACCCCCTCACTAACCACGAGTCCACAACGAGGGCGTGTGGCCCCTTGCTTATGGCTGATGGTTTGCCGACGATTGTTGAGGCGTGGATTGGTGAAGGAAAATGAGTGAAAATGAAAAGGAAAAAAGAAAAAAATTAGATTTTTTTTTAAAAATTGTCCACTTCAACATAGCGATACCATTTAGGATGACAATGCCCACATCAATAACCATGCACGGTCTTTTGGTAACGGGAACATCAAGACCAAAGCATTTATCTCTTTTAGGGGTGATTGATTTCAAGTTGATATTCACCCCCGAAACCTGCAGTGGCGGTTTAATGTTGGTGATCGATTCCAATATGAAAAGGAAAAAAAGAAAAAATTAGATTTTTTTTTTTTTTTAAAATTGTCCACGTCAACATAGCGATACCATTTAGGATGACAATGCCCACATCAATAATCATGCATGGTCCTTTGGTAACGGGAACATAGGCATTTATCTCTTTTAGGGGTGATTGATTTCAAAGTAGGTTGATATTCACCCCGAAGCCTGCAGTGGCGGTTTAATGTTGGTGATCGATTCCAATATGATTTCTTCTTCTTCTTCTTCTTCTTCTTCTTCTTCTTCTTTTGGTTTTTGTATTACCTACGAGTGAAAATTACCCAGTATTAAAATAAAAGAAAATATTTATAAATTATGATTTGCTAAAGGATAAAAATTTAAAAAAAAGAAAATTTTGGTCAATTTGTCAATTCGGTCTAGACAATCTATCACGGTGAATCAGATCGGCTGTTCTCAATTCCAAAATTTTAAAATTGGGTAACCAAACGATCCTTTTCGATTTGGTCTAGTCCGGTTTGGTTCGATTAAGTTTCCTAGTTAGACCGGACTGATGCACACTCTTAGTTTCTTTAGCCTGAACGAGTATTGCGCTTTCCCACCATTCGTCTTCTCAACCTCAGAAGCCAGAGGCGACAGAAAACCCTCTCGGCCTCGTTGGCGATTTCAAGAGAAGATGATCAACAACATCCTCTCGGTCATAGTCTCACTAGTAATTCTCGTCTTCCTCATCGACGACTCTTTGCTTTTCTTCCATGTACTCCTACTGAAGAAGAGAAGAACCTGCAGAGCCCCCCGACCCCATGGGAGACGCGAGGGTTTTTCTTAAGCCTCCGCTGCGGTCCAAGGCATGGGAATGGCTAAGGAGAGAACTAATTATATTTTTAAAATAAGTCCTTGGCTCTTATGGATATTTCCAATCGATTCTCTCATTCTTCTACGTTTGTTTATTTTGTTTTGGATGAGAAAGCAAGTAAATGGATTATTAGAATAAAAAAAAGAGAGTAGGGGATTGATTCTATTACATGCTCAAGAGACAAAATTAGTCAATAATGTCCAATAATTACAAATATACATATATGTACATATATATTTGGTCAAAAAACTTCAAAATAATTAAGTTATTGAGATGAAATTTCTTTATATATATATATATATATATATCGGTTTAGTCCGAATGGGCGGTTCCATGCCTAAAATCGAGAATCAAATTGCCCCCAATAGAATCACTAGTTTCGGTCCGATCCGGTCCAGTTTCGGGTGATCCGAGTGGTTCGTAGTTCTTTTTTACACCCCTAAGAATAGGAATGAGAACTTGGGCAATCAACATTTGAAAGATGAAAAGCCCTTGAGGAATCACGGGTAAGATGAAAGGACACTAGTGAGAATGCATATTTGATGTGCTGTAGTATCCTTGTTTAACTATGTTGTACTAAATAGGGAAATCTATCTTAAATCTTTAAATCATAAGATATTCTAATGAAGTTACAGCTAGTACATCCCGTGCAGTAAATTTTTCTATCCTCATTGTCATCCATATGTACTCTTGCTCTAAATAGCGTTAGGGTTGGATATGCTAAGACTAGTTTACAAAATCTACATACTAAATGATATGTAGGAATTCTTTTAAGATATTGAATACCATTCGCTCATTTAATTAATGGGTGATTTTATTTCACGAAAAATGAATAATTTGAAAAATATTTTCCTTAAAATAATCCCTTTATATCACTAACAAAAATGAGTGAAGAAAAAAATACTTTCGACATCCATGAAAATGTTTAGGCATATTATTTCAAGCAATAACAATTATTGTCTACAATGTTTAGACATTATTATTGATAATAATAATATTCTTGATTAATTATTTCAAGTAATAATGATTATTTTTAGAAAAATATTTTTCAAATTAATCATTTTTTTGAAACAAACGGAGCGAAAGCGTCCACTTATGATAGCATGCATCACTTATTAAGTGAAATGAATGTCTGTATGTTAGCTTAGTATGCTCTTTAGTGCAGCCAGCATTACGGCACCGTTATGCTCAAATTGTAACGGTGAGTTTCTGACCAAAAATATTACTCTATGTTAGATGGGCAACCGCATTATAAAAAGGGAAAGACGAGCCAACTAAAGACACATATCGGACGAATAGGAAATTTGAAAAAGGCCGTGGGATTATTTAAAGAAATAAATCTGAATAAATAATATTCAAACGGTAAATAATTTATGAAGAACAATCGCAACCTTTAAAATAGTAAATATTATTCAGCGGTCAAAATGCGAAAACCATCTCATTACCCCTTAACTGACATCAATATTTCAAAAAACCATGTTATATTTTTTTTTTGTGGTTCTTTATTGTATGCAAAATTGTGTCTATAGTCTCATTTTTTGTTGGCCAGTATGTGTAAGTCAGGTACAAATTACAGAATTAAACTAATTATTCACATCAAAATCCTTTTTGTGGTTTTCTAAACCATATACTAAGTCGTGTCTAAAGTCTCATTTTTTGTTGCCCGATATGAATAAAATTTCAAGAACATATTTTATGCATCGGAAGCCCTTAACACATATAAAGAAACAAGTAAATCATAATGAGCATTTTCAAGTTTTAAACACAAAATTGGCTGTTATGCGAATTGCTTAGATAATATGAATGTATAACTGATTTGTTTAACTGCATTAACTGTGTAACGAATTCATAATGTATTTTGTTCTCAATTTCTCTATAATCGGTCCATTAAGAAACAATGAGATATATAAATGTAATTTGGAAACGTTCTTATACTTTTCAAAATAGTCTTATGCAATAGTTTTTATACATGCGTAAGAAAAACTAGTGCGTAATATTTTTTTCTGTGTAAAATTTTACTTATCAAAGTTGACCAAACGGACTTGAGCTATTTCAATAGGAAAAATCAATTTTTAGAAGTTAAATATATAGGATTAGTTAGTGATCCTATTGCCGCATTTGCATTTGTGGTGCAAATCACTTTGTTATTTGAGATTAAAAAAAAAAAAAAACAGCCGTTATTTAAGTTTTTTCCTTATTTATCCAGAAGATTGAATTTGACTCGCTCATTCAAAGACACATCGTGATTGCACTCTACATAACATCAATCGCACGTCAAATTCCACGGAGTCGTCTTACGATGCTTGGCCATGACTAGCAGCAAATACTCTCGTCGAGTCAGAAAGCCAAAAAATTAGTAAAATAGTATTTGGAAAACTTATATTTGTAAAAGATTTTTGTTATTAAAAGAAAAAAAGCTAAAAAAAAGGATTTGGTCGGCCAAGGGCAGGCGGTCGGTGAAAGGCAGGTGGTTTGGCGAGATCACGCAACCCTCCGGCGAGGGTCATCAAGACCCAAATCTTGATTTGGGTTGCCGCAACCATCGTGCGAAGGTTGTCGCGACCCAAATTGCACGGTCCCAATGACCTTCGTGTGAAGGTTGCAGCACAACGAGGATCTCGTGACCCTCATTGTGTGACTCTCTGACGTGGGTCGCTACAACCCACATCGTGGGACCGGATCGTGATTTGGGTCACCGCGAACATTGTGCAGAGGTCGCCGCGACTAGATTGTGCAGCCCCGGCAACCTTTACGGTGTGGCGGGTCGCATGATAGTTCGACAAGGGTCATTGTGACCTAGATCTTGCGATCTGGTCGTGTGATGTGGGTTGTGACGACCCTCGTTGAACGATCGCGTGATCCACTGTGCCTTGACCTTTGTGCGGAGGTTGCCGGGTCGCGCTATCTAGCCGCGGCGACTTTTCATGTGATGGCTACGATGACCTAGCTCACGATATGGGTCTCAGTGACCCTTGCTAGAGGGTCGCGGTGACCTTGCCGAACTGCCCACACTTCGCCGGTGACCACACGATGAAAAATCTCCGCATGGTGACCTCAGGCAATGAAAATATTGAATAGTTATAAATTCAATAAATAATAGGACGGTTCAATAAATAATGCAAGCCTTTATCTCAACATAAATAATATCAATTATTTTAGATTTAGGCTGCGTTCGTTTCACGGAAAATAACTTCCAGGAAAATGTTTTTCGGATTTTCCAGTGTTCGTTTCACGGAAAATCAACAAGTCAAGGAAAATATTTTCCATCAACAGTAAAATTTACATGCAAATCTAAGGAAAATGTTTTCCACAACTTCCTCTGTTTTTTTTTTTTTTTTTCTTTCTTTCCTTTTCGTTTTCTTCTTTAGCTTAGCCAGGTGGCGGCCCCGCGGCTGCCGGTGACCGGCGCAGCGGCCGGCCGCGGTCGCGAGCCGAGCTCCGAGCTCCGCCCCGGGCGGCGAGGCTCCACCTAGCCCGATCTGTGGAAGCCCGGCTCGCCCGAGCTCGGCGAGCTCGAGCCTCACCGGAACGAGCGAGGCGGAGCTGCGGCCTCACCGGATCCGGCGAGCTAGGCGGGGCTCGGGCCTCGCCGGATCTGGCGGCGGGCTCGGGCTCGCCTTGATCGGGAGCCGAGCTCCGCCGCGAGATCCCGGCGAGCCGCGGCTCGCCGGACCTCCGGCGAGCTCGGGCGGCGGAGCCCCGCCTAGCTTGCCGGATCTGGCGACCGGACCTTGGTCGGCCGGATCTGGCGACCGGATCTTGGTCGGCTCGCCATCGTCAGGCATGCGGCGGCGGAGGAAGGAGGAAGGAGGAGGAAGAAGGAGGAGCGGCGGCGGAGGAAGGAGGAAGGAGGAAGAAGGAGGAGCGGCGGTGGATGAAGGAGGAAGGAGGAGGAAGAAGGAGGAGGAAGGAGGAAGGAGAAGGAAAAGAAAAGGAAAAAAATTAAAAAAATTTAAAAAAAAGAAAAAGAAAGAAATTTAAGTATGTTTTCCACTCAAAATGTTAACAAACGGTAGAAAATGTTTTACACTCAAAATTTAAGTATTAGCCGAACACCGGAAAATATAGCAATTTTCCTGGAAAATAACTTCTGGAAAAATGTTTTCCGGAGATGGTCCATTTTCCGTGAAACGAACGCAGCCTTAAGCATGCACCGGAGAGCTCAACATCGGACGTCGGTTTCTCCGGCTCATCCAACTTGGTGGTTCTGTAGTATGTTGCATAGAGAATCAGCTGCACAAACCAACTCGTCCAACTTGGTGGTTAGTATGTTGCATAGAGAATTAGCTGCACCCAGACCTAACAAGGCTCCCAAACAATTCGGCACCTACAAAAATGTATGGACACATAAACAGAAGTAAATGACCAAAAGATATCTTCAAAAAGAAGGCTTCATCCTCATGAAAATCTCAGTCATTGAACTCAAAGAAGGGTATGCTTTCACTCTCTCTATTTCCTCTGAACTGTCAACTAGTACAACAAACACGTTTAACTCTGAAAGATTTGGATGAAGCAAATTACACGCAATTGAGAAAGAAGTTTCAAGATTATACTAGGACATAGAAAGGCATGTCAAGTCTTTGTCCAGATGACTCGGCGCTACCAATACCAAAAAGAAGGAATCATGTTCAATAGAGAGAAGGGAAGAAGATGCTGATGAACAGTTATTGAGGGCAAAATTGAAAAGACAAAAATTTAGTGAGGATAATTTCAGGAGAATACTAGCCCAATGCCAGCATGCCGAGAATTTAGCCTTTTAAAGGCTTGCATTTGGGAAATGGAGTTCAAGAAAAATTTGCCAAATCCCTTTATATGGCTTAAAGGACTTTGGGTAGTTCCAAACGCATCCTAAGTGCTTTGGGATATTTTGACGAGAGAAATGAGGAAGAAACAGTTAGCTAAAAAAATCAGGTGAATTTGCTTTGCGAAACAGATGTGGCAGCTTTCAATACTCTCTAGTAGCTTCTTCTCCTCCACATGCTCCGTTCTTCAAGAAAAACTCATAATGATGATCCTTAAGGATAACGTTATCACATATCAAAATCCAAATTATTCCTCTATTTTATATATATGTTGATTCATTTCCTCCATTTCATTTCCTACGTTTGAGAAATGAAGTGTGCACCCAAAAAGGCTGGACTTTATTTGCCTTGATAATTGTAAAAAGTGTCACCAGCCAATAATTTGGGATCCAAATCATGCCACGACTTAGGCTTCCTTGGATTAGAGAGAGTTCTAAAGAGAAAATCTCTGGAAGAGAAAAGAACTTTGTATTACTGAAATGGAGCTCAAATGAGAGAAATGACTCGTCATCTTATAGTGATAACCCTCTTCTTACAACCGTTGATGTAATTTTCATTCGACGAACGAGATCGTATCTCTTGACCTACCAACTACTTGCATTTATACCGAGAGAACTCTAGAACCTCGCGCAATAATCATCTCGCCTGTCCCTAAGAATGTTTCGAAAACCCTAGTGACCCTAGGTGATTTTGCATGGTTTTCATCGATCATGCACGGTATTTGGTCACGAGAACCTCGAGACCTTGACACTAGTCTTTTTAAGGGTGATTGATTTCAGAATCACCCTGGAACTTGTAACTGAATTGGGCAGTATGGATTTCCTATTGCTTGATCGATCCAAAATGAATTCTTCTTCTTCCTCTTTTTTTTTTTTTTTTTTTTTTTGTATTCCCTTCAAGTGAAAATTTCCCTAGCATTAAAATAAAAGAAAATATTTATTAATTACTATTTGCTTCGGGAAGAAGAAAATTTTGGCCAATCCGTTGGTTCGGTCTAGACAATCTAATTAGTTTGCTTCCTTATGGGAAACAGAGAAACAGACTGGTTATTCTCGATTCCAAATTTTTAAAAGCAGGTAACCGAACTGATCCCCTCGAGAGCCACTCAGATCGGTTCGGTCCGGTCCAACTGCACGCTCCCAGTCTCTTCGAGCCGAACGACTAGTGCCCTTCCCGCCATTCGTCTTCTCGGCCTCGGAAGCCAGTGGCGACGGAAAACCCTCTGGCCCTCGCTGGCGACTTCAAGAGAAGAACGATCAACAGCATCCTCTCTCTCTCTCAGTCTCAGCAGCGATTCTCATCTTCCTCGGTCGACGGCTCTCTTCTGCTTTTTTCCCATGTACTCCTCCTGAAGAAGAGAAGAACCTGTAGAGCAGCCCCCCCGACCCCCATGGGAGACGCGAGGGTTTTCCCCGAGCCTCCGGCGCGGTCCAAGGCGGGGACCATAGCGAGGATCCGCTTGGAGAACTTCATGTGCCACAGCAGCCTCCTAATCGAGCTCGGCGACTGGGTCAATTTCATCACCGGCCAGAACGGAAGTGAGTCGGCCTTTTTCTCTCCGCCCGTCTCGCGCCTCCTGGTTCGGTTCGGGAGCGCGAGGAACCGGCGATCCCGCTCCCGGACCAGAATTGGATTGCTCTATTCACCCGCATCGTAGCTGGTTTTTTCTTATTACGATTTTCTAGACGGCGTGGGGCGTGATTTTACGCATGAAGGGAATCGCCTGGTGCTTAATTAGTTATAGGCTGACGATGCTTAGGGAAATCTTTATCTTCTGTTAGGTGTTTTGAGAATTGGTTTAGGCACGCATGATTCGATTTCGAGCTGTCGAGACGAGAAATTTTCGTGTTTGAAGGACGCTCTAACTTGTGAGCTGCTATTACTTTTCATTGCATCACAGGTGGGAAGAGTGCCATACTGACGGCGCTATGTGTTGCCTTTGGATGCCGAGCTAAAGGTACTCAGAGGGCTTCCACATTGAAGGATTTCATAAAAACCGGTTGCAGGTCTTGTGCTCTTTTCCTTGCCTGTCTGATTCCTAAATTTGTTTGTCAGGGACATTTCTGTTACTGGTAGACTGCAAGTTGTCAGGTTGCCAAGACGAGCAGACACTCAATTGCATACTCTAATGGTTCTAACATTGCTCTTTGTTACTTCTTGTTGTTGTTGTTATCCCAGTTCGGCTCTCGTTCAAGTTGATTTGAAAAATTGTGGAGAGGATGCGTTTAAGCCCGAAATATATGGAGATATAATTACTGTAGAACGTCGGATTTCTGAATCTACTGGCTCTATGGCATTGAAGGATTGCCAAGGTTTGGACCATACGCCTGTGTTATTTCGATCTATACGTGAGATTTGTTCCAAGGAAGTTCTTGTCTTTGACTTTTATGGCTGGTGACTTGTCTGATAACCTGAAAAATTTGATCATCATTTTTAAACTTTTTTGTCTAACATTGTTCGATAGGCGATACTGAAATTCCTTCTAAGACGGAAATAAGCTGTTGATATAGCAGATCGATAGGGGGGCCGGATTTCGCATGCAAAGTAAACGCGTTAAGAGTCTTAGTGTACATATATTGACCGATGGAATTGTTCAAACTTTTTGCTCTTGGACCTCAGTTTGTTTTGTCTTGGTAGCTGATGCTAAAAGCTACATAGTTCTGCTTGATTTTCTTCCTTACTGAGTCATCTTGCAGGAAGAAAGGTTGCTAGTCGGAAAGAGGAGCTCCGTGAACTTATTGAACACTTTAATGTGAGTTTTCTAAAATATACTGAAGTTATGTGCCTCCGATCAGTGGATGACAAATATGGATGCAACCAACATGTAAACCTAACTAAAGATAAACACGTGCTTCTGTGGTCCTTCTGTTACATTCCAGCTTTTTTAAGTCATCAGTTATGTTTATTTATTTTTTTAAACATTAGTACTTTTTTTATTCGGAAAGATATGGGCACCCTGGTGTTTCAATGGAATTTGCTGGATGGTGATGGGCGTACCCTGAACTTTCCTTTAAAGGTAGATTTTGCTTAACAAGGTTATTAATCAATTATACATAAAGTCCAAGATGTGCTAAGTAATCTATCCTTTTTTTAGAGTTATTCTCAACATGTTAAGTGTTTTCATCTCTTGCACCAAACTAATTATTTTATTTCAAGTTGCACATTTGTTCAATGTAGTCTTGACACATCTTGCTCCAATGCTTGATCTGGAATATTAGGCAAATTAAGTTATACCGGGCCTACTTTTTTGTATAATGCTAGAGATATTAAAGCTCGTATACTAAATGGACTTACTAAATGATGTGGCAGATACCTGTTGGGTGTCTAAATGGTCTTATTGACATGAATAACCAGTTATAGTTTGTTACATCATTTGATAAACCTATTTAGTATATGAGTCTTAGTATCTCTAGCATGCTTATATTTTATAAATCCAATTTTAACATTTCATTTGTGACCTAAACTATACAAACATACTAGAATTGCAAGCGAATCTATCACTTGCCTGCAAAACTTTTTATTATTGTGAATCTATAGATTTCAATATTTACATGTATCTCTATTGAGAATGTAAAAGTTTCATTGTTTTTTGTTAATAACACTGATGATTTAGGGCCCTCCCTCCCTCCCTCCCTCCCTCTCTCTCACACACACGCACACACATGTGCACGTGCAAACATCCAACACAATCCTGACTAAAGAACCTGAGAGGAAATGATTGACGTATAAATGCAATTGTGTGATTGGACTTGGTTGGTTTGAGAAACAAGAAAGACCTTGTAATATCTAACCAGGCTTTTGACTACATTTCTCTTTTTTAGCTCAGAATTCTTATTGGGACTGCTGAGATATCTCAAAGCATGTTTCGTTTACATTTCAGTTGTACCTCCTTCATAATTACGCTCAGAAGCCATGCTTTCCTCATGCAGATTGATGTAGAAAATCCATGTGTAATTATGAGTCAAGACAAGAGCAGAGAATTTCTGCATTCTGGAAATCCCAAAGACAAATTTAAGGTAAAAAACATGCCTCCTCTGTCTAGAATTCTGCAAAGCTGCTTGACTAAGGGTACGCTTCTCAGTTTTTTTTCAAGGCCACACTACTTCAGCAAGTAAATGATCTTCTTCAAAATATCCGTGAACATTTGGATTCAGCGATGTCCCTTATTGAGGAATTGGAGGCTACGATAGAACCTATAAAGAAGGAACTCAATGAGTTGGTTGACAAGATTAAAAACATGGAGCTCGTGGAAGAAATTTCTCAGGAGGTCCAACAACTGAAGAAGAAACTTGCATGGGCATGGGTATATGATGTAGACAGGCAACTAAAGGAGCAAAGTTCAAAGATTGAAAAGCTGAAAGCTCGTATACCTGCTTGCCAAGCCAAAATTGATGGGCAACATGTAAGTTTTGACTTTCTTCTTGTTATTCATTCTCAACTAAAACAAAAGAGGGAAAAAAGGAAAAATAAGAGACAAAGAAATTGATTATTTGATACTGGCCAAACCCCATAGACAAGCAGTGTCTGATACTTTAACAATGGTAACTGTTTTCAGCTTCCGCTTATCAAGTGCTCAGCAAATTAGTCTGGCCCTTGGTTGGATGAATTGGGTTTGAGCGTCTAACAAATATACAGATGACATTTTGTAGCAATGAAATTAATGGAGGATTTTATCTTTGCATTATTTTTTCCCATCCAGATTAATCTAACAGGAAGCAATCTATTTTTTGTTTGTGTTATCACAGAATATCCTGGAAAGGTTGAGGGAATCTTTAACTGAGAAGAAAATGCAGATTGAGCATCTGATGATAAAAACATCTGAAGTGAAGAAGAAAAAGAGTGAATTGCAGCAGCACCTTTCCTTGGTATGATAATTCATTCATACCTAGATACTTATGCTCTCAAGAACTGTTTTCTGTTGATGATTGGGTTGGTTTCTACGTCTTTTGTTGAGATTAGATCCTTCAATCATTAATGACTGTCTAAACTCAATGGTCCTTGCAATTCTGGCTATGGCGGAATGAAACCATTGCACCACTAGCCCTTTCTTAGACAAGAACAACTACTCATCCCTTACTGAATTTGATGAACAAGAAAAGTGAGATTGCATGTGTACTTTCCAAATGAAAAGTCATTTTGACTTTGCATCTGAATATAAATGTGTTAGTATGCTATTCTGCGACTTGGAAGGTTATATTTCCTTAGTGGAGATTTTTTCTTCCCATATTTGCCAGTTTTTCCTAAATCAATTTAAGTCATATCTATCTTTTTCAGTGTGTTACTCTCTTCTTTATTCTCTCGTGAATTTATAGTTTTTCCATCCAAATGCATTGATTTGTCCCTTGCAAATGACGGTTTGTTTACTTAGGCTAAAAGAGAGCGCCATGAGCTCCGCGAGGAGCATGGTCGCTTGACCAACCATATCCAAAAGTTGATCAAGCGTGTTCAGTCACTTCAACAGCAAATTCAGGAGATGCAGGAGCAACATCTTCAGAGCACACAGGTTTGTTTCTGCTGTACTTGACTTGTTGAAGTGGCCGTTGAATCAGCTTTTCTTCCTCACCAAGGGGGCTGAATTCATCCTTCCTCATGGCTGTTTTGGTGAATGATGAGGAATAATACATAGATTTTTCATTTCACGATGATGATCGTCTTTTTCAAAGATCCCTGCATGAATCATATGCTTATCCCATTTTCAAAAGAACTTCTAGGGTCTTTACTCTTGTCCACTGTAAGAGAATGGTGGAAAGCTGGGGCTGCGAGGTTTTGTGAATTGATCTAGTTAATTAAGCAAACATTGTCTCATTTACCTCTTACTAGAACAACTAAATGCCTACTGTAACGTGTATTCAAGCCCAACCTCTCATTACCTTGTAAAAGCCTTGAACAGAAATTAGAGTTGTTTGAGGAAAGTATGCTTTTTCATAAAAGTAAGACCCAAGAGAGGTCTTCCAGCATCAGTCTCACCTCCTCTTCTCTCTTCCTCCCCTTTTATCAGCAATTGTTCTTGTTTTCTGAGTTTGCTTGTTCATCATACTTACTCTTTTTTAATCCCCACTCACTAAACCTTCTGGACACGTGGGCAGTACTGTTGTGACAGTCTCTTCTTCTCTATTGCCTTTTTGAAAGCTATATTTTGTATTTCTTTTCATAAAATAGAGTCAGTGTCGTGTTAGGATAATTCTGCTAGAAAATCTAACGAGATTTGGGAACAAGTAACTATCTACTGGCCTACGCAATGACCAGTTTAAAAGTCTTTATGTCTGTATCATATTTCTTCTTTTGCATGTTTCTGCATACTAATGCTGTAAGTCGGTCTGCCATTTCATAATCAGTACAGGGGCATTGCATTTTAATTTGTTGGGATTAATGATGTTTCTGATGTTTCAGAATGAAGAATTTGAGCTAGAAGCAAACATCAGGGAAATCCAATCTCAGATTGATGCTGTGATTTCAAAACTCAGAGGGTAGTCTTTTCTATTTAGTGCAATTTTTTCATGAGGTGGATTAAGTGGCACTTGTTCTGCTGGCAAGCATATCTTTTGCAGATTTATTTATTACCACTTTATTCAATGAACAAATGTAGGTTGAGTGAAGATGAAAACGCCTTGTCTGACAAAATTCAAAGGGAAATGGATGATATGCGAAAGATCACAAATGAGGTATGGAAGTATGCAGGGTAATTAGACATATCAATTTGAGATGATATAATGCTGATCTACCTCTGCTTTTTGTTGCATATCTATGCCAAATATGTTTGAACTTCTGGTATGATCTTAAGTGATGCAGGACTACTTTATTTTGTGTTACTTCTTAACGGCACTGCTAAGTATTTTAATCTTTCTATTTGCTTTGTGGTTGGTTTATTTCACAGTTGTTCGGTAGGAGTTACAAAATCTGCTAATGGAATAATTGCCAATATAATTTATTGTATGCTCCTCATATTAATTTGAAGTATAAGAATTGGTCATGTTTGTAGATTGAAGACCTAGAGAAGAAGCAGCGTGAGGCCTCTACTAATATCCGTGAACTCAAGCAACATAAAACCAATAAGGTGCTGTTAGCCAATTCCTTTCCCTTGCCTTAGGTTCATTTTATAGATCTTAAATTTTTTAGGATGAAGAAAGCAGTTGTTTCGGTGTGCTCTTATTTTCCTGCCATCATTTCTATGACAATCTATTTTCTTCTTCTCACTTGAAAGGTTACGGCTTTTGGTGGAGAGAAGGTAATCCATCTTTTACGTGTTATTGAAAGACATCAGAGCAAGTTTACAAGAGCACCAATTGGTCCCATTGGCTCACATTTGGTTAGTAGTGATCTGAAATGGTTTATTGGCTCTTATGTGTAATGATCTATGTCACAGTCTCAAGTTGTCAAGAAAAGAGACATTATTGGAAACAATTATTTGTTTACAGTTGTTCCAATCCTATGTGATTTTCTTATCTGATAAGACACTCCCTCTCTATGAGTCCTACGTGATATTGTGGGTAATATTTTCTCTGAATTTTGCAGCAGTACTAGTGGTTGCCATGAGCATCTATGTTTATTGGTACTTTTTTTTTGGGGGGGGCGGAATGTGCCCCATGCCGCCACTCTGCCTTATCCTATTTTTACTTTGACTCTGATGCTTTTGCTCTTCATCGCTGAACTAGAACCGTCAGGTGTTTGATATTTTACTGGCAGATTACTATATAAGATATGTTACTTCGCTAATAAAGATAAGGATCTTAGGGCACCCCTTAACCATTATTCAAAAAGAAAGATATCCATTTTTGGTGCACTTGGTTGTGCATAACACAAGAAAGACAGTGCTTTGAAGCTGACAAAGTTTCTTTGTGTCAACGTTAACTAGTGCCTTTGGGGCACTCGTTGAACAAAGTTCTATAGATAATTCCATCAATGCCTTTTCTCCCCAATCTACTCTTATTTATTTTCCTGTTTGGAGCTCAGATACTTCATGCTCAATGCAGAGTTTGATCCATGGCGGCCAATGGGCTCCAGCTGTTGAAAATTCCATCGGGAGGTTGCTCAATGCTTTTATTGTGACAAACCATAGAGATTCCCTTGTTTTGAGAGGATGTGCGAAGGAGGCAAATTATAATAACCTTCAGATCATCATATATGACTTTTCAAGACCAAGGTAGATCCATGGATATTCTCTCAACTCTTCTCTAATCAACTTTTATCTTAATGTTTGACCATTTCTGTAGGTTGACTATACCAAATAACATGCTTCCACAGACTGAGCACCCCACAACTTTTTCTGTTTTACGGGCAGACAGTGACACTGTGTTAAATGTCTTGGTGGATATGGTATGTTTTATGCAATGTCCCATGCAATTTTCATAAGTTCGCTCTTTTGCTTCACATTTATCAACATAGAGTTGTAATGTGCATGCCCTTTAAATATATATATGTCCAGGGTTCTATTGAGAGGCACGTGCTTGTCAGAGATTATGATGAGGGGAAGAAAGTTGCTTTTGACCAGAATATCGCAAACCTGAAGGAGGTTTACACCCTTGATGGTTACAAAATGTTAGAGGCAAACGAAGCTTTTCTCTCTTTTCAATTCATGCATTTACTTTATATTCGTGCTGTGTGACTGTAGTAGTTGAATTGTGTACACTTACATGTCCAGTCAATGAGTGACAGAACTAAAAGCATTTTTAGCATCTCTTGTTAAAAAAACTAACTGTTTGCAAATGACTACAAAATATAAAATCTTTCATTTGTTTCTAAAGGAAAAACAAGATCTAATATACAAATTATTATTTTACAAATGAAGAACATAATTGAGGTAAACCTTAAAGAAAAAAATTGATTTAAATAATCTAGAAGAGAAAGCAAGAATTGTGAGAGAAATAAATTGAAATAGGAAATAATGAATTAGTGTTGGAAACTTGCAATCTATTAAAGAGAAATGTTATATCATGTTGATTAAAAGGTTACTGCTTAATCACATGGTATTTTCTATTTATATTTCATGCTATTTCTCAATTGTTTCATTGAAAATAGGACATTGTCCCACTAAACACAACATGAATATCTTGTGTTTAAGAGAAGAATGAAATTTGAATAGAGAAATACTTTATACTGCAAAAACAAGAATGAATCTGTTTTAATTACAGCCAAGAAACAGAAAGTGGAGTTCAACCTAAACTCATAGGACATAGGCATATTGTTGGATTCTCTTGATTAAAGATAAGCTTGCCAGTCCCATATCAGAAGTTTTTTATTCTGATTTCCCTTAGGTTTTCTCGGGGGTCTGTCCAAACAACTCTTCCTCCAAACAAGAGAGCAAGGACAGGTCGTCTCTGTGGCTCATTTGACAATCAGATTGAAGATCTGCAAAGAGAGGCACAGAGAATGAAAGTACAAGCTGATCAGTGTAGGAAGAGGAAAAGAGATGCGGAGTCTTCTGTCCATCATCTTGAGGATAATCTTCAGACTGTAAAGGTAGAAAGACTTATCTGATGATGTCATGGATGCATGGATGTGTGTGTCTCTAGTTTGTTTTGTGGCACATTCTGTTTGTTGTGAACATTACTTTTGGGTTTCTGCCTAGTCTGCATTATGCATGCAACAATTGGTGTTAGGTAGCGTTTGCGCAATACTTTGGATCAGCAAGCGTGGGTTGGGTCCCAATGTTGCCATTAGTATTTCAAATAGAGAAATCATCCTTTTGTCCTGATTGGCTTGATGGACATTATCAAATTCATCATTAATTATCTGAGTAACTTTGTCAATGCTATATCCATTCAAGTCAGTGTATTTTAGCATTAGGGTGTGTGCCAAATTCTTGCTGATGAAACTTAACTCAAACACCCCCCAAAAAAAAAAAAAAATCTCTCTCTTGCCATATGTGTCTTTGCGTAAATTCATTTTCTATTTCTACTTGAATCCAGGTCTCTTGGTCTCATTCTTTTTATTGCCTAATCTCATGCAGGGGAACATATTTTCTTTTCTGGTTTCAGAACATGCATCATTCACTCTAGCTCTTTTGGCTTTTGTTGTCATTTGGCATATTAGTGATCAGTGGGAAGAGAGTTTTGAATTTTTTGAGGTTATATTTGTTGTCCAAAAAGGGTTTTAGGTGGATGGTAGTTACTTTCCATTGCTATAAATATCCCTGTAATGGTATTTTCAAAAAATGAGTTAACTTCCTCTTATTATATCTTACATTTGTGTTCCATTCTTTTTGCATGATCTCCTACATGTTTTGGATAGAGGAGGTGCAAAAGTGTGGAGAGGGATTTAGCATCTAAGAAGCTAGCTCTGGAAGACTTGAAGAAGGCAAATGTTGTTGAATCTAGCCTATCAACATCAGATGTTGATGAGCTGCATCAAGAAATTTCAGTTTGTTTTGCAAGCCCTTTTATTTTGTAGTTTTGTTTGAATTTACTATTATCTCATGTCATCTAATGAGCTTCTCCTATCAAATATGTTTTTTTTGCTGGCCATTTAGAAAGTGCAAGATGAGATACAAGAAAATGAAACTCTGCTGGAGAAAATCAGTCTCAAAATGAGTAATGTGGACGAGAGTGCTCACAATCTTAAGCTAGCATTCGAGGAGTTATGTGGTACTGCTGGGAATGCATTCACATTTCTATTTCGCCCTTTAGAACACATAGCTAATGCTTAGAATTTATTTTGGAAACGTAGAATCAGCAAAAGTGGAAATTGATGCTCTCGAAGATGCAGAGAGAGAGCTAATGAAGGTTGAAAGTACCATTAGCTCGGTGGAAGCGGTATGTGTTATTCATCACGTCTCATTATGTCTGTCACCCCAAGGATAGTAATGTACTAGTGGTCACTTCAATTCTATACTATCTGTACACTGTCTTTTCTGACGGTATTAATTATTCATTTACAGGAAAAGACCCATTATGAAGGTATTATGAGTACTAAAGTCCTCAGCGATATCCAAGTGGCAGAGGCACAGCATCAAGAGCTTGAACATAATCGTACGGTATGGAATGTCCATCTGAGCTATATATTTCAATGTGATGGAGCATTTTATTGGGAAAGGCATCTAAATTTAATGATGGTTTAGTCTTGATGAAAAAAGGAATTCGAATAAAACATGCTTTTCATTCTTTGTGGTTTGTGAGGTCTTTTTACTGGATGCTTCTTAATAATTTGGAGGACTTGCAGAGTGCAGACTAAAATATCGGCTCTGCTTAGTGACCAGTCCTAGTATCTCCTTGGTTCCTTTTTTTCTTTCAGCCTCTAAATTTGTAAAGTTTAGAATAAATTGCTGCTACATGCAATCTGTCTTGTGTCATACTTTTAATATTTCTCAAATTTGGCCTCAGATATTATGTTTCCATGATTGGTTTTTGCTCTGTGGCTAGTTCTTTCATTTTAAGGTTTATCATGAGCTTGGTAATTTGCAGGAGAATTGCAGAAAAGCTTCCATTATATGTCAAGAGAGTGAAATTGAAGCTCTAGGAGGCTGGGATGGACGTACCCCAGAGCAGCTTAGCGCTCAACTGAACATGCTTAAGCGAAGGCTTCAGCTTGAGAGCCAACAGTAAGGATATACATTCACAGTTTCAGCTGAAGAGCAGCAAAGCTTTCAATATTAAATGGCCTGTTCTCATGTTTGTTATTTGAGCAGATATTCTGAATCAATTGATGATCTCAAAATCTTACATGACAAAAAGCAGCGGAAAATTGCACGGAAGCTGGAAACTTATGCAGGTTTACGGGAAAGGCTGAATGTAAGTTTGTATGATTCCCAACCTTTTACTGTTTAGAAGTTATGATTGCTGAGGCACGCTCACGATGCACATATTTGAAAGTTCCCTGTAATCTAGCTTCACTGTGATGGGTATGAATGGTGAACTGTACTGGTTAAACTGCTCCATTGAATTTACACCTTGCAGTGACCAGAAATAGGAGATGTACTACTCTAGCTTTTGTGCAGTTCAATCTTATTTGCCACATGTGGGTAGAGTTTTCTAGGGGTCATTAAATAGCAGTTTCTCTGAGATGTCTCGAGTTTGTCTCTTTCGGTCAGAAAATCAAATCCAAAAGCTTAACTAGTTAGAGAGAACGAGATCACTTATTAAAAGGTCTAGACAAAATCCTGTCGACCAACCATTTGGGATATTTTAATACCTACCATCCAAACTGTTCCGGCACAAACTTATGTGTCTTGTCTTTTTATCTTTTGAGTATTTTGGCAAAATTCTATTCATGCAATCCGTGTCTGTACCTTCTTCCACCCTGCCATAGGTAAAAAACTTAAATGTTTTGAGTTTCACTGCAACAATGAGTGGTAGACCTATTCTTTGAATAGACTGGACCCACTTCAACTCCCTTCACCACTAGTTTTGACCTGAATGACTCTAGATATATATTACTCAAGGACTACAATGGCTATTTCCTTGTGTTCTTTCATGTTATTTATGGACAATGGAGATTGAAAGGTGTCAGAGCATGGATGGTAAAATATTGTTAAAATGTCATTATTCAAAAGAACATGCCAAAAAGTTAGGTGAGTTTTAGAAGGACAAAGTCCCTTCTAATTACTGCTAGTTTGAGGAATTGATTGATGTATGTACTTTGTTAGATTAATTTAATGCTGTGTATTGATAGTCAGAAAAAGGGATAAAGATTTGAAAAGGAATGACAACAAATTGAAGTTCTGCATTTTGTTCTTTGATGCATCTGCAATTGATCAAACTCACCACGTTACCTTGATGCACACTTTTAGTGCATAGTCTTTTCTGAAAAGTCACGGCTGTCCTGGGTGCGAAATTGTCGACAACAATTTTGACTCTTCCATTGCATCTTATTGCCTGAAGGTAACATTGCAGTCATCTTTTTGCTGGGGCTATCAGTGCCTTTATGGCCCTTGTTCATCAATGGGGCAAAAAACTAAATTGACCCGCAATTCTTTCCTCTTGCTTTTTCATGGCAATGAGCATATTATTGCCAACACATCAGGGTAGTGGAGTGGTCACAGGACAGTAATTAGTCAACAGTATGATGAATTAGCTGTGTATATGTTCCTTAATGTATATGTGCACTCTCTTTATCTTCAAAGCCTGATGGAGTTTGAAAAATCATGAGAAGAAAGAGACTCTTAGGAAATAGCATGTGATTGACATGTGACTATAATGGGGTAGTTGCCAATGGAAATTTTGGGGCACTATTTCCCTTGCTGTGAATTACACACTTAACTTCTTTATGCTCTTTTCAGATGTGACTCCAGTGAATTGACATGAAACATCTTCTAGACTTTTTTTCTGCACGCATTTGCTGTCAAACAATCAATAGATCATCTTAATTCAGTCTCTCAAACTTTTTAATTCATGCATGTCTGTAACTTGACAAGTGCCGACTGCAAACGTGAGATCAGTTTTACTGCCTTTATTATAAGAATTACCAGTGCTCCATATGGTTTTACGCAGGTTTGTTCGACTTAATTGTTGTCATCATAACACATGTTAGTCTACTTCTTCAGTTCCTCTAAATCAAGAATTGCACCTTTTCTTATTGATCAACTGAGTCTGAACTTGGAGAAACAATGTGCTGCTTGAGTGGAGGCACATCTAACTATTCTATTTGTTTTGTCCTTCTTGCTTTTACACCCTGGCAGTGTTAGTCCTACATAAATATATCAGGGTCTTACCAATGAATTCTGAATCTATATAATCACATCAAATTTCTCTCTGATGTTATGACTCTTGAATATTTGATTAACCCATCATATATTTGATGCTTTAATTGCAATTATTTCATCCGTGCATGCAAAATTAATGTTCTCAGATAGAACTCCTTAAAACTATTGTCTACCAGGCTTGAAACAGCCCTCAAGTTGCGATTGGACAAATTTCAAAGAAATGCAACCCTTTTAAAGCGACAACTGACTTGGCAGTATGAATATCTATCTCTTAGTATTAAAGATATCTCTTAGCATTTAATTTAGTGATTCCTCTTAGAGAAGGTACATTTGTCAAACCACAATTTTGGGCACTTTCTCAATTAGTTTCTTATTACCAGATTTAATGCACATTTAGCAATGAAAGGTATCAGTGGGCAGATTAAAGTCAGTTACGAAGAAAAGACCTTGTCAGTAGAGGTAAGCCATTTTGCATCAATTATTAACATTGTATGTTGAATATCTGTCAATTAATTGCTACTTGAATGTGCCTCACACCTACTTCGGTGGATAAGTTTAAACTATGCTTGTATGCCTTTGTCATTTTTTTTCTCTTCATCAGGTCAGAATGCCCCAAGATGCATCAAGTACCACTGTACGTGACACCAGAGGACTTTCAGGTCATACCACTCTATATGTCTAATTATTGGTAGCTGCTTCTACATATTTACTATAAAGTTATAAACCGATGAGAAACAGCGACTTGGCTGTTTTATGCTTGCCCACGTTGGAGTCTAGTTTATTAAGCCTCAGGAGCTCTCTTTGGGTTAAGACCTTCTTAAAACATAACCTGTAATTGGAGTTGAATCATATTTACAAGTTATTTGTATTTTCATCTTGGCCTGGATTCTTCTCAGCATATAGCCACATCACCATTTTTATTAAAACTTACTTAAGCTGAGAGATAAACTAAAGAAGATAGCAGAAATACTTTTGTCTTATCTCCCTCTACAAAAATAATAAGAATTTTTTTTTAAAACCAAGTGAAAGGAGAGTAGTTCAGCCTCTTTATCATACTGCTCTCAATCTCGCAGTCCATCAAGATGCTTGGCTGTGAGTTTTTATGTCAGAAAGGTGTACTGATGATTCGGATCCCGAAGTATAATGCAAATGTAGGGCAAGCTCATAGTCAATGAACTTTTGTGTGCATGCTTGTGGACTCATCTGTATATGTGTGTATGTTTCTGTGTTTGGCTGCATCATGTGGGCTTGCATGTTGGTGGTCTCGGTTGTTTGTCTGCGAGCATATGGATCCTGTTCATTGTCGACTGTCTTCATTGTTGTATCAATGTTTAATCAGGTGGAGAACGATCTTTTCGACACTATGCTTTGCACTGGCTCTTCATGAGATGACAGAGGCTCCATTTCGAGCAATGGATGAGTTTGATGTGTTCATGGTAAACTTGTATTCATTAATGTTGTCCATGTGCTTTTCCATTTTCAAATGGAAATTTCAGTTTTTTGACAGTTGAACAGCACTTGGTGGTATTTGGAAAATGATCGGTATACTCATCAATATCTTTCTGATGTGTGATGAGTATGTTTTCAGGATGCAGTCAGTCGGAAAATCAGCTTGGACACTCTTGTTGATTTTGCGTTAGCACATGGGTCTCAGTGGATTTTCATAACACCTCATGATATTAGGTAATAATTCAACAACTGACACATACGGCATAAGGTGGTACTTTGGGGTTAAGGCCCTCATTTTAGGTTAGACTTGCATTGCTTACAAAAACAATGTTCTGTCAGCATTTTGCTTATGTTTCTGAGGGTGTGTAGCGAGCGCTCTGGGTGGGACATTACATCATGGGAAAAAAAAAATTCATGGAAACGCTATGCAACATATCTTTTCTAGGCTTTAGAACATGTTATAGAGAGAATTTCTTCTCATCCAGAACTGCTGCTGAGCTGAAAAACTATATCAAGAGTGACTTATGTCCAGGGAGAATCAGAAGCTAAGCGAAGAGATGAGTCAAAATGCCCCAGAATCTAAGTTTCTGTTATTCTCGTCTACTGCATGTTTCCTGGTCGTGAAAAGGTCCAAATGGCTCTCAAATGGGGTATAGCCATGTCATTTTGAGGGCTATCTTTTTTTATTTCTGGAGAGATTGATGCAGTGTTGAAGCCTAAGAAACATGACCAAAGAGCTAACCTATGAGCAGTTGAAACAGTTTTAAAACTCAGTCTTGGTAGTCCACATGTGAAAAGTGGATGTGCTTGTCTGTCAGTGAAAATTCATATGTTTAAACCAGTTTGACTAAATACGCGTCATGCGATTATTTTTTAGTCACAATGTAATTTGCAAGAAATGAAGCTTGTGATACAATGTGCTTTAGAATACAGAACTCAATGGGAATTGGGTCTCAGGATAGGCAAAATCTGATTTATTAATTTTTTTATATATTTTTGGCGGGGGCTTTTGATGCAGCATGGTAAAACATGGAGAGAGGATAAAGAAGCAGCAGATGGCAGCTCCTCGTTCTTGATTAGTCATACATAATTTCAGGTGTGTAAATTAAGGAGGACCACTCGCCTGCCTTATTGTTCTCTGTGTTAGCATATGTTCTATTTAAAGAGTTACCACTTCTGCTATTACAGGCTTACTAATTGACTTTATGCGTCTTAAATTCAGAGTTTGATTTTGAATAGATTCTAGAAGCTGACTCAGGAGTGAAGCCGGGGCCATGAGCATATTTTAAGAAGTAGCTAAGTTGCCTGAACGGGAAACACTAGTACTCTGCAAATGGACTGCGAAAAAAATGGCTGATTAAGGCGTCTTTCTAAGTCCATCTACAGCATTCATGGCAAGGGTTAGTTAAGAGATCTGGGCACAAACTTCTGGATGGAGACTTTATTTGGGTGACATTCTGATTTGTGCGGTTCAACAGATGTTTTCTAGCCCTTCTCTCAAGCGGAGTGGGAGGTTCCGTTCTCAGTTTTTGGTATATATAGGATCCGAACTCTTCAATTGTTTTTTATGATGTTAGCTTCTTGTTTAAATTTTCTTACGACCATACTCCATATTTTGTGGTTCAATCTGAATATATATGAATATGATGCAGATCACAAAGCACTTTGTTCTTCGCACGGGCACGGGACTGTTTCTTGAGGACCCGGGTTCGATCAATAGATTAGATCCTTTTGTGTACATGAAAGGGTTCTGTCTTGGATGATAAGTGGTGGTTTAGTTAGTACCGCCTAATGAAGATGCAGATCACAAAGCACTTTGTTCTTCGCATGGGCACGGAACTGTTTCTTAAGGACCCGGGTTCGATCAATAGATTAGATCCTTTCGTGTACATGGAAGGGTTCTGTCTTGGATGATCAGTGGTGGTTTAGTTAGTACCGCCTAATCCGTGTAAAAGCCCATGCCATAAGTAGCTAACTTGGGATAAACATGGCCTCAATTAAGGGCGAAGAAGTTGGAGGATGTCTCATTCAACCAGGCTTGGATAAGGGTGAATGAGACGGAGATTTTCAAATTGAGCCGTCAAGTTAGGAGAAATTCGACCCGAAATATTTACTTCGGGTCGAGCTGAATGGCCCCCCGGAGTTACTCTATAATGCGGGGGGTCGAATTGGAAATTGATGAAACTTATGCGATTCGTACTTTTAAGTTTTTAGGTAGGTCCATGGAAACACGTGATTAGATTGATAATCACGGACCAGCACCAGTCCCTCATGCACGCACACCCAACAACACGGTACAAAATCTGCAGATGGTAACAAAAAGCAAGCGCCACACAAAATATGGATTTCCAGAACAAAAAAAAAAAGATTATTAGTCCTCGAAAGATAAATCTGGATTAGAAAAAAAACAAAAAGCGAAAAAATGAAAAAACAAAAAGAAAAATGATACCCTTGTTCAAATCTCCAGACCCCACAGCCCCCAGAAGTCCGTTAGCCAGAAAGTCCACACAGGAGAAAGAGATTGCTCTTCTTGTTCTTGTTCTTGTTCTGCTTCTTCTCCTTCCTCAAATGCAAATCTAGAGAGAGAAACCTAGAGAGAGAGAGAGAATACATCACGACCTCGCAGCAGAGAAGGCGAAGTCGGCAACGTACCTGAGAAACGTTTCCCAGGTGGAGAGACTGGAGGAGTGAGGAAAGAGGAAGGGATTTTGACGGGGGAAAAGGGGAGAGGAGGGGGATGCGAAGACGCCTGAGCTCAAGAAACGGAGGAGGACGAGGTGCAGCGCCTTGAAGAACCATGTCGTTCCAACCATCGCCGAAGAAAGCAAACCCTAGCCCCAAGCCCAAGCGAAGAGCCTCCAGCTGGTCCGACTTCTGGGTCAAGAACACCCACTCCAACAAGCCCCTCAACCCAGTGATTTTCACTATGCAACTCTCTCCTCTCTCCAAGAAAGACCCTGATAACCCCAAAGCCCAGACCTTTTTCTCCAATTTCTCCAAAATCGACCGCACCCTCTTGTTGCCCGACGAGGTTCTGCTCAACATACTCGGTAGAATGCCTGATTCCCAGAGGCTCTCTAATTTTCTCGTCTGCAAGCGTTGGCTGAACATTCAAGGTCGCCTCGTTAGGTCCTTGAAAGTCCTGGATTGGGGCTTCATCGAATCGGGTCGATTGATTGTGAGATTCCCGAATCTAACGCACGTCGATTTGAGCCGCTCCTGCGTTGTTTCGCCCCGGAACTCGGGCATTTTGTTGCATCATGGTAGTATTTCCATGCATTTGAATACTGGATTTTCGCCCATTTATCGCATTCTTGAAGAAAATTTGCTCTCTGTCGAGGTTATTGACAGGGGATTGAAGATGCTTGCGAATGGTTGCCCCAACTTGTGTAAGCTTATGGTGGTTGGTGCTAGTGAGTTCGGGCTATTGAGCGTGGCTGAAGAGTGTTTGACGCTGCAGGAGTTGGAATTGCACAAGTGTAGTGATAATGTTTTGCGTGGAATTGCTGGTTGCAAGAATTTGCAAATCCTGAAATTGGTTGGGAGTGTGGATGGATTTTATGCTTCTTGGGTTACTGATATTGGCCTAACTATATTGGCGCAAGGGTGTAGGAGGTTGGTGAGGCTTGAGCTTTCTGGATGTGAGGGAAGTTTTGATGGAATTAAAGCCATTGGGCAGTGCTGTCAGATGTTGGAGGAATTGACCCTTTGCGATCACAGGATGGATGGTGGTTGGTTGGCAGGACTCTCCTACTGTGAGAATTTGAAGACTTTGAGATTCGAGTCTTGTAGGACCATTGATTCTAATCCAGGGCCGGATGAGTTTTTGGGTCTTTGTCCAGCACTTGAGCGATTACATCTGCAGAAGTGCCATTTGCGGGATAAAAACAGTGTGAGGGCAATGTTTATGGTGTGTCATGCTGTGAGGGACATTGTTGTGCAGGACTGCTGGGGCTTAGAAAATGATATCTTTAGCTTGGCGAGTTCTTGCAGGTAATTAGTCTTCAAAGCTGCTAAGTCTTATATTAATATTGAAGCAAACTTGTCAATTTCCTTTTCCATGCTAATTGAAATACTGATTTTGATGAACTGGTTATTTAAATAAATTAGGTTTTTTTTTTGTCATTTCCCTTGTTGCTCCACCCTTTTTTTTTTGGTTCCTTTTGGGGTGGTGGCAATGAGGAATCACCTGTGTTTCAAACTCTTCTAAGAATCGAGACAGTTTGGTTGGCAGTGACAGAGCATGAACCCATGTACTTGAACCTTGAAATGCTATTTATTCATAGTAGTACTTGCAACTAATGGTTCTGGATTTTCTCACAAGCTGTTGTCAACTCCAAAGTTGGAGCTTTTTTATAGATTGTCCAGATGAATTTACGTTAATAGTTTCAGTCATGACCTTGGTGGTTTCCTAATGAAGTAGTATGTATCAAATCTGGTGCTGCAAACTGACAGTTGAATTTTTCATGTAACAGGAGGGTGAAATATCTTTCTTTAGAAGGATGTTCTCTGCTGACGACAGAGGGCCTAGAGCCTGTGATTTTTTCCTGGAAGGAGCTTCAAAGTCTGAGAGTTATATCATGTAAAAGTATAAAGGACAATGAAGTCTCTCCAGCACTATCAACACTTTTCTCGGTTCTTAAAGAGTTGAAGTGGAGGCCAGACACCAAATCTCTCCTTGCGGCAAGTCTTGCGGGAAGTGGGATGGGAAGGAGAGGTGGCAAGTTTTTCAAGCGTACATGAAACTGGGGTCGCTAACTTATAATCAGCTCCTGGACCTAGATTTGATAACTGGAGAGCGTGCTAGTGAGGAGTATTTTGTTGTGCCAACCCACTGGAATGCCCAGGCCATAATTGCTGCCATCCATTTTGATAATCGAATGGATCAGGTGGGAGCTCCGACCTCCATTGCCAAAGAAGTCTGGCAAATTGGATGGCCAACTGGCTTGGTTTGACCATCTCGTTTAGGCTTGTTCTCACACCACAAGCAATTCTGCCATCGGATCAAAGCTTCCACAAATTTCCAATGGCAAATTTGCAAAATTCCTTTGGCGTTTTAGTACCCACTAGTGTTAGTGTAATTTTGCTTCTTACAATTCATATTTTGGAGACTGACAAATCTGTCAGTTGCTTAGTCATGGAGGTACGTAGAGTAGTTTCCGGGAGACAATGTTCGCTAGGACTAGTCCTCTTTATCGTGTAACAGTGTCACATGCAGCTTATCAACGAAGAAGAATCTATCAAAACAAAGTCCTGTCCAATCAGGGAATGGCAATGTAGAGTCAACTACTTAGCATAATAATGCCAAGTCAAATCAGACCAAATTGGGGATTTCCATTGAAAGTCTTCCTTTTGTGTTCTTTGTTTGAAAATTGCTACTGATTTTTAGATACCCACTATAACTGTCTATGAGAGATCCAAGCATGTTGGTGGAGATGGTTTATATAGCTTTACCTGCCCAGTTACAGTGGGCAGCTTATTATATCGGTAATGCGTGGTTTGGTTGGTTGCTCATTCGAGCTGGACTGCATTTTTACTTGTGCGTATGGATTGTGATGCTGAAAGAATGACATTATAGCGATAGCAGTCGACGAGATTTTCAGAACCATTTTGTGCGTGACATTCAAATACTTGCAGCCGGCAGTGTCCAATTGAGTGTTGGATGATATGCCAAGAACTCAAGTGGAATTTTTCTCTGTTTAGTTGCTTAAACACGTTTCTGTTGCTTACTTTCCATACTGATCCTCAGGAATCGTGACTTTACTATATATAATGATGATGCCCTTTTCACTTACACGGCAACAACCATACGTACACGATAAAAAACACAAGCAAGTTTCGTGGGGGTCTCAAATTCAAATCTCATCGTCCCAGAGCTCCTCAAGCGTCTTGTAGGGGCTTGTTGTCTGATTAACATAAACATCGCCTCTGAGGATCTTCCTCTCCCCGAGCTTGTCGATGTCGAGAATGTCTTGGTCATCCAACCAGAGATCGAGGGCGCCCATGTTCTCTTCCATCCTGTCTTTGGAGAAGCTCTTCGGGATCACACTCGCTCCTTTCGATATTCCCCATTGGAGGGCAACCTAAGCAAACATCCACATTCCGTAACATGTTATTACCACTTCGTGCTATGCACGATTGTTACTTTATTCGTGGATTGCGTGACGGTGCTCATGGCCGCATGATCCGCGGACTTGGGATTTTGTTTCTTTTATTTTGCCGGTCTTTGGTTTCCGCACAAGGAAACGGTAGTCTAATCTGAGGGGAACGAAGTAGCTGGTACCTGAGCAGGAGTCGCATTGTGCTTGAGAGCAATGGATTGGATGATGGGACTGTCCACAACAGCCGTGGATCCCCAGGCATTGCCAGGTGCTCCAAGGGGGGAATAAGCGCTCACCAGAATTTTGTTCTCTCCACACACTTCTCTCAACTTCCTCTGTTTCCACGTTGGGTGCATCTCCACCTGTTCAATTCAATCACCATTCACATTTCACTCTTCCAAGATTTGAGGTTATATCACCTGATGCTGTCATCTATTGGGTATGTATGAACCACGATTCTCATGATTAGGTACCATCCGTTACAAGTTTTTTATCGAGATCCGACTCATGGGAACCAGATCAAGCGCAACCGTTTGATGTGGCAAATTCCATATGTTTTAGTAGGGTCTGTGCTGATGGGGTTCACGGCGTTCAATTGCCTAC
The DNA here is from genome assembly GCA_014182575.1 of Eucalyptus decipiens. NCBI lineage: Eukaryota > Viridiplantae > Streptophyta > Magnoliopsida > Myrtales > Myrtaceae > Eucalyptus > Eucalyptus decipiens. The sequence continues at coordinate 46,602,841 of CM024609.1, read as the reverse complement.
TCTTGCTTTCCTGTATGAGGCAGCTCATTCGATTGCTAATTTGGTGATCCACTTCACCAAAGAGGCAGTGCTCGACATCAGTTTAATAAAGAACCGGTGGTCCTGCGTGCGCGTTCGAGTTTTCAATTGGAAATAATGGAGCTTGGTTATGGCCGCCCTGAGATGTTTCAGAATCATGGGTCGTTTGTTTGAAAAGGAAAGAAAGGAGCTTTTTCTCTGCAGCCGACCCTTTTATTCAAAATCATTACCTGTACATTTTTTGACTAAGGACCTTATTATAGTTCAAAGAAATCTGGCTTATCAGACAAGAGCTTCTTAAAGTCAAACCTGACCTTTCAAGTTTCGAAAACCATTCATCCACTCGATCAATTATGTGACAGTTTCGAATATTCTAATACCGACGAAATGGACTCAAAGAATCATGACGCTGGCAGATGGATTTTTTTTCTTTCCTTCTTTCTTTTGTTTTTTTTTTCTTTGAAGAAATCTCAGTCTTGAGGAATAAGCTCTCCATTTCATTTCATGTTCATTGACTTATTGGTGATCCTGTTAAGGATTTGAAGCAAAATGCGGCAATCTAAGTGACTTTTGACCAAATGAAAAGTGATGGAGTCATTAATTAATGCTTGTACCTGATTGACGGCGGGAGGGACGGAAGCAAAATCCAAAAGAGTCTCAATCTTCTTGGAAGAGAAATTGCTGACACCAATCGCTCGGCACAAGCCCAAGTCGAAGCATCTCTCCATCCCACGCCACGTCACTTCCATGTCCAGCTCCGGCTCGAACTCTTCTTCCTTCGGCACTGCGTTGTTTGCCCCTGGCTTCAGCTTCACCGGCCAGTGCACCAGGTACATGTCCACGTACTCCATCCCGAGGTTCCTAAAGATAAAGCAGCAAAAACATCATCTGGGCTCAACCCCCTTATTTTATATGAGAGACGTGATGAATAGAGGCTAGAGCTGACTATTTTACTTGGCAGTTCCCTATGTCTTTCATGAGCTCCATTGTAAGCATCACGTTCTAGCAGATATTGTGGTCCCGCGTTTAATTTAAAGGGAAGTACGTGAATTTTGATCTTGTACGAATCATTCCTTCATTGGGATCGATCAACCCAATTCCAAGATCTGGCTGAGTTATCCTAGGCCTCTACAGTGTGGGGGTGAAATTTGAGAAGAGATCTGGTGTGGATTCTCTCTTCCTGAAAATACGAAACGCTACCCGTTCGCAAAGGGACAATAATTCAATTTGCTAATCGCGTGGTGCAATTTAATGCGGCCATTTTCGCTATTATTCATTGCAGGTCAACCGATTAGCTTGAATCGGTGGGCATGCAAAGTAATGAAGCTTTATCTTATGCAATACACTTGATGTATATATGTTGCTTGCCCCCACGAGTTTTTGCTTGAATCGAAAGTTTTTTCAGAAGTCGGAAAATTATTCGTCTAACGTGATATTTAACCGAGACAATGGGAAGTCGAACCATGACAGTTGATGTACACCCTCCTATGATATATGACTTCGTATTACTCCCGTTATTCCGCTTCTCTGCCCAAATTAATATTCTTGGATTTGGTAAACGAAGGTGCAGAAGGCAAATGATATAATAATTGCTTACTGGAGAGTTCGCTTGAGAGCGGAAACAGGATCATGGTGGTCACTGCCCCACAGCTTCGACGTTAGAAAGACATCTTCTCTCTCCACAACGCCCTCGTCAATGGCCACTGTCAAAGCCCTTCCAACCGCTGGCTCTGATCCATAGACTTTTGCTGTATCGAAGTGCCTGTAACCTACCTGCATAACATGTATTTTTGCACGCCATGGGTTAATGATTACTTCAAACATGAAATACTGCAGGATATTCGCATCCTATGTAAACTTCTATCTGAAAGTAGAACATGCATGGACAAACGATCGTGGGCAGTGAATCGGTTACAGTAGTGTTCTAGTCCAAATGATATGCATCTAATGTGACAACGCACTTGTGGAGTGGCAGAAAAACCTATAGCCTATCGGAATATATATTCATTCAGCGGTTCCATGCATTTCTTTTACATGTTATCTTTCACGAGTGTCACATGCGGGGCCTCGCCAAAAAACCATTTCCTAGAGAGCTTGTTCTACTAATCTTAACCGATCAAAATTCTCAGCATGAGAAGTGCAAGAAAACTGACAGATTGGAGTGTTTTGATGCCTTGAAGAGACATGGGAGATGCAAGAAAATTTCGGGGCAAAAATCGGGTAACAAATGCCGGAATGAATTTAAGGCGTGCGAGTTCAGCATGCATGCATTTGCATGAGCTTTACCTTGAGAGCCGTATGGATGGCCAATTCTGTGGCCTTCAAGTCAATTGGGTAAGAGTAAGTGCCAAATCCCAGGACTGGGATTGTTGTCCCGCAATTCAAACGTGCCCTATCACTCCTCATCTCTCTCTCTCTCTCTCTCTCTCTCTCTCTCTCTGTAGAAATTCAAGATTTGCAGGAAGGGAAGACACAGCACATTGCCCTCCAACCCTCAACCCAAGGCTTATATATAGGGCACAATGTCAACCAATATAAAAGGGATTTGTAAGGACACTTCACCACATAGACCCCCTCGTTGGATAAGTTTAATGCGACGGTGCGAAATAAAGAAAGGAGGTTGCGACGTCTGCATATCGAAGCTTTAGGATCTCCCATGTCTCCAGGGATTTCCACCAAGTTGGCCCCAATTTCAGCACCCCCAGGAATCTGATGCCGCCTCAATCTCAAACCGTCGTTTTCAAAAGAGAGAACCAAGGAGAGCGAAAGAATAGCTAGATAATTAAGAGCGCCGAAAGTCTAATCAAAGACAATCAAAACATTTTTATATAATCTGGGTTTTATACAGAATAATCTTTAGAGTCAACTGATGAGTGATTAATTAGTGCTAACATTTTGAGTTTGGCAATCAAATGAAGCGAAAGTAACTGCCCACATAGTTCGATTCTCTTCCCTTAATTCCTATTGGTATTGCGATTTGTCAACGTATGCACTTTCGTTAGCGTGACTCCCTCTCTCTCTTTCTCTCTCTCGCCTGCTCTCTTTTTTTTTTTATTATTATTAGGAGTTGACTTTTGATTGCGGGTCAAATCGGTGAATTTTCTATGGATTAAGCCTCCAATCTTCTACTTATTATATTTCCACGTTTTGCTTGATACATCTGACTTATGATTTTCTCTCTTTTTTTCTAATGGGTGACTTTTAAATAGATATGATCCCAAAATATTTTATTAGATCAAGTCAACCGTATTGACAATGACTTAATGTTCACTCGAAATAAATTGTTAAAAGGAATGCCCAAAATCATAGGAGTTGAAGCTATTATATAAACTATAAGAAAATTGTGGCTTTTAGGCTCCATCGTGGAAAATGAAATGTTATTTGGAAAATACTTACCTAAAATGATCGTTTGTATCACTTAAAATTATTAATTAATAAAAAATATTTTCATTATTTACAATAATTTATATCTAAATATTTTCATAAACAATAAAAATAATTTCCATCAATTCATTTCTATAAGCGATATAAGTGATTATTTTTAGGAAAATATTTTTCGAATTATTTATTTTGAGATGGGTACTTTTGTTTAATTGAAGAGCAAATCATTAAAACCAAAGAATTTTAGTGACACTAAAAATTATCAACTAATAAGAAAACACATTCGATAGACTTCTCGTTTATGAATATCCTCATAAACAAAGACTATACAAAATTTATGTTGCTTTCGGCGTTTTCAAGTTGGGTTTAGAAGCAATTTGAAACCTTAATGACTATCTGACCCAAAAAAAGAAGAAGCCCTTACTGACTAAGTTTTCATGTTTATTGATAATGTGCCTTGCTTAAGACAAGAAACGTAGATGAAGGGTATAATGCACCTCCTTTTTTTTTTTATTCTTCTTTTAAGTACACCGCCCAAATACGTGCACAGATCATAGAAATCCTGCCATGTGGAATCAGGATTGTGGCATGTTCCTGGGATCTCAAGAAAAGAAATGCCCACCCCCTAATTCTTGTCGTCTCTCTCTCTCTCTCTCTCTCTCTCTCTCTCCTCTCCTTCAAACGAGTATCTCTGGGAGCTCGAGTAATAGAAGCTGCGGGACGATTAATAATCAAGTAAACGAAAGTGAGGTTTAAGCACACGCTGCAACCACCTGTACCTTTGACCCTGCGGATTGACATATCTCTCCATTCCCAGAATTTGTAGACTCGAAGGCGAACATAACAAATCCTCGTAGATATAGCACCGATGTTGAAGATAATAAGGCAATGAGATTTTGCCAACACTAGACCACCGAAGATCGAGGAAGAAAGACATGCTTTAAATTGCATAATACGCAACTATGTCGATGAAACATTGACTCAGCCCATGTTTCTGTGTGTTACTGTTGGACAAAAAAAATCTTCTAAAGTTGAAGTATCTCTTCAATTGAATGTTTTATTCTGCTGTCTGTCGACTCATATCATGAAGACATACAATCTGCGGCTTGCTCACTTGCTCTGCTTGGATGCAACCGTGTTTCGGACTGGAAACACCATTGACGAATTTCGTAGGGAAGATTTTGTAGGTCGTTAGCATTATTGAACATGCCTTCCTTCAAAGAAACAACATGTTTCTTTGTAGAGACCAGTGCAAACAGATTGTAGAGACCAGTGCAAACAGTAACGGCAATGATGTCTGCTGCAATGTGAGCTGCATTAATTCTCAAAAGTACATTATGCTCTGCAATCAAGTTTTCTTTCCATTAATTTGTCTTACTGGAGAAAAAGCCATGTTGCGGAGCCCATGCAACCGACATAGCTGAAAAGGGCTTGATTTTTGTATGTATAAACAATATTCACTATGCCCATAGAGTTCTGCAAAGTATTGTGTTATTTTCATGATTGTCCGTCACCTCAACTATCTCCTCCATACTATTTGCCATATCGTAAGAGTTCAAGTTGCCCGAGAGAATCATTGATCTTGACAAACAAAATTAATGTGCATGCCATACACCCCTTCCTATTTGACAGACTCAGAATCTCTTCAAATACTTAAAATTCACTTTGAGCAGTTGTATAATAAGTGAGACTTGCGCTATTATTCTATAAATATTAAGGTTTGTGGCCGTGTCCCCGTACAAAGGTTACAAATGACGTTTGTCAAAGCGATTATCTTCAGATTTTCACCTGGACACCAGACTGAACCTGCAATACCCCATGTCATCTGGGCAACCTATTGCGTATCATGCTATACTGAGAGCATTACAGGTTATTCTCATGATTCTCATGCTAGTTACGCTTGAGTTCTACCAAGAAGTTTCTGTAACTGGTAAGGGGAAATTGATTTTTAATCATCCTTCCTAAGTCATATGTGTGACTCAGAACAAATGCTGCATCAACCTGTCAGCTATCCTCATTTGCAGAGCATGGACAAGAAAGAGACCAAATGCATATCAAAGCACATCTTATAACTAATAATTCATACCTCATCTAGTATGTATAGAGGAGCTGGTTTGAAGAGAAGCAAGTATGAAAAGAAGAGGGCTAGGATTAGAGAAACTGCACGTAGAGATCCCTGTCCCCACTCATATTTAATAGGAATTGCTTCAAGACATGCCAAATGCTACTTGTGCTTTCCATAATTTCATGATTCAATATATCTCATTCTCTTAGCATTTTTTTATTTTTTGTCATAATTTCCTTCGGTTCCTGTAATATATGGGCTTTAAAAGAAGAAAATAAAATAAAATAAAAGGAAAGAGTTTGAAAAGTCAAAAAGGGAGGCTGAAGGAAAGTGGATGAAGCTTCGGCTGAGCTTAAAAAGAGAGAAAGAGGGAGAGAAAGAGAAGAGCAGCGGGCAGAAACAGGGGAAAACGCGAAACAGGGGAGGAGAGAAAGAAGAGAAAGGAAAAAGAGAAAAAGGGAAAAATTTTGGTGTGCTTGTGGTCTGGACGCCTCATCAAGCCGACTCAAGGGTGCTTTGCAAGGCCGGTAAGAAATTGAAGCCTTTAATCACTTACTTGAAGCAATCGCCGCAATTAGGGCTCGAAATTCGGATTTCTTGGGTATTTGTGTGGCAAAGCCCGATTTTTGAGTCATTAAGCTGTATATTTTTTAGAAATGGTACTTTGGGATGTTGTGAAGTTATAACATTTTACGGATCATGATTTGAACTTGCGGTTTGTTTGAAACGAAATTTTGAAGTTGGGGGCGCAATCTGGTACTGTAACGAATAGTGACTTCGAGTCTTTTTTTTTGTTGTTTTCGGTACTGTTTTTGGGTGGCTGAGTTGCGGTTGTTGTTGTACGTTAAGAGAGCTTTCTAAAGACTATAAGACGGCTTGAAACGGAATTTTGTGGAGGGAGTAATGGTGTGACGAAGTTGGCGCATGGGCCATGCCTAGCTGAAAATGATGGGTTTATGCTAAATTGTGAGCTTTTGGGGTGCCTAGGTGTCGTTTTATCGACTAATAGGCTTAGTATAGACGAGTCGTTATAAGAATATCCTTTTTACTTGGCCTTTTAATATTATTTTTTTCCGTTAATTGTTAGGAATCCAAATGCGTTGGTTCGTATGAGCGTCGTAGTTGATTTTTGGCTTTTCTCAGGTGAGTAACACTATTTCTTCCTTGTATTTTAAACTCATGTTTTGAGAAACATTGTGGATTGAATACTCTATGAGTTGATAAAAAGCATATTTTGTTGCATAAAACAGGATCGAGCTATTACTGTCATTTTTGTTATTCGAAGGGAGTTATATTTTGACGTTGATTTGAATGGTTGTTTGAAAAAAGATTTGTGAAAATATTTGTGGAAGAATCTTGAAATGTTTTGGAAAATGCTTTGATATTTATATATCAAATTTTGAGTTGTGGTATGATTCTCTTTCTGATGTTGGATTACTGGATATTGTGATTGGTGATTGGTGCTCAATATCTCTGTGGACCCTGAGGGATATTCTTGTGGGCCGAGCCACCGGCTAATAATAGGTGGAGACCTTGCCAAGGAAGGAATCTTGGTCGTCTTGTCACGGGCGTTACGCGTGACCATAGATAGACATTTGAGCATGAATTGGTCAATGGAGTGGACCATTGACGTGTGATTTGAGTTTGGTTGATGGAGTGGACCATCAATATGATTTGATGAGATTAATCAATGGAATAGACCATTGATGCATGTTTTACGAGATTGACTAATGGACTCGACCATTGGTACTTTCGGTATTTGAACTATGATTTGGTATTATGATAAAGTAAGTTATGTTTGTGTTTTAAAATGTGTATAGTGATTTCTCGATCCGCTTAGAAGAAATGTGTTACTCACTGAGCCGTGGTAGCTCACTCCTCTCATCTACTTGTTTTTCAGGTTCTTCAGCGAGTCATGAATAAGTGTGAGCATTTGTTCGGGGAGGACTTTTGTGGTGGAAATTTTTGGGTATGGCTTATACATAGTTAATAGGTTTATAAGCTAGTCTTTGTAGAAGGTTTATGTTTTGATTTTTGTGGATTATGGATATACTCTGATATTGTAACCAATTGCCCCTTTTTGTCAAATATATATATATATATATGGATGTATATATGTTGATATCAGGTTAAAATTTTGGTTACGTTAAGGTTGCGTCCTTTGAAAAAAGGACGGCCGTGTCATGCCCCTTCTTCTTGTGAATCGGGGTGTGACAATTCCTTGGCATCATTTTTTCCTACCCTATTACTCGACATGATAGCAAAGCTCTAAGCGGCATCCTTCTGGAGGTTCACGCTTTGCTATTGTGCCAGATAACAGGATAGCAAATATTGATCCAAAGACACTGAATAAATTGTTGACAAAAAATCAAGAATCCTAAGACAATGAGATATACCTTGAATATACAACTATAGAAAGCGCGCGAGTAGCATTCGATGGCATCCTGAAGCAATTTCTACCAAAACTAAGTGGAGGGCGGGGATCACTGCCTGCCCTTTATTTAATCCTGTTCCATATTTTCGATTTATCATTCTGCCAAAGGCCACCTACAGCATATTGGAGTAAGAAGAAATCCAATTAAACCATAAAACTGACAGGTAGCAACACACCTTAATAATTTTTTCTCAAACATTGTCATAACTTTGTTGTTTACACTTTCCTCGAGCCTTCAGAAACCAAACGATGGATATGCAATCAATTGTTGAACACAGAGTATACGAGAATTACTAACGTTTTTGATGAAAAAAGGAAATGCCGATGCAAAGAATTGAAAATCTATATGAAGAGTACAAAGTGAAGAACTCACCAGGTTGCTTAGCTTGTAGCTTTTCAAGTTCCCCCCTAGCTTTAAATGGATCATAGGAAGCAAAATCATCATCAATTCCGCTTCTTTCACAGAGCTGCCTCTTAGAAGCAATCCAGGCATGCTTCTCAATCATTTTTTCCGCCTTGAGCAATATATTTCCGTTCCATTTCCATAAGCTTTACCCAAAGGGAGGGAAAGACAGTCTCTTTAGTATCCACAACTACAACAATTACTTTCTATTCGAAGAGAAGCCATAGGCAAATTACTTCATTTTCCATTCTCCTTTTCTCAAGATTTGTCTCACTAAGTGCAACTTTAAGTTTTTGCTGCTCCTTAACTAAACTCATTTGGGTATCACACTCCATCTTCTGTCAGATTTGATTGAGCTCCACCAGGGCCTGTTCATGCTTCCTTGTTGCAAAAGAAGATATAAGTTGCCATTTCATATAGCTGTAGATTTTCCAGCAAGTATTCTTTTTGCCATTTGTATAGCATTGATTTGACTTTGTAAAGAAGCTAGTTGACCTTCCAAACAAGCACGTTCCTGTACAACTGAAGAGCCTTCTTTTCATTTTCACTCCTCTGTTGACAGTCGTGGTCAAAGAGGAAGTATTCAATCCCCAATTTAGAAGGAACAAGTAGAAGAGTCCATAAAATTGATCTATATGTGCATAGCTTCATTTTCATATTATTTCAGCTAATCTACACAGGAATTGTACACAAAATCCTATGTAATCTAAAAACACTCAATTGTACGGATGTTTTCTATCATGACTGACGAATACTGAGCCGTCACAAGTAAGCTCATGCATAGAATCCTGTGAATACATGATGTAAAGGTCAGAAAGACAAAAGCCTGCCTTTATATCATGTGACAGCGACTGCATCTGACTTTTATTGCATTGATACTATTTTGCAAGTCCTTGAGCCTGCCATCCTGATTATTTGAATGCTCTCAAATAGATTTCTCAAGCGACGATACTTTAGTGACACAGTCCTCATAATTTTGATTCTTCAAGTTCCTGCTCAACCTTCTTCACTAATTCACCAAGCTACAAAGCCCATAACAATCACATTTTAAAAGATTGAAAGTACAGTTTTTTCTTTCTTTCACTTTGATTAAGAAGAAAACCGTTAAAATAGAGCACAAATAACAATATTAAGTTCCATGTGAAGCAGAGAAAAGAAACTTACAATGCTCATACTGCTCAGCCCTGCACTTAAATTAAAGGTCACAGGACCTCAGCTCTAACTGTGATTTGAGCTGCAAGAACTTCTTTTGAAGGGGCAACGACTCATTATTCTGTAGTTAGTATTAGATGATGAGAAAAGTTATAGGCACGACCATAAGACAATTGGATTTCGGTTATAAGCACTGCTAAGAGCAATGGAAAGAAGAAAGTAGAACGGCACTTAATGAACAATCAGAACAAAATCTGCTCCTGTAAAATTTCTGACTCTCAAAAAGAAAATGAAGAAAAATATAAATAAATTTCAAAGTTCACTGCAGCTAGTGTATTCTGATGTATAGCAAGTCTTGACTGAGCCTCTGAAAGATCATGAAGTCACCTCACCAAATCACCTCCCTCGCTGTACCACGCAATCAATATTTATCTCAGGGCAGTGCTTTTCTAGAGAAAAAAAAGAAAAAAAAATAATCGCTGTTCGTTTGAAGCATTGTAGAGAAAGCAGCATCTATGCACTATAGGCTGAAATAACAAAAATAAAGAGACGAGTAAGTTACTTGTGGCTTCCACCGGTTAAAAGACCGCTTGGCTGATATAAATCACCTTGCAGAGTGACAACTGGAATCTCCCAATGAAAAGCTTTTTTTGATGCACGCAATGCATAGAGATCATATACTGAATACCCTAAAATAGACAATATTAATAGTATAACTGATTACAAATGTCAGATTGTAAATTGTTTCAGAATTTACATCAGGCTCAGAACCTAAATCTATGTTTACTCGCAGAGAAGCTTTCTATAGTAAAACGATGGATGCTTCATTGAGAAGCACAATGAACTTGACAATTCATCGAACCCTTATAGAGTTGATACCGCTCTTTCATGTAAGTTTCTAGGAACATAATTTCTCAAGGCAGGCATCATTCTTTTCACAATCTGTTTTCTAAGTTTATTCTAACCATGGTTCAACTAGAATAGATATACTTTAGTTATCTTTGTTTTCCATTGATATATAATGACTGCCAATAATAATGAATATAGAAAGCTTGTGCCTGAAATTCATTTTTGACTTTTTCATGATTCGGGAATATGTGATGCCGTTTCACAAAGTTAAGAGCACCTCTCACCGACAGAGAGAGTGAACCCCGAATGATGAAAAAGTCAAAAATGAATTCCAGGCACAAGCTTTCTGTATTCATTAGTATTGGCAGTCATATAATTTATGAACAAATTGGGTCCGTTATATATATCCACTGAAAATCAAAGACAACTAAAGAATGTCTCTTCTAGTCGAACCATGTTAGAATAAACTTAGAGAACAGATTGTGAAAAGAATGATGCCTCCCTTGAGAAATAATCTTCCTAGAAACTTACATGAAGGGTTCAATGAATTATCGGGTTCATTTGCCTCTCAAATTGGGATACCATAATATAACTCTTTTGCAGCACCCATCATTTTGCAGACGGATGTTCATCCAAAAACATATTTCATCGAGCAGTTAAATCAGATAAATTTTCCAATTTCTATGGTTCCACTTGCATCTTCACTTTATTTTCATCTATCTCAGAGAATTTGGCCTTTATCTGTTCCACACCAGATATATAGATATATAGCAAAATCATCATTCCAGCCGGGGTCAGTTGAGTTCTCCCCAATATGTATAACGGGCCAGCAAGCTTTTCTCCTCCCCATCTCAATCTGGAAATGAAAATTGCTACGGTGGATCCTGATTGAAATCAGTAAAAGAAAAGGAATTTCGACTCTTTTTCACAACAAGGTCTTTTCATTGACTGTAATCATTCGATCATTCAAGTTTCATGTGCTCGCTTGTGTCTTTTTAACTCAAGATTGGAGGCCCTCTGATCTCTTCGCCGAGATGACAACTATTGTTTTGTGCTTTTTGTGACAATTTTTAATATCGAGATCTTCTTATTTTGTGCTTTTTGTGAGATTTTAGTGAGAAGGGCTTCGGTATGTTGGATCCTAACATTGGTTTCAAAAATTTTGCTAGCATATTAGGTGATAAGAAGCGATCACGTGCAAAACTGTTTGACTATATACTTGATCCTTCAATCTCTGTGATTTTTTTTTTCATAATTATTACCAAAACTTAGACAGTATATTTCACTTTTGATGGAAAAATAAAAGTGTGCTTTGCTTTTATTAAGGGGAAAAAATGAAATTCTTACGAAAACAAGTAAAGTTTTTATCTTGTTGGGCAAAAGACACTTGATTGGAAAATTTATCTTATGATATATAATGGCAAAAACAAAACAAAAAAAGGAAAAAAAAAAAACCAGAAAACCAAACCGAACCAGGATTTTGATTCAATTCATATTTAGTTCAGGTCAAATTTGATTTGGTTCAGTGAATTTTCTTACCGGTTCAGTTTGACTTTCTTGGAAAATCGAACCGATAAGAACCACTAACACCTCTTACATTTACTTTTCTCGCTTACCATCTTCAATGAGATCACCTAAAAAGAGCTCAATTGAATTAGCTTCTACCTTTTATAGTGACAGGAACCTTAGATTGATTTACCTTCTACGGTGAGATAGAAACCCTACATGTCGCTCACTCACTAATCCCACCTCATCCTCGCCTCCCTCCTCTCTCCCTCCTCCGCCATCGCCTCCACCCCTTCTTCAATGACTCGAGGTTGACAGATGCGATCATCCTCAAGATTGCAAAGGAGTTGGAGCACCTCTTCGAGATGGCAAGAGATTCGATGGAAAGGCTAGAGCACCGAAAAGTGATTATGAAGAATAATGATGAAATGAGAAGATACAACATGAATTACAATACCAACGGCTGTTTGGACAAACTTGTCGTGGTCTTGGGAAGGTATGTTTGATTTCGGGAAAAGTGCCAAAAAAGTCCTAAACCTTTTGCATTATGCCAAAAAGTCCTAAACCTTTTTTTGGTGCCAATTTAATCCTAAACTTTTTTATTTAGTGCCAATTCAGTCATTTCCGGCCAATTTTGGCCAGATTTTGTTGACTGGACGCTAATCGGCTGACGTGGCCTAATCGGTGTTGACGTGGACAATTTTTAATAATATTTTAATATTTTTGAATTTTTTATTCTTTTTCTTTATTCTTTTATTCTTTTTTCATTTTTTCATTTTTTCTTCTCTCCTCCTCCCTCCGACCGTCGGCGAGGCCGCCCTTGCGGCCACCGGTGAGGTGGCCGCCGAGCCTCACCGGCGCCACTCAAGCCGCGATTCAACGATGTCAAGCCTCGCCAGCTATGGGCGAGGCTCGACCCTCGCCAAATCCGGCGCGAGGTGGCCTCCCGCCGAGCTGGCTCCAACGCTGAGGGGAGATGCGATGTAAGGGAGACAAGATCCTCTGCGCACGGCTCCAACACCAAGGGGAGATGCACCCGCCCATGGCCGACGAGGCTTGCCCTCGCCCGATCTAGCGAGGTCAAGCATCGCCAACCATGAGCAAAGCTTGACCCTCGCAGCCTGGCGAGAGGCCGCCTTGCGTCGGATCTAGCGATGGTCGAGCCTCGCTCATGGCCGGTGAGGCTCGACCTCGCCAAATCGCGGCCTGGGCGGTGCCGGCGAGGCCGCTCTCGTGGCCATTGGCGAGGTGGACGGCGAGCCTCACCGACCATTGCCTGGCCGGTCGCCGTGGTCTGGCCAACGGCCAGAGGGAGGAGGAGAGAAGAAAAAAAATAAAAATGAAAAATGAAAAATGAAAATGAAAATGAAAAGAGAAAAAAAAAATTCTAAAATATTAAAATATTATTAAAAATTATCTACGTCAGCACCGATTAGTCCACGTCGGCCGCGTCGGCTCAATCAGCAAAATCCGGCCAAAATTGGCCAGAAAAGATTGAATCAGCACTAAGTAAATAGATTTAGGACTTTTTTGGCACAAACGCAAAAGGTTTAGGACTTTTTTGGCACTTTTCCTGTTTGATTTCTGTTAATTTTTATGTCTAGGTCGTTCCATATTATATATTGAAGGTGGATTGGATTGATTCGTTATCAGTAGATTTGTTAGATAATCCCTGTGCAAAAGTGATGAAGCAAGTTTTAAATTCTAGAAATTGGAAGATCTTTGGTACTGCTAGAATAATTGAAAAGTGGGGGAAGGAGGAGTAGTAAACCGGATGAGTTTTAAGATGATAAACTCGCAAAGTGAAAAATCCGAGGCATGTTCTTCATTGGATCTATGCTTTCTAATTTCTATGTCTAGGTCGTTCCGTATTATGTGCTGAAGGTGGATCGGATGGATTCATTATTAGTAGATCTGTTAGATAATCCCTATGCAAGAGTGATGAAGTAAGTTTAAATTCTACAAATTGATTGATTTTTGGGACTGCTAGAATAACTGAAAAGTGGGGAAGCAGGAGTAGTAAACTGGATGAGTTTTAAGATGATAAACTCACAATGTGAAAATCCGGTGCATGTTTTTTATTTGATCTATCCTTTTTAATTTTATGATGCATATTTACTCATTCTTTTGCCGAGAACATGATTCTACAGAATCCTACTGCTGCTCGTTATCCTTACATTCTCACTGATTCTTTTACGGCCATTTCATTTCATCAAGGATTAGAGGATGGAATAGGCGTAATCATATTATGTTGATAGTCACTGTCTTATTTATTTGTTTACTAATTACAGTAAAGAGGAGGCCATGCAAAGAATTTATCATGTGTGGACTAAATAAAAATATCATCTCATTGCTGGAGTCTCAATGACGTTGAAGAAGTTTGAGAAAATGGAACTTATAGTTGGAGTGAGAGAAGTTTTTGTAGACAGAAGCCTTTAATTTAATCATATCATTACTTTTATATAACAAATATAAAATAAGAGAATAAGTTACATATGCTTTAACGTAGTTATATTCATAGCAAAAATATATATTTCACAATAATATCAAAACAAACATCAATTGTCCAATCCATTGATCAATCCCATTAATTCACACGCTAATGGTTAATTCCATTAGTTAATCTCATGCTATTTATTTCATTGATCCATCTCATATAAAACTACACAATGATGATCCATTCCAATAACTAATCGCAAATCACACGTCAATTGTCCATTATTTCAACTAAACTCAAATCACATGTGAATAGTCTACTAAATTGACCAAATTTATATCACATGTCCAATGGTCCACTCCATTCACCAATCTATTACTCAATATCAAACCCTGATCACAACACGATACCTAATGCCAAAGCGACCAAGATTTTTCTTTGGTAAGGTCTCCACCTATTATTAATCGGTGGCTCCGCCCACAACAATATTCTAGACTAGTATGCAAATACCCACAAACTCTTCACTGGGCTGGTATTGAGCATCAATATCAATCCACCACATCTATAAAGCCAAATCCAAAAATCATTCCATATATCACAATACATTTTAGAAATCAATCACAATCTTTCGCAACTCAACTCATTAGCCAAAAATACTTTTTGTAAAATATTTCTCAAATCATTTGAGGACTCATCTCATAAACTAATTTTACAACCGAATCAAATCAGATGTATAACAAAAAGCATTTCACAAATCGATATCTACATAACATTCCATAAACCATCTCATTGTCGAGCTTTTCGTAAAAATGTTTCACTAAACCAAAATATATAATATTTCTTAACTTCGTTCATTAGACAAAATATATATTTTCACTGGAAGTTCTTACGCTATTTACAAATATTAAAATGTAATAAATGTCCGATCCAAATTTTATGCAACAAATATGTTTAGTCATAACTCATAGCATATAATATTTATCATTTTGAAAACATGAGTTTACGAATTCTTAGAAGAAATAGAACCACTCACCTTGGATTACTTATAACGAAAAAACAAGCATTATTCGAATTGTCGAACTCGCAATCCTATCAAATAAGCGAGGAATAACTTTAAAATAGAGTAAAACGCTACCTCAACTATGACTTGACTAAACTAAGCTTAAATGCTTACAAAACGACCCTCACGAGCCAATAAATCGCTTACCCAAAGTAGTTACTAAAAGCCGTCCATAGGCGGATGATACTTTTCCTCACCAAACCCCGTTTCAAACTTCTTATAATTAATGGAAAGCCCTTCCAACATATTAAAATAAACCCAAATTTAGCTTACCCAAAAACAAGCCGAAAATCAACAAAATATGACCTCGAAATCCTAAACACACACTATTCATCATGCACGAGAAACTGCAAATTTTTGTTTCGAGCAAAACGTAAACTCAAATCAAAATCCGTAAAATCATATAACTTCAATAACAATATAAACTATCATTTCTATGTAAACACACAGCTCAATGATTGATAAATCGGATTTTGCACGAATTTCACATATTTCCAAATTTAAATCATAACCTTGAAAACTAATCCGATTAGAAGATGCGAATGTTTTACTAAGCATTGCAAGTCAGAGTTGAATTAGCTTGGTGAGTCATCTGTGATGAGAATCTTCTCTTTTCTTCCTTCTTCTCCTCCTTCTTTCCCTTCCTTTCTCTCCTCTCTCCTTTTCTTTTGTCCCAACGTGCTTCTTTCTTCTCCATTTATCTCCTCCTTTTTATTTTTCTTTCTTTCTTTATTTTTCTTTCTTTCTTTCTCTATTTCCTCTCTCCCTAAAAACTCTCGGCTGAAGCTTCCACTTTTATTCTCTCTTTTTTTAACCATTCAACTCTTCTTCTTGTCTTTTCTTTTCTTTTTTCCCTTTGACTTTTCCAAATCATATTTTACAGATGGCGTTCGATTCTTCTAGTAACAAAACAGATAAAGTCATTATTAGAGCAACAGGAATGAGAACTACGAACTCGGATCCTGTAAAAAGAGACTGAATTTTTTAGGTGACAGCCGATGGAAATGACGAGATTATGAAAGAGACCAAGAAGGGCAAAGATGAAGAGGATGAACGTACGAGACGGAGAGAAAGTCGACGATGGACGCAACGGTGAAGATTGTATGCTACTGTTATATGCCGCTACGTTCATACAGATAAACAAACGACCATCATCATCGATAATCACCTCCCCCATTGCGGTTTTTCCTTTTAGCCTCGGCATGCACGCCCGTAAAGCATCATAGTTTTAACCCTCTAGGGAAGCGCTTGGGATGACGCGATAGACTTTCGTTTCCAGTTTTCTTTGTTCCAAAAAGCGGGTGGCTGTTGGCCATGTGAGGAGGACGCGTTACGTGCGCAAAGGTGAATATGACAGAAAGAGAGAGAGAGAGAGAGAGAAGCAACACTAGATCAATGGAAATTACGGTGGGTGTTGTGGGAGCAGCTGCATGAAAACGAGGAGCTTTTTCTCTGGCCATGATCAGGCGTTCAAGAGCATCAAAACGAATTATTAGCAGACACAAGAGAAGGGTTCATTTGGATCTGTGCTCGTGAGAAAACAAAAATCACATGGAATCGGAAAAAGCTAAGTCGGAGTTAAAAAGGAATGAATATTGTTCTAGATAAAAATGGCAAACTGAGCCAAAAAGCGTGGAGATGGACTGGGGATCCACAGAAAACGGTAAGGGTTTTCCAGATCTTTGACTGGTCTCAAGCAACACGAATCATCCACAGTCCAATAGAAAAGGACAGCAAACTATAATGATATGCTTATGAGAATTAACGATGAGAAAAAGCCCTACATAAACTCGAGACTGCTTATTCGTAAAATGCCTAGCTTCAGGCGATCGGTTGCTCCTGCTATATTGCAGCACACACGCAGCTGAAGGAAAAATTTGAGCTAATTCAAGATATCGCCGCTCCAACAATACAATTAGAACTCAACTAATTGACGGCCCACTAGTGATCTTCTTCCTTTTTTCTTTTCTTTTTACAAGTTAATGGTGCTAAAGCTAGATTGTACATTTTGAAAACGCAGTGGACTCGTTCTCGATAAAGTCAAACGACTTCTTGCATCGATGCAACATGCGAGAGGGTCGTCGTCTCCTTCTTCTAACAAGCAACCTCCATTGCCACCCAATATAGAATCGTGTTGAAACCCCCAATTCAAATTTCCTTAACTTTTCATTCAAAACTACTCTCGTTATTTTTCAAATATCGCTAAATTTTCAAACGTTTCTATTTATTTTTGTTTAAATAAGAGTTTTAACGTGGCCATTTAGTATGATGTTCGGCACATATGAACATTGATATATCGTCTTAATCAATATAATCTATTATAAATAGTTAAAGCAGAGCCGAGAAGGATGTTCATGTGCTCGTCAAGCGTTGCATAACTTTTCCTCATATAGTTGTCATGAGTGGAGCCACGTTGCACAACTGTATTAAATTAATGAGATTTACTATGATTTAAGAATTGCTTCCGAACACCTCCAAATGCCAACTGAAACCTCAAGCCAAGCTGCATCCTTCAAGAGGCTCAAGCTATGCTGTCGTGCCAGATAACTCGAAAGAAGACATTGATCCAAAGTAATTTGAGAAGGAAATGTTGACAAAAAATTAGACACTAAGAGAATTACATAAATCTTAAATCATAAAATTATAGAAAGCGCCCAAGTAACTTTTAGTGTTTCCTTGTGTTCTAAAATAGTTCTTCATAATCTTCTTTTATCTTCGATTTATCATTCTGCCAAGGCCAGCTACAACATATTAGAGTAAGAAGACATCCAAAACAAAATTATAATCTGGCCGATAGCAATGTTTTTCTTGGACATCAAATCATTATATCCATCTTCTGCTTTCTCCAACAATAAGTAATAGTTACTTAATTCTTGTTACTTTTCCTTCATGTCTACTCTACTTTTTTACAACGTGATGGAACTGCCTTTGGCAGTTACATTCTTTTACTTTTAAAGCAAAAAGAAAAAAAAAAAGAAGAAGAAGAAGAAGAAGAAGAAGAAGAAGAAGAAGAAGAAGAAGAAGAAGGAAGTACTCTCTCTCAAGGCTGCAATCATGACATTTAATATGTGGAAGTAACATATGTTCGACAGTTTGATCAGCGATTCAAAAATTGCCTGAGCATGTTTCTCATATATTAAACTACGGAATATGTTTCAATCAGTGGTATTAGAGCATTTTATACTTGTTTCTTGATCATGAATATATAAGTAAACAAACCATGTCATGAAATCAAAGAAAATTCAATGTTCATATTTTTTTATTTGAAATTTGTTTTTCATAAAATTGTGTTCATCGAACCATGTTAGAGGCAGAAAATTTATCAATTCATGGAGTTTTAGGACGTATGGTTTATACATCAGGAACATAGACATGGCAAGCTCTTCAACGGTATATTATAATTACTTTTATGGCTTAACAATGAGAAATATTAAGAGAGCCTTGTGCTTGCCGACTAAATGAGACTTGCTTGCTAGTGATTTCTCCTTATAATTTTTGGTGGCTATCGAACCGCCTACTAAAAGTGCACCTACGACGCGTGGACCTCACGCACCAAGAGGGTATCAACTGTCAAGCGGGTCAATCCCACACGCCACCATAAAATAAGTAATTTAGAAAATTCTAAATATTAAAGTAGTTTTTTTTTTAAAACCACTCGGGTTTACCCCAGTGACCACCCTACCAACATGGAAGGAGGAGGTGGGAGGTTCGAATCCCCACCTTTTCAGGGGAGTTGGGGTAAGGATGAATTATTTTCAGGAATGGGTTTCGACTCCCATGAAGGTGATGGTGAGAATTAGAATAGGAGTAAAGTAAGACCGACAAAAAAAAATTAATTTTTTTTTTAGAATAAGTAATTTAGAAAATTCTAAATATTTTGTTTTATCATGGACAAGTAATCCTTTTATTCTGTATTTGTAACAAAAACAATAGTAAGGACCATTCGCACTTTCAAGACTCTTAAGGATAGAGGTACAAAAACTGAACCTTTTAAGGTAAAGAAAAGAATTGATCGTTTATCGATGGGATGGAAACGTTAATACATTAGAGCATGTTATCAAGGTCAACATATAATTTGGGAAGGTTCCCTTATTAAAAATGCTAACAAAATCGATACCTTAGGAAACACCATTCCTAAAGAATGGGAATTTGACAAATGTCCAAAATATGATAATCTTGTGGAAGCTATTATGAGACAGTATATAAAGATCGAGGTAATGAAGACATCGAATCTTGTGACGAATCCGACCTGGCGTGACCTGCAATGGTCTTCCCTTGACTACCAAATTCAACCATAAGATTTCTTAAGGAATTTTATGAGTCCATCTCCATTCTTGTGAAGATTAAGAAATATTGACTATCTTTTTAGGATTTATTGTCATTAGTGACCATTTCTTTGTTGATATTTTATTACTTGCTAGACTTACGCATAGTTCATGAGATATTTAGTTATGAATAGTCAATAGCATTATTTTAAATTAATATTAATTTATTCATGTTATATTATAAATGGAAAGTTTTAAAAAGTTTTATTAACTTTAAAGAAATTAATTTTGCATATATAATTATATTAATGATAATTTCAAATTAAGATTCTTAGATCATGATTAGGAATATGGTGACCTTTTGAATCTAAAACCCAATGTGAAATAATATATTAATGTAATTAGCTTTTGTAAATTTGATGCACTTACGTTAGGCATTAATAAATCATGCATATTTGATCAAATATTTGTTACAAGACTAAGATACATCATTATAGGGTTTGACTTTTATAAAATGTCTCACAAACAAACCATGAAACAACATTTGAGGCAAATGTCAAACATGACGAGTGAACCAAAAGATGCTAGTCATATATTAACTATGTGCAACAAGTATAAGTAGTATTCCACTCCTCCTCTCGAAGTTGGGAGCATATGAAAGTCCACTAAACCCACAATGAAAATATAAAGACTTTTGAGGATGCTATACGCCATATCAAGCTAGAGGAAGTCCGCCTTCTGGCGGCTAAATTGGAAACTGACATTTATTTTGCATTTTTTTAGCTCACAGGGGGCTTTGGAGAAAATATTGACTGCTGTTCAAATTCCACCGTATCATAATCCAAGTCCACTCACCAAGAGACACGTGTTGCCTGGGTCCTACCGTGCCTAAACCCTATGAGATCCACACCCTCTTGCCTCTCTTCCCTCTCTTCTTTTTTCCTTTATTTCTTCTTCTTCCCTCTGCTCACGAAGGGGAGCCTCGCCCTCAAGATCCCCATCGCCGCCAAGCTCGCACGTTTCGCCATCCACCCTTCCTTCCCCCTTGCTTCTGCAAGATCAAGCTCAAAAGTTTTCCCCCTCCAAACCACCCTTACCTCTGCCCAACGCCAACCCCCCCTTCCCGAGGGATGAGGCGAAGGCGACAACATCACCTTCCACCTCAACAAGTCCGACCTCAATAGGCTCACTGAGAAGTGCATCTTCTCCAGCAAGGTCTGCTTGAAGGTCTCCGTCTACACAAGCTAGTGTGGGGCGACAAGAAAGGTGAGCTCCGAGAGGTTGCTCGTGAAGGTCTCGTTGCCCCTAGACGTCGTGGAGGTTGAGTCTAAGGCCTACGTGTTCCACAGCAAGTGGATTAACGTCAGCAGCTAGGAGACCAAGGGGCCGTCATCAGCGCAGTTCCACTTGAGTGTGAAGGCAAAGCCCAACCCCCGCTTCATGTTCTAATTCGACGGAGAGCCCAAGTGCAGCCCCCAGGTGCTCCAAATACAGGGCAACATCAGGTAGCCCGTTATGGACGAACTCTGTTGTTGTCCCCATTGGAGGGAAAGGGAAGACCAGAGGGAAGAAGAAGAAATAAAGGAAAAAGAAGAGAGGGAAGAGAGAGAGAGAGGAGATAGAGTATGGGTGTCAAAGGGTTCTAATTAGAGTATGGATGTCAAAGGGTTCTAATGCGGTGGGGCCCAAGCGAAAAGTGTCACCCAGTGAGTGAACTTGAATTATAACAGTGAAATCCGAATTGCAGTCAATATTTTCTCAAGGGCTTTGGACTCCAAGCATAAGAATCATGATGGGTTCAAAAAGTGGAGTGGTAAGGAGCAAATTTTAAGGAAAAAAGCCAAGGTTTGACCAATATGGGAAAAGAAAGAATCACACAATGCTTGAAGGCAAAAAGAATATTTTCATAATATACTAAAAGCACTCAAAAGGATATCTTTAGTGAAAGTGTAATTGGATTTGAATCACGATATATCACATTTTTTAAGAATGTATTCCCTTAAAAAAGCAAAATTGGTGAAAAGAATATTTTCATAATATACTTAAAGCACTCAAAAGGGGATATCTTTAGTGAAAGTGTAATTGGATTTGAATCACGAAATGTCACATTTTTTAAGAATATATTCCCTAAAAAAAGCAAAATTGGTGAATATTATTCTATGTTTGAAACTTTGGATCATGATTATGAAAATATTTGAGTTAACATACCATCATTTCATTCGAGTGAAAGCCGCATCCACCACGGTCACCTCGTCTCTCTAGTCGGATATTGTATTTTTGACACTCAAAATTCTAATATACAAGTTTGTCCTAAACAGCGCGCTGACTCTCATTTGCAAATGATCGGCTGACTTGATCTACATAATGATAGGCATGCATAAGTAACGTGGTATGCTTAGTCATTTCGAAGCCTAAAATTCAATTGATTATAATTCCCCAAATGTCATTACAAGTACCGATAGCCCTATCATGCCTTGGCCTAAGCATACTATGTTATGCATGCCTATCACGACAAAGATCTCTAATCATTAGGGGATTGATACTCATTGTGCAAATGAGAGTCCAGCATGCTATTTAGGATGAACTTATATACTAAAATTCTAAGAGCATCGGAATTACAATATCCACCTAGAGAGACGAGATGACCGTGGCGATGCAGCTCCCACTTTAATGAAATAATGGTATGTTAATTGACATTTTCATAATCACGATCCAAAGTTTCAAATAGATAATAATATTCACCAATTTCGCTATTTTTCAAAAATTCATTTTCTAAGAATATAACTTCTCGTGATTCCAATTCAATAACATTTTCATTATATATACACCATTTTGAGTGCTGAGTATATTATGAAACTTTTTGCCTCTAAAACCTAATTTTCATATTTGTAAGAGAGCTCATGAGTATAAGTAATCCATTCTCAAGATTTACAAAAACTTAAATCGAGTTTTTAACTTGTCCATAACTCATATCAAGTGGAAATCACTGATTTAGAAGGCAAATAGTTAAATATATGAGTAGCAGTTAACAAAACATCACTTTAAAATGTGATTGGGAAATTAGTTTGTGCCATCATAAATCTAACCATTTCAATTAAGGGTTCTATTTCTTCTCTCTACAATATCATTTTGTTGACGAGTTGCTACAAAAATCAATTGTCTTTCTATTCCATAAATATTCTCGAACTTAATCAAATACCAAGCTCATGAATTTTCTAAAGCTACTTAATACCTTAGATTTATGAAAAATCAAATTGACATGGCTAAATCAAGTATAATCATTTATAAATTTGATGCAACATACATTCCCAAATGGGTCTCTTGCATAGGAAACTCAAATCTTGTATTTTGGTTTCCCCCAAATTGTTTTCGAGTTGTTTTTCCCGATAGGCAATGCTAGCAAATAGGCAAATCAACTCTTTTGATATTGCCCAATAAGATCTCTTTGACTAATGTATTTATTTGTTGTTAGCCAATATGATCGAATTTGGTATACTATATATTCACATCATTATCATAAAATTTTGAAGATGAAAATAAGGTATAATAACCATCAACATAAATGTAGTTATTTCAATTATAATGAAAAAAAAAAATCTGGAACCATAATAATTTGTTTCCAAAGACAAGTCAATACCATTGTTATGAAAGTTTAATATAAAACCAAACTTAACTAAAACCAACACAGAAACTAAATCGTGACAAATTTCTATAGCATATAAACTCTGAAGGAAATCCATAATAGGAAAATTTATAAATAGAAGGAAGCTATGCAAATTGGGATTTTATCGAAAATAAGGTGGATTTAGTTGTATTGGGATGGAAATGGCCCCACACTCTAGTGCTTACCATCCTCAGATGCATATTAAGTCCCGTCCTCTCAATCTAGCCATGCCCTGTATACACTTTATTCGCAATAATGGGATAGACCCACATAAAGTCTACTTACTTTATTAACCTCCATACATGGAGACGAATGTATACATTCCATGAAACGAAACCATTTTCCCAGTTGAAATGCAGCCCGATGAGTATCATAGATATTTCATTTTCAGCCAAACTATAATAGGACACCAAAAGTGGAGTTATACTCTAAACAATTTGCATCTTGATCATATGGTCACCATACTAGCAGCGCAACGAGAGCTTTGTGAATACGACAGCATCTCACCAAGTGGTAGAGACTAAAAGCAACATTTACTACTATTCGTAGCAGATTAGCCGGTTCAAGCAATAAAATGTACAAAATTTAGAGATTGAGCAATTTAGCGGCTTTCTTAAAATAGAAGCACAGTAGGATTAATCAGAAAAAGAAAGAAATATCACGTAGTTATTTATTTGCACTGTTTACCTCTAAAAGTTTCAGGATCAAGGAGGTTTGCAATTAGCTTTTCAAGCCTTCTTGAACTCAAAGTTGGTTTAACAACAATAGGACTCCCAGAAACCAAACAAGGATCCTTACCTGCCCTGCTGCTTCCCATACACCAAGCACCAGGTGTGAATCGGCCATCCGACCTCATCAGAAGCTCCTTATCAATCCTATCAAGAACAGGGTCGTCCTTCTCAAACTTACGAGCAAATGGAGCTCCACTCCGGACCATGTCGTCTAAATGTTCCATCGTCAATGTTATGGGATGCTGCTTAGGAGGATTATCCCACCTACTGTAACGCAAGTCGTGATTGATGGTCGTATTCTGGTAATCCTTATGGTTACAGACAACTGTGTGAAAATAACCCTCAGACGACGACAGGAAATTTGTGTAGTACATGAGAAGCGTGCGAGGGAGATTGTCCCATCCCCAGACACAGAATTCCAGGAATGGCTTCGTGAGTACAACCCATGCAGATCCTGGTGATGGAGATGAATTATTAAAGACAGAAGGGCACATCGGCCAAACATTTATGATGAACTCGAGTAAGAAAATAACCTCACACTTTCTATTGCAGAATTACAGCATTTAATGGTTTGCACCATTTCCCCAATAATAGGGTGCTGCTCCTCTATTAGCACAAATATTGCAAGTATTGCAGAGAACACAAAATGCAGCACAATCAATATCACTGAGAAGTAAAGATTCAGCACGCATGCAAACGGACATATGCGCCAGTAGCACACATAGGATT
Source organism: Eucalyptus decipiens (assembly GCA_014182575.1). NCBI lineage: Eukaryota > Viridiplantae > Streptophyta > Magnoliopsida > Myrtales > Myrtaceae > Eucalyptus > Eucalyptus decipiens. The sequence continues at coordinate 46,578,147 of CM024609.1, read as the reverse complement.
TCCCCTACTCAGCCCAACAGTTGCGGTCAAAATAAGATTTTACTATAGATAGGCATCAACAACCAATAGACTTTAAGCATATCAAATATGCCCTAGATAACAACCTATGCATGCAATTTTGCAACTTTTAATGCTTGAGTAACATAAAAAGTCAAAGGTCCCTGACAACAATTTTTTTATAATTGATATCCCTAATAACAGCTACCAACCAGTAAAAGACTAAGTTGCACTTCACCCGTCCAAAGAACTTTGAAAATTCAATTAGAGGGAAAACTTCTTTTTCAAATACTAAATAATTGTGAGCAGTTGTACTAAAAATATTTCAGAAAAGTTTCTGATCAATTTAGTGCGATGAGACTCTGAAATTAAACTGGTGTTTTACCCATGAATAGTTTGAAAGAAGCTGGTAAAGATCTTCTCTCTTTTGCATAGAATACACCAGATTTCTTCAAATGATACAAGCCCGGATCTATAATGATAGGTCTAGCTCGTTCAACCCTGCAAGCTTGTACAAGAATTTTCATCAGGAAAAGTGACTGAAGATGTCCAAATTCAAAAACGTACAACACAAAAAGGAACAATACTACTGGCATGACTTTCTCACTCTTTATAGCCGAGGGCACCACTGTGCTCAAGGAAATTTAGATCCCTAGGCAAGTATGAGAAAATGTGCAAGAGATCTGGAATTAAAAACATATAAAAAGAAAATAGTCAAGCTTCCATCCAAATTTCATACTTACTCCAACCCTATTTTGTACAGAAGCAATATTAGACAAATGATAAATCATGATTACCACGGACTGCACCCTAGCAGAGAGTTAATAATAATAAGGAATACTGTAGAATGTTATGGGACTGAAGCTTTTGCACAGTGATATTTTGTGTCCTTACAAAAGGTTTGGCCATGCAACTATGGATTTAAAAACGCTCAATCTAGAAAGCAAGCTCTTCTTGTTACCATAAATCTGCTGGAAAGTGAACTAAGAGTTCTATGATATCTGGTGCCATCTCCATGTAACTTACTAATCTCATAGAACATTACGGGCATGATTTAATACCACATAAATCATACTGAGAAAGGACTAAGTTAGGTAATACTCATCATCGGTAACTTATTAGAAGTCAAGATTCAAATTAGCCACCATGACTAGTGTGAGGTCCTTGAATAGGTGCATCAAGCTTGGCATGGGCTGCGGCCTTGAGTTCGTGCCGAGCGTCAATCATGAGCATGGGGTGGCCGTGCTTGGGCAGGGCAATGGATGATCAGTAATAAATCAATGGCATTTCAGAGGGATCGATCCATGCAAATTGGAATCACAGAGCTTCATCAAAGCACAGGTTGCTGTTCTTAGATGATCCAAATGCAAAGGGGACTGGTTCAGGAACAAAATGCACAAGCACGGTGCTAGTGCATAATATAGGCAAAAGGAATTAGCATTTATATAGACTTGCATTGGCTAGGGGTTCATGATGATCAAGTCTTGAGCATGGATGGACCAACTTGGAGGATTGACATGGGCAACACACTATATGGATTGGATGCTCATGCTCTGTCTAGCGTTCATGCATGAGTTATGCCAACAGGTGGACTGGTCATGTGAACCAGACACGTGGTGCAAGTGCAAGTGCAAGTTAGTGGGTCATGTGATCAGGCTATATGAGGAGGCAATCTAGGAGATGACCAATGAGCATGTGTGTGAGCCAGTGAACAAGCAGTGTGCCTGAGTGTGCCAGCGTGTACCCAAAGTTGCAACTCAGTCAGATGTGTGTCCATGAGCGCCAAAGGCAGTTGCTTAATGTTGCAAAGGTCTGCTGGACAGGTTCCGGGGCAGTTAATTGCAGATAAGGCCTGGAAAATCCAGGGGGATTGGTCTAAAGCAAAGTTGGTAACCAAAGGACACTTGTAATAATCCGAGTAGCATATTGCAACCACTTGTCCCTTGTGTATATCTTGAGTCTGTCTGGGTGTATCCAGATCAGAAACTGTAATTTCCGTGAGTTTGTAATGAGTCTGAGAGGCTCAGACATGTCGTGTTGTGTGAGTTTGAATCAATAAGATTGTTGGAAGGTTTCAGCATCTCTTGTGCATTTCAGTCCCTCAGTGTGTGTGTGCGTCTGGGCTATTCCTAACCTTGTGCTCAATTCTGACTTGTCCAATGAGTGTTTCTATGTGTTTGGAACGTGAACAACCCTTGAAAGTGACCAGGTTTTCACAAGCATGAGAAAGTGTTTGTGACTTGGTCACCAGCTTGATCGGGTGTGCGATGTGACCAGGGCATCCTGGCCTGGTTTGCAGGCACGGGTGCTGTGAACATGACAGAGGGGAAGCCGTGACCATGTATGCTTGCATTGGATCATGCTACGCGTGGCCTGACTTGTGGGATTGTGGTTGTGATGTGGCCTGGCCAAGGCGTGGTGTGCTTGACAGCATCACAGGGCAGAGAATTTGGCAGTCAAAATCGACCTCATGATAACTAGCACACTTCATGCAATAGAAGACAGAATGGTTCCACATGTGAGTGATAAAAGTCGCCACTATACATCTGATTAAGTAGAGATATAACAATTCGTCTCTATCACCCCTTCTCCAGTCCATGCCCATGAAAAATAGAGATCCACACACAGAAGTGACGACAAATAAAAGAGTCAAGACTGTTTGGAAATTATTCCAACATCTAGCATAAAAACTTAATGATGAATACTCCAACTTGCACCCACATTCAAGAGGCACACCTTCATTCAGCCATCTCTAAATCAAGCATTACCAAACGGGCAATCCTTTGCACAAATAGAAGATATGCTGAACAACTTGCAGAGGCCCAGCACCAGCTACTTCTTTTGAGCTTTTATTTTAATTTTTCAAGTTACACACTGTTTAGACAATTCACATATTAAAGCAGGCAATTCAAGAGTGTATATTAGGTAGTTGATAGCTCCAACTCCCCCATTATCTCTTCCCCACTCCCCCAATAAAGAAAAGGAATAAAAAAACCCAACCCCCTCCCCTGTCTTCCACGCCATTGCATTCCCACCATCAATGGCCCTTGTAAGGCTTCTAATGTACACAGGTTTCAATTTTCACTCCTTCATAGAATGGTTGCTTGGACAATCTAACTCCATAGCGGGCCAAGAAAATAAAATGTTGGCTGTATGCATAATCTAGGACATGAATAATATAAATGACTCCTCATAATAATGGCAAGCTGGACAACTCACACCTTAAAATTATTTAGATTGGTTGGTAAAAAAAACCTAACAATGCCATAAAGTCCATACCTTGCAATTAGCTAGTCACTTCAAACTTCATTCCTGTGGCTGAATCGATAGTGAAATTTGATGTTTTTGAAGTTCAAAACAAGACTAGGATTGAATTAGACCTGTTTTCCGTCTCTACTTCTCCTCATTCCTCCGCACACATAACAGACACTGAAAAACTCCACCCCTTAAGTCTTCACATTGCAGAAATGATGGATTAAAATTCACTACTACAGATGTTTAGTGAGCTCAATTTCACTTGGATTTAAAGGTTTAACCAACAAAAGAATTCTGCAACAGAATGTAATCCACATAAAACAGGATTGCGTCAAAGCAGTCATCGTGAACGAGAAATCTCAGTAAATGATCGGCTCGCGTAAGGGAAAATAACAAACCAACCATCTTGCGGCATGAGAGGATAATCCGAAGCGCTCAGATTGATGAACCAGTCCCAATCCTTGGCCCGCTTCAACAGGACCGCGATCGCGCGCAGCGTGGAAGCGATCATCGTCGGGCCCTGCGCCGTGACCAAGTCCGCATCCCCGATCACCATCACGTTCCCGAACTCCCTCACCACGCCCTCCGACTTCACATACCTCGCGAGCTCGAGCCGCTCGCCCTCAGGCGCCTCGAGATCCAGGTGGATCAGGTAATAGTTCCTCGGGTGGTACACCGCCTGAAGGAGGCGCTTCACGCGGGCGCCGTCGTCCTTCGTGCCGGTTATCAAGTACGCGAGCCTCGGCAACCGCGGAGCTCCGAGGACGAGCCCCGCCGGAGAAGCCGGAGGCGGGCGGCGGGAACTTGGCGTTGATGAGGGAGAGGGAGAGGAAGAGGAGGAGGGAGAGGGCGGAGGTGATGAGCAGCGGGGCGAGCCATTTGCGGTCGAGCAAGGGAGGAATGTGGCTCCTTTTCATGGCGGTTTCAGCGAGATCAGGGCTCGGACATGAGGGTTCGACGCTTCGAAAACTGTCGACTGAAGAGCGGTTTTACGTTGTCGCCGTCGTCGTGTTCAGCTTTTTCGGTTTGGTAGGGAACGTGCGTCGGGCGTGCGGTGATGTGTCGTTGTCGAAGTGCGCTCGCAAGGCTGGAATTAGGAATTAATTAGGAAGAGGGCGGGACCAGCCGAGGAACCTGCATTAAAGAAGGAAGAGTCATAAAAATTGCCTGCTGAAGCCTGGTTACATCAGACAAATCCTTCCGTCCTTTACTAGCCGTTCGATGGATTCGTCTTCCGAAGGATAACTAAACTCCTAAAGCATGCCCTCTACTGATGTCCGACGATTTAATCTAACTCAAAGGAGAGGGAAGCGGTGAGAAGAAGAGGAAAGTAGGTGTGGTTACTAACGAAGAAGATTTGAGTGATGGAGGAAATGTTTATTGTTATGAAAATAACCACTACCAAATATCTCGGGAGAGGATAATGGATAAATTTACTTCTAAATTATAATCTCTTCTATTAGATCAAGTTACTCATAATAATAATAATTGGATTGAGAAACTCAATGTTCACTAGGAAAAAAATGTTAAAATAAATACGCAAATCGATAGGAGATGAAACTATTCTTAAATATAAGAAAATTGTGACCTTTAGATGAGAGGACTTTTGTTTCATTGACCCAAAGAAAAAACACATTCGGTAGACTTTCTCGTTTATAAATTTTCTTACAAATAAAGAAAGCTAAAGACAACAAAATGTACGTTGCTTCCCACGTTTTCATGTTGGATTTAGAAGCAAATTGAAACTTAATGACTAATTTTCCATGATTTGTTGACGGTGTAGCTTGATTAGGATAAGAAGAAAAAAAAAGGCAAAATGGGTAAATCCCAAACAATAAATCAAACAGATCAACAGAAAAGTATTTTGACAATGAAACGCACACAATCCACTTAGCGAATCATCAAGATCATGATGGAAATCATGGAAGCAAGATTAACAAGATAACCAAGCGATCACTAATCACATTATTAAATCAGAAATTGCCATTGGAAGCATATGAAGGGCAGTACAATGCTCCTCCTTTTTTCTTTTTTCTTTTTTCTAAGTACACCCGAATATGTGTACAGATCATAAAATTCATGTGCCTTTGATCCTGATGATCATCTGCCCTAAGTTCAGCCACTCAATACCAAGTTCAAATAGATTCACGTAAGCTCTCTTTGACTGGCATATCTCCAGTCCAGAAGATCTAGACTCCAAGGTGAACATAACAAATTTTGTAAATATCGCCCCGATGTTGAAGATAAAGGCAATATGGTTTACTAACTCTTGATCACCGAGGGTTGGGGAAAAGGACGTGTTTTAAACTACATTAAAGTCATCTGTGTCAATGAAACATTGACTCAGCTCATGATTCCGGATGTTACTGTTAGACAAAAGGACACTTTCAAGTTGAAATATCCCGTTGATTGAATGTTCTAATTTACTGACTGTTAACTTGTGTTGTGACAACATACAATTCTGCAGCTTGCTACTTCCATGAGAATTGAGATCACTTGCTCTGCTTGGATGCAACCGTGCGCTGGACAGTGGAAACACCGTCGACAAACTTCGTACGGAAAAGGACGTTAGCATTATTGAACATCCCTTCCTTCAAAGAAACAACGATAAACTGCAATATAGAAACACCAAAATCAAGACAGGTTGCAGAGACTAAACAGCGATGGCAATGATATCTGCTGCAATAGGAGCTGCATTAATTGTCAGAAGTACATTATGCTCTGTGAATAAGTTTTCTTTCTATTTATTTGTCTTACTGGACAAAAGGCTATGTTGCAGAGCCCATGTAGTGGACCTGATTAAATAGAAAGAGGCCTGATTTTTATATATAAACACTTTTAACAATGCCATACAATTCTGCAAAGTGTTCTGTTATTTTCACGCTTGATCCAAAACTCAGTTCCTATTGACAATCGGTTCCAATTGGCAATCTAAGCTTTTTGTCTGTAATCTCCATTATTCCCTCTGAATTGGTGGCCCGAGTTCAATCATTGATCTTGACAAACAAATTTAATATGCACGCCTTACACCCCTTCCTACGACAAAATCTGAATCTACCAGCAAATACTTAAGTTTCACTTAGAGGAGTAATGGCATAGTAAGTGAAACCTGTGGTGTTATGCTATAAATATCAACGCTTGTGGCTATTTTTACGTATAATAAATGCAGATAAAATTTATCAATGCGATTCTCTTCAGATTTTCACCAAGACACCAGACTGAACCTGCAATTCCCCATATCATCTAAGCCACCTATAATGAGTATTCAGGTTATCCTCATGATTCTCATGCACGTTATGCATGTCTTTTGCCAAGAAGTTTATGTACCTGGGAATGAGGAAAGTGAGTTTTAATCATCCTTCCTATGTTCTGCGTGTGACTTAAATCAAGTGCCGCATCAACCTGTCAGGTATCATCATTTGCTGATCATCAACAAAAAAAGAGACCTAATGCATATGAATCGCATCTTCTAACAAAAAATCATACCTCATCTAGTATATACAAAGGAGCTGGTTTGAAGAGAAGCAGTGCAAGGATTAGAGAAAGAGCGAGTAAAGATCGCTGCCCTCCACTCAGTTCTGATAGTGACTGCTTCCAGACACCTCCAAATGCAACACGAACCTCAAGCCCATCTAAGAAGTTGCATCCTTCCGGAGGCTCGAGTTTTGCTGATGTGCCAGGTAACAGGGTAGAAAATATTGATCCAAAGTCACTGAGAAGGAAATGTTGACAAAAAATCAGGAACATTAAGAGAATTAGATATATCTGAAAAAAAAAAAACTAAGGAAAGCACACAAGCAGCATGAAAGAACTTACTTGTTAACCTTAACCCAAGTAACTTTTAGTGTTTCCTTCTTCTTCTCATCTAGTTCTTCAATAACCTTCTTTATCTTTGATTTATCATTCTGCCAAGGCCAGCTACAACATATTAGAGTAAGAAGTCCAAAACAGAAGCCTAATCTGGCAGATAGAAAGCAACTGACCTCAATAATGTTCTTCTTGGACGTCAACCCATTATATTCATCTTCTGCTTTCTCAAACATTGCCATAACTTTCTTGTTTACTCTTTTCTCAAGCCTTCAGCAACCAAAAGATGCATATGCAATCAATTTTGAACTCATAGCATATGAGAAAAACTTACGTTTCTAATAAAGAAAAGAAACGCAATTGCAAAGAATAGAAAAACTTGATTAAGAGTACAAAGTGAATAACTCACCCAGACTGTTCAGCTTGTAATTTTTCCAGTTCCTCGCTTGCTTTGTATGGATCACGAGAAGCAAAATCATAATCAGTTCCACTTCTTCCAAAAAGCTGCCTCTCAGAAGCAATCCAGGCGTGCTTCTCAATCATTTTTTCCACCTTCAAAGAACAATCTTTCTGTTCCGTTTCCATACGTTTTACCTGATAAAGAGAGTGAAAGACGAACTCTTTAGTATCCACAATGGTTGATTTTTAGTCCAAGAGAAGCCGTTTGTACTTTACCTCATTTTCCATCTTCTTCTTCTCAAGATTTGTCTCACTAAGTGCAGCTTGAAGCCTTTGCTGCTCCTTAACAAAGCAACTTATCTGAGTATCACATTCCTTCAGCTTCTGTCGGATTTGATTGAGCTCTGCCTGGGCCTGTTCATGAGTCTTCCTTATAGAAGCAACCTGCAGAAGAAGATATAAGTTGCCATTCTAAACAGCTATAGAATTTCCAGAAAGTATTCTTTTGTTACCTTGGATTTCTGTTCCTCTACATCAGAAGCTATAGCATTGATTTGACTTTGTAAAGAAGCTAGTTCACCTTCCAAAGAAGCACGTTCCTGTACGACTGCTTCCATTTTCATGATGAGCCTCTCCTTTTCATTTTCATGCCCCTATTAACAGGCATGGTCAAAGAGGAAGCATTCAATCCCCAAACTAGGAGGAACAAGAAGAGTCCATATTATTGATCAAAATGTTGATAGCTTCATTGTCACATTATCTCGTCCAATTAACACTACAATTGCATACAAAATCCTATGCAATCTAGAAACAATCAATGATAGAATACCGAGCCATCACAGGTAAGCTCATGCCTGGAATTTCATGAATCCATAGTGTGAGGGTCAAAAAATCTAGCCCACCTTTAAATCCTTTGACACCAGTTGCATCTGGGTTTTATTGCTTTGATACTATTTTGCAAGTCCTTGAGTCTGCCTTCCCGATTATTTGAATGCTCTTTAATAGATTTCTCAAGCGATGACACTGTAGCAACACAGTTCTCATACAATATTTGCTTTTCTTTGGCTGCAGACTTTGATTCTTCAAGGTCCTGCTCAATCTTCTTCACTAATTCACCAAGCTACAATGCACATAAGAATCACAGTTAAAAACATTAGAAATATAGGTTTCATCCTTCTTTTGCTTTGATCGGAGATATAGGTTTCATATTACAAATAACAATATTATTTCCACAGAAAGCAGAGGAAAGAACCTTATGATGCTGATTCTGCTCAGCCCTGCTCTTAAATAAAGAAAGGTCATACGACTTCAGCTCTAACTGTGATTTGAGATCCAGGAACTTCTTTTGAAGGGCGACAGCTCAGCAATCTGTCGTTAATGTTAGATAATGAGAAAAGCTAAAATGTGCGACCATCAGATAATTGGGTTATAAGCACAGCTAAAAGCCATGGAAAGAAGAAAGCAGAATGGTACGTATTGAATCATCAATACAATATCTGCTCCCATAAAATAGTGCTATCTAATTGAAATTCCATGATTACTGCAGATTTTATGACATTTCTCACATTTTTACTGGATTTCCCCAGTTCAAGGACAAGTTGGACCATTATGAGGTTTCAGAATCCCAAAAAATAATCTCTTCCAATTATTCAAATGTCAGTTTTGCCCTAACATTACAAACCCTTAACAATTAAAAATGTTACACATAGTAATTGTCTGCTATCTTTATGTAGAAATGCAAAAGAGGTATGCAATGTCTACCTTGGCTTCGATTGCCGATAGTCTATTCTGATGTATAGCAAGTTTTGACTCGGCCTCTGCCAAATCACGAAGTTGCCTCAACAGGTCACCTCCGCCCCTGCACCGTGCAATGACATTTAGCATGCGACAGCTCTCTTCCAAAAAGAATAACACCGCATGTTTGACCATTGTAACAGAAACAGCATCCATGCACAATAAATAACGAAAAAAAGGAGACAAGGAAGTTACTTGCGGCTTCCACCAGTTAAAAGACCGCTTGGCTGAAATATATCACCTTCAAGAGTGACACTTGGAGTATGAATCTCCCTATGGAAAGCGACCTGTGAAGCACGCAACATGTAAAGATCATAATCTGAGTATCCTACAATAGACAACATTAACAGTATTACCAATGACAATTGTCACATCGTAAAATGTTTCAGGAATTACATCAGGCTAAGAACCTAAACCAATGTTTCTTGCAGGGAAGTACAGTGTACTGACTACCAAGTAAAGAAGAGGAAACTCTACCAGGACAACATTTTCATAGTTCACTTATGCCTATTCAGGTAGGATATGTGATGCTGTATCACAGACTAATGAGCACCTCAAGTCACTTACACTTAAAGCAAAGCCCAATAAAGGAAAAGTCAAAAATGAATTTAAGGCACCAGCTTTCTATATTCATTAGAGTTAGCAGTCATATATTTGATGAACAAATCGGGGGTCCATTTCATGAAACCACAGCAAAACTAACAACACCTAAATTATATTTCTTCTACTTGAACCATGGTCAGAATACATCTAGAAAACATATTTGAAAAGAATGATGCCTGCCTTCACACATTATGTTCTAGAAACTTACATGAAAGGACAATGACAACTCAATGAGGCATCAAAAAATAATCAAATTCATTGTGCCTTTCATATTGGGTTGCCATAATATACCTCTTTTGCAGCATCCATTGTTTTGCAGACAAAACTTGATCCAAAAACATATTCCATTGCGCTCTGCAATAAAAATCAATGACCTTAAGGCAACTGATGAATTGCCATAAATAAAACCCTCTTGATAACAATTGACAGATCAAACTCATTAAAGAAATTGACAGTCTATAATGACCATGTGCATAAGCACCTTCAATTCTTTGTCATAATCAACTAATGAAAGTGCCAGTTCTGCATTCTCCTTGCCAACCTGAAAATGCAGAATATATCTTTGTTAATAACCTAAAGACATACATAAATACCTTGACAGATAAGCTTGTACTGCATAAGTTATCTTCAAACAGTGACTGACCACTCTGGCAGCAGCATGCCGAACACTAGGAGACACCACATTGGGCTGGATTTTATTTAAAGGTATGAAAGTTACTCTTCTTTGAAGATTTCCATTTTGTAGCAGTTGTTTTCCAGTATTTTCCGTATCAATGACAACATTATACAACTTTCCACCAGCTGCAGCCTGCAAACATTCCGACATGTGAATTTATTCGTACGTTATGTAAATCTGGGAACTTCAGAACAAGACACCACTATACTATTATACAGCTCCCACCTCTAAGGCAGTCATTGTTGAGCTATCCTTCACTTTGAATAGTCTTGAAACCACACCTTTCACTTTTGATCGATCGAAATTCTTGAGGGGATCGCGATAAGTAAAATTAACATTTGCTAACTGTGCTGAAAGAATCCGTATGTCTTCTTTCAACTTTTGCACCATCTCCAACTCTAGCGCACGATCCTGGAAGTCATTGACAGTCAAAAGAAGAGATGGAGGAGACACATTTCAAGATGATGCTGAAGGAAAACACAGAACTAGTAAGAAGAATCCACAGACCTTTTGAAGAGCTTCCATCTCCCCCTCCTTAAAAGGAACAGATTCTAATGCTTTTTGAACATTTTCAACATCTCTTATTCTACTATTAAGTTCATTCTCTACAGTAACAGCTTCCTCATGCATTGACAACAGTTGCTTCCTTTTCTCCTTCAGCTCTCTTTCCCAATGGGCTATCTTTGTTTTCAACTGCTTCAGTTCTGTATCGGCCCTTCCAACTGCTATTTTAGCATCACCTAGCTGGTCCTCAAGGCACTTTTCCTCATTTCCACTGCTCTTTCCAGCAAGGATGCCCTATTCATGGTAATTACACTTGGCACATCATAATTTATGACTGCAGAGAGTGGACATCCACATGCATGTCGGCATCCAAATATAAAAATTACCAACTAATTACCTGGTAATCACTTTCTTTCTCATTCAAAGTCTTCAAGAGTTCCTCGTGTTTGCTCCTAAGACCTACTGTCCCTTCTTCAGCTCTTTTGACAGCAGAGGCACTCTCTTCCACAGAACGCTTTAGATCTTCTATGTTGCTAAGAATCTAGTACATCAGGAAGTAAATAGTAAAGATCACAAAAGGAAAAAAGTCCACCCGCCAATAATGTGAGAAAAAGCTCATTTTTGCAAGTAGGCACAGCTACAAAATGGCAACTAGAAAAAACAAAGACTTTGCATCAGCAACCATATACCTTATCAGAATTCTTTTTCTCAGTCTCAAGGTTGTCGTTTTTGTTATTAAGAATGGACACTTCCCTCACGAGATCTCGAGCAAGAGCATCTACTTTGTCAGACAACGTCTTTACCTCCCCACCCATACTGGCTTCCTTCTGTGCAGTTAAATCAGAAATCTTCTTCTCCAATTCTTGTGCTTCCACTTGCATCTTCACTTTATTTTCGTCTAGCTCAGAGATTTTGGCCTGTATCTGCTCCACACCGGAGACCGCATTTTCCTTTATCTTCTCAGCTTGAACATAATCATAAGCGATGCAGAACCTTTTAAGTCGATCTAACTCTGCATTCCCGTTTGCCCATTGCATGTACTGCATACGTTCTTTCCTCAACTTCTCCAAGGCAGGCAAAATTTCTTGGTCAAGAAGCTTATTTATCTCATCAACCTTGATCTGCTTCTTCTCCAGCGTTTTTAGCGCAGCCTCTTTCTTCGTCTCATACATTCTGGTACCTGCTGCCTCCTCAAGCATGGACAAAATCTCAGGTGGCTTCATATTTAGTACCTTAGTGATGCGCCCTTGCATGATGAGGAAGTGTGGGTTGTTGACATTGAGCTGTACCGAGTGAAAGAGGTTCTGGACCTGACTAGGTTGGGCAAGCTTTCCATTTATCAAATACTTATTCCTTCCGCCGACAACAATCTGCAGAACAGGATAACTTATACGCTCAAAAATCCTATAGATACTCACTCGTCTTAATTATATGTAGAGGATGGGGCACACTTCAATATCAAATTTCTCAAAGATTGTCAATAAAAGCATGGGTCAGCATGATGTGATTGACTGATGCTTTTATTTTGTTTTCTTGATCAAAATAGCTCACTCCAAATTGAAAGAACAACCAGATAATAGAGAAAACAAGACTTAACCCCATCAAATTCGCTACCCACACAAGACTTAACACCATCAAATTCGCCTCTAAACTACCCACACAAGACCTTACACCATCAAATTCACCTCTAAACTACCCACTGCAACTCACAGTTTTTCCTCCATTTTGAGACAATGGCTCAAGTCTTCAGCTAAACCTCTGGTAGCCCAGTTTCAATGTAACAAGGCATCCCATTCCTGAATTTCATCTACAAACGGTCTTATACACTGCATAATTATGTGAAAGCCACTGCCAATCCACCTAAGGCAAGGAGTAGTAAGCGCTTTCTGAACAAAAAAGCGAATTTCCACGACCACCACGCACCTGCCGCGTCACAGTCATCTCGGAGTGGTCCTCGTATCCCAGCGGGCTCCGGCTCCGGTCCGAATTATCGAACACGATGGAGACGGTGGCCTTCGTAATCCCGGCCTGGCCTTGCTTGTAGACGAGCTCCTGCAGGTTCGCGGCCCGGACCTGCTGCAGGTTGGTGATGCCCAGCACGAAGCAGATGGAGTCGAGGATGTTGGACTTGCCGGAGCCGTTGAGGCCGGTGATGGCGTTGAAGAAGGGGTCGAACCCCGGGACGATGGTCCGGGTGGCGTAGGATTTGAAGCCCTCCAGGCAGATCTCCTTGATGTGCATGGCGCTGGATTCGATTCGATTCGATTCTACGGGGAAGAAAGGAACGGGGCGGGACGAAAGCCCTTGTAGCTGGGAGCGATCGGAATGAGAGGGACGGCGAGAACGTCAGGAATCGGCCACGGAAGAGCGATTTTGGAAGAAACGATCGGATTTTTCCCACCGGGATTTGAGGAGGTCGGAGAGAATCGGAGGAACTCCGGGGAGATTGCGACTCGGAATTTGCGAGAGGAGAACTGGAGCGGCAAAAGGGCGGGAAGTTGCCTTCCTTTTTGGCGTTTTGAGTCGTTTTGAAAGGGGGCGGAGCGGGCTGTCTACGTGTCTTTCTTCTTCTATTTTATTTAATTTTTTTCCGTTGGGGGCGGGAATATTGCCAATACGCCCTCGGAATGGACGGAACTTCTGAATTTGTGCCTTAAATTTAAGTTTGTCTTAATTTAACCCCTGAATCAATTAAACTTGCTTTCGATATAGCCCAATCTAATACTACTACTTCGAACCGTTTTCTTTTGTGTGTTTTTGCTGCGGTTGAACAGATATTTTCAAGTTTGGGGAAGATATGGACTAGAATCCAATGCCTTCAATTTAACTGGGAAAGAGTGTTTAAAAAAGTCTTAAATCTTTTGTATTTGTACTAATTTAATCCTAAACATTTTTACTTAATGCCAATTCATTTTTTTTAGCTAATTTTGGTCAGATTTTGCTGACTAAGCACCGACCTGCTGATGTGGCACATCGGCGTTGATGTTGATAATTTTTAATAATATTTTAATATTATTGAATTTTATTTTTTATTTTTTATTTTTTATTTTTTATTTTTTACTTCTCCTCCTTATTCCTCCAACCAGTCACCGAACCTCGGCAATCGACTAGAGGCGACGGGTGACAAGATCAATGTCGACCTCACCGGCCACTAGCTAGGCTCATCTTTGTCCAATCTGGCGAGGTTGAGCCTCGCTAGCCCAATGTGAGGCCACCCTCACAGCCTAAGTTGCCTCGAGCTGGCCTTGTGCCAAGATTCGACAAGGGCAAGCCTCGCTAATGGCCGGCAGGGTTGACTAGCCTCGCCCATGGCGGGCAGGCTTGACCCTTGCTAGCTTAGCGCGAGGCCACCCTCACGACCATTGGCAAGGGCTCGAGCTTTGTCGGCCGTCGCCTCGGCTGGTCATCAAGAGTAAGGAGGAGGAGAATAAAAAAGTAAAAAGAATAAAATAAAAAATTCAAAAATATTAAAATATTATTAAAAATTGTCAACATGAGCGATGATCGTGTCACGTTAGTCGACCGGCGCCCAATCAGCAAAATCTGACCAAAACCAATCAGAAATGATTGAATTGGCACAAAGTAAAAAAATTCAAGACTAAATTGGTACAAATACAAAAGGTTTAGGACTTTTTTAACAATTTTCTAGATTTAATCGCTTCATGGTCCAAACACATATGGTGGAATATATTTTGATTTAATTATTTGCATTTGTGGCTTTGTCAGATAATTGAGCAACGTTGGTTAAGATTAAATTATCAAACTCAACTTTAGTTCATGCGCCATATGGTTGACCTACAAATGTGAATCGAAATTTGTAAATTAGCACGATAAAAGTGCATTGTTCTAATACATCGTCATTTCATGAGTTCCAATTATTAACTCGGGAGATCTATATATAATGGGGTCATGCAATTATCAAATTATTTAGGACAACAAGAGTAACCTAGCAGAAAAGCGTTTGATGCAAATTTTATTTATTCACACTGTTGAAAGCAAACCTATATAAATTACTATGTAAAGCCCCTGATGCTCTCCAGTGTGATTGAAATTAATCAAACGCTATCAGTTGCTAAATAACAGGATTGAAATAAACAGTTTCATTGTTGTTGGCAATAACCTATTTTTCTTCTACCTCGTTTCTCTTGCATTGCATGAAGCGAAATAAGAAGATACGAAACCATTCCAGCTATCTACGACTCAGTGAAACAAATTAGAAGCTATCTACGACACGTTTCTCTCCAGTGTGATTGAAATTAATCAAACACTATCAGTTACTAATTCACAATGCTCGCTCTTCCGGCATTAGAAGCTCAAGAGAAGATATGCAAGTGAAAATATGCTATCACCACGCATGCTTATTACCATTGGCTTCCAGAGTAGGGTTTATTTACCTGGTCATTTTCTTGTGCAAGTGATGATTGCATATTCTTAAGTGAGTCTTATTATAGATTTGGAACACTCCAATTTGGAAACAGCATTAGAAAGCCATCATATAAACCACTTCACATGACAGCCGATTTAATCCTAGACTTTTTTACGTTGTGTCAATTCAATCCTTTCCGGCCAATTTTGACCGGACTTTGCTAACTGGACGCCAGCCGATTAACGTGGCCTAATCGGCTCTGATGTTGACAACTTTAATATTTTAATATTTTTGAATTTTTTTTTCTCTCTTCTTCCTCGAGCGTCGCCGGACCTCGAGGACCGACCAGAGGTGACGGCCGGCAAGGGCGACCTCGCGGCTGGGCAATGAGGTTGGCCCTCGTCGGATCGGCGAGGGTCGAGCCATGGGCAAGGCTTGACCATGGCTCAACCTCGCCAAATTCGGCGAGGGCAAGCCCCACCAGCCTGGCGCGAGGCCAGCTCTCCCCGCTCCATTCCCCGATCCCAATCTCACCCTAGAAATTTCCTCCCTCCACTTGTTGTCGTCATCTCTAGGGTTTTACGGGAGCTCGAGGGTGTCCTCGGTCGCGCGACTACAGCCCCGAATTTTTGCCTTGTTTCCCCCGTGGCGACCATTCGTCAGGCGAGGCTCGACCCTTGCTAGATCCGGCGAGGGCGAGCCTTGCCGCCCAACACGAGGCCGCCCTCGTGGCCACTAGTGAGGTGGCCGACAAGGTCAACCTTGACCTCGCGGCCATCGCCTCTAGCTAGTCGCCGAGGTCAGAGACCGGCTAGAGGAAGAAGAGGGAAGAAAAAAAGAAAAGAAAAGAAATTCAAAAATATTAAAATATTATTAAAATTGCCTACTTATTTGGCCGACATCCAGTCAGCAAAATCCGCCAAAATCGACTGAAAAAAAGGACTGAATTGGCAACGTAAAAAGGTTTAAAACTAAATCGACACAAAGACAAAAGGTTTAGGACTTTTTTTGCACTTTTTCCCATAATAAAACTTATTTTTAAGCCAAAGACCCTAATCTAAATCAGCGACGAAGGCGTGTCTGTCAATAAGAATCAAACACTGATTTCAATCAAAAATCAAAATCTGGCATTACATATCATCTGACATCTATTAGAGGACGCAATTAGCCAATTACTAATTTACACATTGAGGTATGAACTTGCAAAACAAACAATGCACTTCCATATATGGAGGTATCATAAGAGCTCAGCTTAGGGGAAGGCCTTCCGGTTTGTTCGCCCCTTTGTCCGTGTGGTATTGAGAGAACCCCATGCTGAAAATTCTCCAGCTCCATCACTGAGTGTAACATCAACTCTCAGCTTCTCCGCACCACAAGCCCAGAAACTCCAAGATACCTACTGTAACCTGAGTCAGCTATCCACGTTGCCAGAATGTGTTCAGGTAACAAGTTCCCGTTCCATTGTGAATGTGTCTACCATCAATTATGTACAAGTAGTCACAGAAACTCAAGCATCAAAAGTTCCATTTCGGTCTCACTTCCTCTTCCTTCTCCGTCAGTTCTTGGTATTGATACCACTCTGCTCCAGCCTTGCCCACTGGCATAGGAGGTCTAACAAATATCTCGACAGGCCGGGGAACATGGACTAAAAGATGCAGTTCTTTGGGTGTTTCCTGCAAAGCTAACTCAGCATTTGCAAGTGACTTTTTCACCAGTTCAACACGTATCCACCCAAGACCTGATATAGCCACATCACAAGCAGGCCTGACAAGCAAGAAGGTAAATTTCAATAACCCTAAGTTTAAAAACGAAAGCAAACAATCTCGGTGACTTCTCACTGAGGGATCTCTCTCACAATAATAGTATCCTGTACTTGCCAAAAAAGATTCTAAAGAAAAAATAGTCATATGTTCAATATAACCATTCTTAGTCCTACACAGGTATTTAGTCCCTGCTTGAGCTCCACTAAATCTAAAGAACACACACCTGTCTATATCTTCAAACTTAATTAGCAACTGACGCTCTATTTCAAGGCCTTTCCAGTCGCATGCTCTGTCTTTACCAGTTGGAGGAGTCAAGAGTACTCCAACATTTTCCTGCAGTAATCAGTAAAATCATCCCCGTTGAGATTGCACGACATATGAGAAAATTGGTAAATGAATGCCCAAGACAGAGAACAAAAGAATTCTATCATCCAGGACTTCTCTACCAAAACAGTAGTTCCAACTGTAAAAAAAAATTGTCATTTTATCTCAACATACAGCTAAACTCTGCAGCTTGTATGCAACGTCAATGAGAAAATTGAATGAACCGCTATGATTCACTACCACAGACTACCATTTACTACAGAACTTTTACAGTCAGTTATGCTGCACTAATTCAACAAAGCATCCCAGACAGACTGCACTACCTCTGCAGTCAGGAAGAAAAACAATTGTAGTGAAGAAACAATAGCAACTAAAATAAGTAAAATACCTCCATAATAGATTCAATGAAGAAGGAGAAGGACAACCAGAAGAAAAGTCGCACAAAGAATTACCTGGTAAAAACTGTCTGCTTTGGCAGTGGGTACCATATGAATCTGTAAACCTCTGGGCCCATAAAATGTTAGATTTGTTTCTGGAAGAACCTAAACCGAACAAGACCAGATATGAGCTATATCCAGATATTATTGCATTGAAACAATGGGGTTGGGGTAAAATCAAATAAGAATAAAGTAGATGGTCAAAACCTTTATAATGTCAATCCTAACGAGGCCTCCCCAAAATACTGAGAACCCGTTTAAGCAACTGGGTTCAACACTGCTAGTCACCTGAGATACGTTGGGGAGCAAATCAGACATATAACAACGGATATAGTCTGCTATTACAAATACAACAAGGAAAAAGAGCATTTACCGGAAATTTTTGACCCCTAAGCCGATTTTGAGGAGCAAGAGCAGGTAGGTCTTCAGCATGAACAATTGCCGCTTGCCTATGGTGGAGATGTACTCCAGGTGTGTCATACAGCTTCTGTGGAAAGAAAAAATTTTAGCAGGGTCTTAGACACAGCCACACATGCATCCATGCATGCAGAGAGAGAGAGAGAATCTATAGATAGCATACTAACAAATCTTGCATACCGCTCCCCCTGGGAAAGCCTCAATTTGAATTGGCCCTAAGGTTGTTCCAGGGACAGCAGATTCCAGAGGTTTATATCTTGTAGCTGCTGCAGCAATAGGGTCTTTCTCTGCCATCAGCCCTGAAGTAAACATGAATAAACGGGTGGCAGAAAGAGAAGAACTAAGCAAAAAATGATAACAAAAGAGAACAAACATAAATATCATGAAAAAGGACTGAATTATAAGTCCATGCACAAAGTATGATGTGCAAAAGGGTATTATATCATTGAAAGACATATCAGGATCCTTATAGGACTAAAAATGCCAGCAACAAAAAAGGACAGCCATCTAGCAGTACAATCCTTGTGTATTATCAGAGGCACCAGCAATACACCTCACATTTTGCAACATCAAATCCTATATCAATTTGCTAAATGTCAAAAGCAATTGTAAACGCAACGGAAAAATGCCATCGAAGCCACCAAAGATTATTATCATCTTTAACAGTTAAATTACTTTGGAGATGATATATTATTTGGAAGACCTATTCTGATCAGCAGAGAAAGTACTTACTCAGTAAAGCACTGATAAATGCAGATTTACCTACGTTGGCTGAACCCTGTATTAACAACAAAAATTAAACTGCCAAATAAGTACCTCCAAAGACTAGATCTCCTGTTAAAGAAAATTAAAGACCTATGGGCCAAATGTTCATGACATGTCAATTTAGATGGATTGACCTTTCACCCTCAAGTTTTCTTATTGAAATTGAGAGTTGGGTAGGATATCAAAAATCAAGCAACAACATGAACCAAATCACCAGAATAAGGAAAAAAGAAAAGCATCATAAAGTTGAGTGTAAATGTTGAAGTTTCCCATAAAATTTATTTTCACCACACTTAAAGCCAGGTATAACAATTTTCTCGTCTAGACTCTCAAGATCTGATATCTTTGCAGTTGCTTACATCATTTGGCTTTTTCCTTCAAGCTGCAGATGGCATAATTAACTTTTTATAAGGACTCTTTTTCTTTAACTCCTATTTTCATAGGAGCATAGAATTCTTTCTTGAGTTCTATGGTATGGTGATCAAAGCCCATATGAACAGATACAAAAAGGTGATCCTTGCTGTAACCATGATGTTGCTTTTAGAGCTTAAGCTTCGAGCACTATTTTTTTCACCATATTATCACCTGGAATATGGACCTAAGCATGTCCTTAAACTGCTTCTGTTCTCGGAGTCAACCCCAACAGTAAAATGGGGTAATGATAACCGCGGGGGTCCGGACCACCCTTAATTCGGGTCCCCCGGCCTTGATTCCCGTGAAGCAAGGTCCACAACCAGTGAAATTGACCCGTTACAAAGGGTGCCTCACCTTTCTTGGCGTTCATTCTTAGACTCCCTTGTAACATTCTCAACAGCTATATAGTAAGAAATCAAGTTACATTGGAAGTCCATGATAGAATTTTATAGAAATGGCATTGCATGGGAATTGCTGCTGTCACTCGAGAAATGTTGTTGACACACATGGTATATTTTCTGTACCTACTAATAGTAAAGACATAGTTATCTGGAAAAATGGTTTCATTACTATGAACTTTGAATCCAGAATTTTACTGACCAGGATGTAAACGTCCCGTCCCTGCAATTGAGAATCAACATAAAGGAGTGAGAATCCATTATACAGATATACCGTGTTGCATAAGCTTCACTTCGGACATTTGGGTTAAAATAGTCTTCCCCGACAAATAATATCAAGAGATCTAGTATCAAAGGACAAAAAATTCCAATAAGAACAATGACTACATCATCCAGAGAAGTGCTTGGTAGAGGTGAATTAGAAGAACAGATTAAGACTTGGCTGTCTTTCCCCAATGTTAATAATGAATTTCAGTTAACCAAGTCATTAGAGTTCATTTAAGTTCAGCTCAAATCTCAATGTCAACGGCATATTTCGAAAGGCAAAGAGAACATTGACCCTGTTATCCGATAATCTAGCTAATAATATAACTTTGACTATCAAATGCAACAGCCTATCTTAAACACTATACAAGTTTTGAGCCAATTTCCTATGCTCTAGAGAGAGAGAGAGAGAGAGCAAAGAATTGGCATTACTGGGTGGCTGACAGCAGGGTGTAAACAAGAATCCGATTCAATTTTCAACAAATATTGTTCTCATAAGCTTAAGGATACTGCAGTGGATTTGGAACTTGAACATATAATGCAATCGTGTGAAAGAATCTATGTACTTGTGGCAACCTAGAGGGAAAACTCTTCTCATATGGGTCACATATATAAGGGACTTAATTCCAGGGACACAGTAAATTAGTAAGATTTGGGTGCCAAGTCTATCCACGTCCAAACCTTAGCAATACTGTCATGCTCTGGATGCATAACCTACTTGAGGGAAAATTTGTTATCAGATAGATAAGCACCTTTTTCTCCCTCTGGATTTCTGAAATGACTCCAGCAATGCCAGTCAATGACTTCGAACTAGTAAGATGAACACTGAGAACGCTGCAAGGCAAAAACACTCATGAGAAAACTATTCACAACAGTGATTTCAGCATACATATTAACAGCACTTAAATTCTCAGAAATTCAACCGAAAAAGTTTGGTTCCATATTGGACTGGCACATCCTCTTTAGTGGAAACTAAAGAGTAGCTAAGAACTTACTTGAGCTTTTTCTTTGTAGTAGCTTCAACAACCCAATCGCCAATACAGTTAAGATCAGACCCTTTAGGAAGTAGATCCACCTAGCAGGGTCAAAAACTGTTGACATGAGCAACTTAACTGGATTAATCATGTATAACATAGCAAGAGATAAATTATTGTTTTATTACCTTTGTTACAACCAATATGATGGGATTTGCACCAACAAGATCACGTACACGAGACAGAAAACTGCCATTGAAATCAACAATGTCAACCTGGGGCGATCATCAGAAGAAAAAAATGGAGTTACCCACCCACCAACAATAAGCAATACTTTTGTCTCACTTGATTGGCTCAAGACTGACCAAACAAATCGAGCAGGAAAATCCCAATCGGAACCAGGATTAGTTGTGGAGCTCTTGGTTGAATTCTGTGCAAAATGCCAGCACTTACCAATTTGATGATGAGAGCTTTCTCACGACGCAAGTGAGATAACTTGTCTCTCAGCTCTTCAGCAGTAACAAACTGCTTATCGCCAGAATAACCACCATTTCCACCAACAGCGGTTATCATGTGGCCATGAGACAGGAGCCGGCACCTCCGGCAGAGCACCGTCCTAAGCTGGTGGTGTTTCTTCTTCTGCATAATCATGTACAAGAAGTTCATTCCAACCAAACCAAAGACCTCGGCGCCCAAGTATGAGCACACTAAAGGCAAGTCGGAGAACTCGTCCTATGCTCCGAAAAACTCAAACGCTACTCTCACTTCTCGAGCAGACAAGCAAGCCGCGATTGCCAATTCGGGCTGAAATGAACCGGAGAATTCGCTCATGCATTAAACAAAGCGGCTGCGTCCGTACGATTTCGGAGCACGTACCAACTGGTAAGTGTCGGGGTCGACGTAACCCGGAGCATCCATTTCCGAGGTCTGGAGCGGCGCTCCGCAACCGTAGCAGGAAGCGACCGCGGAGCTAGCCTTCGGGAGCTTCTCCCTCTTCTTCTTCTTCTTCTCCGCCTCCGTCGGCTTAACCTCCTTTATCGCGAGCCTCGCGGCCTCGATGGACCGCTGGCGGAGGAGGAAGGTATCGCCGCGGGTCGGGGATGCGGCCCCGGTGCCTTCGGGTTCGGGTCCGGCGAGCTCGGGCGGGGAGACGAGGGGCCTGTGCGGCGGCGTGGATTTGCAGAGGACAGGACGAGGGGGAGACTTGCGAATGGTAAAGACTCTGGAATGGAGGTTGGTAAAATGGTGAGGGAGAGGGAGAGGGAGAGGAGAGATGAATGCGGAGAGGATTTTGGGCGCCATGGATTGACGAGTTGGAGGTTTCTCTGGGTTCTGCAAAGCCTCGGGGGGTTTATCGGCAGAAATAAAAAGGAAAAAAGAAAAAGGGAGGGGCTTTAGCTTTTCCTTTTCAGAATGGGTGTACAGTACAATGGGCTTACCATAATCTTGCCAATACAAGAAACTTGCGAGCTCTAGGAAGGATGCTATGCTAATTAAGGGAAAGTGTTATGCAATTAATTAAACGAAAGTAGGAAATTAGGGTCGGATCAATTGCCCCAAAATTTTGGTAATTCTTCCTTCATCGTGTTCAACTTACGATCCTAGCCCATGTGGTCGAGTTTGGCGATCGCACTTCTCACTTCTCCGGATCGATTAGTATAAAAATTGGCTCAGGGATTCAAACTCATTTTATTGGGTACGGCAATGCTAGAAATTTGGTGCACAGCAGTAAGAACTGTCGAAACACTACAACCCTTAAGAACGCAGTTCATCCAAGACTGCAGAAATCGAAGACGACACTGGTGAAGAATGAAAATAGCTTGAGAAGGAAAGACTAAAGACTAAAGAGTATCAATTAAGAATTTCTGGCCACCAATTGTAGAGTTCAGGACTCCCTATGACTGAATGAACAGCATTCTACATACAATCATGCATCTCGATGTACGCTCAGTAAATAAGTAAATCTACCAAGAAATGTTTTGGTTTACAGCAAGACCTTTGTATGAAAAACAAAACTGAAAAGGAACATGGAAATCTTGGCTGTAGACTATGACCCCGTTATACAAATGCCGCACTCTTGTATCAAAAATTTACTTTCAAACTAGTCCAAACTCACGCGCCGCATTTTACATACAAGATTTGCTGTTGGAAGATCTAGCTGGTTTGCTGCATCCGATTTCACAAGGTCTTTCAACTGATCTCTTGGGGTTGAAAAACACGTCTGGAAAGTAGCGAGCACGGCAGGTACTGGCATTGATAAGGCAGAAAGCACATTACTTAAGTACTCGATGTCAACTGACAGCTGTTGGGCTCCACGATCTGTCATATACTGTATTCCTCGCAATTGCTCCATGAAAAGGGCTGTGGCGCCTTCAGCAACCTTCCAACAACAAACAACAAGGATTCAGAAAGGGTGGATTCATAGCTGACTGTTAGGCTTAGTTACTTCTACTAGGGGACAAATAATGAGAGTATTTGAGAGAAAAGTGAGTCCAAGTCAGGGTTCTCAATAAGAATTACCTAAGTCAGGCCTTTCGATTCCTAGTAAAGAAGCCTGGACAGACTTTTCATTTGCTTTGTAACTAAGTGAAAACCAAGTTATAGTAAAATGCCGAACCACAATTCAAGTTGCCTAGGGTTTATCGCCTAAAAAGAGGGAAGCATAAAAAATCTCCTACTTCCTTATTTTGTCACCAATCAAATGGCCTATCTGATGTCCCAACAGGCACTTAGGTATCAATCCCTTGTTAATGTCCAAGACCCAGCTCTTTGTTCTATTTTTTTTTTTTTCCTTGTTTTATTTAACTAGCCAAGGATTCTTCCTATCCAGAATAAAACTGAAAAGACTTTGCGAGAATCACCTTGAACATCCATTCAGTTGCGAAGAACTGCGCTTCATCATTGCTTGCATCACCACTGGAGATGCCCTCTGCAAGTGGCTCCAACTGTTGGGGTAAAGTAAGAAGATATTCACCAATACTTGTCACATAGGGCTGTGGATATGAACTGAATGTTGGTAGATGAAAAGCACTTGGTTCTTCAACTGAGGACCATACTGGCAGCCGAGACACATCATAGAGCCGTTGTCTCACTTTAGATATAAGAACGTCATAGACAAGTTCATTGACTGTGTCAGCAAATGCCGCAACTCTCTGAGATGCACGTGGAAGTGCATGGAACCGAGGATCTTTCAACTAAAATGGAGAAAATAATTAAATCAGTAAACCCTCTAGAGCGAGACACAAGTTTATAAGGCGAAACCAAAATATAAAAGACATCAAAAGTTGCTACACCAAAAACAAGCAAAAGAGAGCACAAGTTTATGGAAGCAAACGCTAATCGACGGTCTAAAGGTTAAATAGAAAATTTTAGTGGGTGAAGGAAAGAACTGTTAAGCCACAGACTAGGCTTATTTACCTGATCTAAAAGGTTGAAAAGTTTCCGTGCTTTTTCAGGAAAATCAATGAGTCGAATGGCTGCAACATCAAAGGCAGCCCTACCAACCAAAGATCGTTCCTCATTCCCCCCATCATTAACCAAATGTGACTGGTTTTGGTCCAAACTTGAACCAAATACCGCAACAGACAAGCTAGTGCCCAGCCTAGCCAAAGTAGCTCTCAAGGAAGCTTCAAATACAGAAGATCTGCTAGTCAAACAATCTTCTACGGTGAGGATCTGCAAAGCTCCCTGGACAATGGACCACTCCTCCTCATTAGAGCTTGTTTCTACCTTCCTTGCACTTTGAGTCGCCTCTTTTTTGTCCAACCCTGTTTCTTTCTTTAAGCCACTCTCACCAGCAAGATCCACACCGCAGACAGCTCTTAATGATTTCAGTGTCTCTTGCAGAGAAGAAATGTATTGTAACATGATGTCATCAAGCGCAAGAATTAGCTCATCTGCCTCAGAACCACCAGTAAAGCTGATGCACCTTTCTACAGCTGCTTCAAGAACTACAATAACTTGGGGAATGGATTCCTCCATCCTCCTAACTGTCTCGCTGAGTTCAACTCCCTGGGCTCCCACACCACGAGTAACAGCTCCTCTTAAATCCACCCCAGATATCTCATTGGTAAGTATAGCACGTTCTAGCTGTCCATATCTGAAATACAACAACATCAAGGTGAAAAATATATATAGCCTAACCAATAAGCAATTCGCTGACAGAAAAGCTTCATCTGAGAGAGGAGGCATATGTGACGAAACATGAAGAGGCTTGGAATCCTTCTCTTTCTTCAGTTATTGATTTTAATGCATCTTGCATATTGACTCATGATTTGAACAATAATGACCCCAGATCAAAATATTGGATAGCCTAAATTAAAACAATCGTCACTAAACAACATGGACAAAATTCTGACAGCAAGATTAGACTACCAAATATGACCATGTAGAGCTGGCTCCAAAAGTAGAATGATCACTAGATCCATACATTTCACAACTCCCGTCACTAGAGGGGTAAAGTAAGATTTAACATAAGTTAGTCATGGATTACAAAGACAGGAAGTTATTGAGCTATGCAGGTAAATGCAGAGATGAAGTTCATCTTGGAGTGGATGGTGTCGCATTGGGATGTTCGTTCACTGATGATAATAAAGGATCCTTAAAATCTTAAAGCCACTTGTCATATTCCTTGCACAAGTCAAGGCGTGGCATGGACAGTGTTATGTGGAAGTTATTCTTCAAAAATGGTGAAAAACTGTCCCCGTACCTTTTAAAACCCTGTTTCTAAGTTTGAAAAGTCGAAAATAAATTCTTAAGTAGAATACTGACATGAGCGATCCTCAACATAAGTTTTATGAAATGACTGCCTAGAAACCATACTTTAGAGCTGAACTCAACTTCTTCTGGTGATTCCATTATATTAGTATTGGTCAAATTCAATACTACAAGGGAATTTCCTAAAACCCATAGTTAAAGCTTCTACACTGCAGATATGTACTCTCAGAAAGTTCACAAAATACAACAGCCTTCAATTCGATTGCTTACTTTTGTTTAAATGTCTCGTAAGGAAGGTAAACTGCCTTCAATGTATCCATCAGTACACGGAGATCTGACTCCGAAAACAGGTGCTGAATATTCCTGGCAAAAATCCCTGTTATATTGTGTAACTCAATCAGGGCCTCAAGATGCTTTGGTTGAATCTTTATAGCCTTTGGCATATCTCCAGACAAAATATCTAACAAACCTGTGGTCAGAAAAAGGATATTTTAAAAACAATGAGTAGAAAAAGAACCTGGGGCAGAAATAAAGGAATCAGAATTGTCAGTACAGAGTAGGTGGGACCATCCATGGGACAGACTGGAAGTTTGAAAGAACAAACCAATGGCCCAAACACTCCAAGTG
Source organism: Eucalyptus decipiens (assembly GCA_014182575.1). Classification (NCBI taxonomy): domain Eukaryota; kingdom Viridiplantae; phylum Streptophyta; class Magnoliopsida; order Myrtales; family Myrtaceae; genus Eucalyptus; species Eucalyptus decipiens. The sequence goes on along the minus strand of CM024609.1, from coordinate 46,551,647 downwards.
TTGTACAAGACAAACAAAAAGTCTTTTGAGAGTCATACTTTTCTTTTCTTGTCTGGTCTCAAACTGGATGTATCTTTATCACATAATGAAGACATAGACATGAATAGCTCTGTTGTGAATAAGCACAAAGAGCTTACCCTTGGAGAAAGCTTTTGTCTCAGGGACAACATCTCCAGTTGCAAAGTTGATTCGAGAAACGAAGGTTGCCCCCACGGCTGCCATTGTTTCCATTAGCAGCTTGGGAACGAGGCTCTTGTAATCACCAGGGAAAGCAATCATACACCTGCACATCAGAGCGAAACTAGTTGCTTAATATCCAAATATTGAAAATTAGTATTTTTTCAGTTGCAATAAACAGAAAAGACTAAACCACCAGTTGACTAGTGACTGGTAGAGCCACTTGGAGCTTTATCTTTCCTTTTTTATTTCGATCCATGCTGCTTTGGAGTATTAACCAGATTATTCGAGATGAAGAACAATTTAACCACACAAATAAGCAACTGACTGGAACAACATGTACTCCACAAGTAATCCTTTTTGAGCCCCAAAGCAGGAGAAAGAGCTATATCGGATACTGTAAGTAAGACTCAATCGAGTAGCAAAAATTTGCCTCACATTCTTGAGCAGAGGAGAGAAGAATCTTACAGGGTAGCCTCCTGTACAAATAAAGTATCTTGGGAGGAAAAAGAAACGGCTTTACTTTGATAATTCATTGCGTAGCAGATATGTTTGCAAAAGATATAGAGCAAATGTTGTGCCACCAGACCAATTTATAGATAACATTTCAGTTCTCCCAAACAGTTCCTCAACAAGGTAATTGTAAAGTATAAATGTTGGATATAAATCATACCACTTCCATTCTTGCTCGAGATAAAGAAGTAATTCATCATAAAAGCTTGGCAACCAGCTGGAGAACGAAACTGTTCGAACATTTTGTTGGAAGTTGGTACTGCTGGACAGCCTTTCTGTCTCATTCTTATCATTTGCCATCTTAATCGCCCTTTGTTTGGAGTCAAAGTCTTCCCAAAGCTTCTTTATGGGTTTCATATGAACTTTTGTGTATTGAAGTTCTAAGGACTTAAATCTCCCAATGCGAATGAGGATACCTCGCAAATCTTGAGCAACCTCGACCTATTAATAAATGTGAGCAAAACTCTTTAGGGTAGGTACCTATATGTATTAAAAACCCAAAGAGTTGCGTGAAGTTGAAGTTATCTAAAACAGCTCGAAAGAAGGTTAATGCATGAGAAATCTGACCTTGCGATTTGACAACGCATCTGTCAGACGAGGCTGCACCATATTGTCCAGCCTATCTTCTAACACCTCAAGTTGTTTCCTGACATTAGCAAATTCAGCCACCTGAAAAAAACAAACGGAGCCAGGCATGCTATCAATGCGGTTTCAGTTTCCTCTAGATTCAGATCTATTGGCATTGTCAGAAATGGTCCTATCTCTCTCAATCTAAAACTAAAGAATTAACATTGTTGGAAATGATCCTACCTCGCCAACAGCAGACAAACAATGTCTCATGTTGGCCAGAGTGTCTGCAGCTCGAGGTAAATCACCACTGGCAAACACATCCTCAACTGTAGAACTCAACTGAGTTAAACCAGCAGCATCCTGATAATAAAAGGATGAAGCGAACAAAAAAAAAAAAAAAAGAGTGAGTAACAAAAACAGTAACGTCCCCAGAAAGCTTGCTATTTCAGAATCATCGTACGCCTCTACCTGCAACGTTTCATATGCAGCTTCCATTCTCTGCTTGACGGTGTCAACTTTAGCAAGTGCAGAAATGGATTCGGCTGAAGATCCTTCTGCCTACAGACCAAAAGCACGGAAAAATTGTTCAGCCAATTCAGATACTGTTGGAAGTGTTGATGAACAACTATAGATATCAAATATGTGCAAAGGCACTCCGGTTTCATCATAGCAACTAAGATCCTACGAGTCATTGCCGTAGCCTGCTAACATTGGCCACCGCATAACGCGATTGTATTCATAACAATTTCCGTGATTCATATACAGTGAAATCGGAAAACAAACTAAAGAACGAGGAAAATTACGACACGACAGATGAGCAAGGGGATATCAACAAAAATCAGGAGAACAGCAAATTCATGGGGAAATTACTACCCGCTGAAGATAGCAAACAGGCTCCATGGAGAACCTTGAATCCATAAATATACTTACTTTCTTTCCGATAATTCTCGAATCCTAAACGAAAATAGTTGACTCGCTGTATTGATATTAGTTTTCAACTGCCTAGCAAAGGAGCTACATTGCACTCGGACGGATAAAGGAAGAGGAGGGAGAAACGCTGACCTATACCTTCTTGAGCTTCTGGAGGATCCCGGAGACGGAGTGGCGGAGCGAGACGGCGTCGTCGCGGAGGCGGACGATGTCGCGGGTGGCGCGGGGGACGCGGAGGAGGGAAGCGGCGCTCTGCTCCTCGAGCGACGCCGCGATCTCCTCCGACGTCATCTGGAGCTTCATCTCCAGATCCACCAGGTGCTTCTCCAGCGAGTCCTGCGGGTGCCGCGCCTGGCACGCCGAGTTGATCCATCGCTTTCGATCGAACTTCGTCCGAGAAGGGGCCGAGATCCAGCATCATCTCGGCGGCGCGCCGGTGCGAGCGGCGAGCGCGACTGCTTCGATTTCTGGAGCTCGGATCAAGAGGATGACGTCGTCGGAGTTCCTGATCTGTGGGATTTTCTTCTGTGACTTAATGGGATTGCTGGTAATTGAAGAGGCTCGTTGTTCTCGCAGCAAGCGACTGACATTTTTGGGGGTCATGTCCAACCAATCTAGCCCTCTGTTGATAGATTTTTACAATTACATCCTTACACATTTCTATGCAAATTAGATTATGTAACTTATGTGCCACGCGTTAGCACTCTGCTCCCGAAAATAATTTTTTCATCGAAAAGTAGCTTTTTCCGATTCTATTATCTGGATCAATTTACGAGTAAAGTTAATACGCTAAGAACGTTAAAAAATTATATTCTCGAATGTAAAATGTTTTTAAGAACTCTTAAATTTTTTTTGTTTCTTTTAATTTTTTAACGCTTTTATTATATTTTTCTCTTTTTTCTTTTTCTTCTTTTTCCTCCTTTTTTTTGTAACCAGTTGCTGGCCATGGCGGTGAGGTTCTATAAGCTCGCCAAGTCAAGGTAAGGTCTTGCGAGCTCACTAGAGGCTTACCTAACCAAGGCGAGCCTCTACCTTGCTAGATTTGATGTCAAGCCTCACCCAAGTGGCATGAAGCCGAGCCTCATATCACCCAACCACAGCAAGGCTCGAGTTGATGGCACTTGCCGGGCCTAAGAATGGGTCAAAAGAAATAAGAAGAAAGGGGAAGAGAATAAGAGAAATATAATAAAAGAAAAAATGAGAATTGATTATAGGAATTGTTTTCGAGAATAATAGATAACTTTTTTTCTATTTTTTAATTCTTTCCAAATCTATTCCCACGAACAAAAAAATAACACTTTATTCTTAAGAAAAAAATTATCAAACAGATTTCTATTATTTTTTCGTTCCAATAAACAAAATAATAAAAATAATTGTTTTAATAGCTATCAAACAGGCCTTTACTTAATTTTTTTCTTTTTCTTCAGACTTTATTATATTAAGATAATTTGATGTGCCTGCTTTTTGAAGTTGCAACAGAAAAGTAGAAAAGAACTTTTAATATTTAAAAATTTGGCATAATTAAGGAAAAGAAAGTATATTTTTCTATGACGTGCCCATATGTTTCTCATTAAATTTGGAATCAGTAAATTGCTAGTTTTTCTTTATTAGACTGAGTTTTTGAAATTATAAAAATAAAATAAAGTCCAAATCAATTTGATTATAGACGGAACCTTCTCACCAAGATCATAAAGCCACGTTTGTAGAATCCTCCATTTCATCCGTAGCATGTTTTGTTTCTATTAAGCATTCATTTCGGATTTTTTATAAATTTTCATTTGGTGTGTTCCCCCATTCTTCAAGATGGTTCTTCCGAGCAAATGAATATCCTTGGGAGCTATGATTAATGAACCGTTCATCTACCATTAATCCATCCAAGCTTCAATGACCTCTCATTTAATACCTTGTTCCCCTTTTACAAATATCTTTATCAGACTTCTTAGTCATAATTTTTGTCCAATAATTTCATTTTCCTTTGAGGAGTCAAAGTTTTTCACTTCTTCATATCCTGAAGTCAAACCACATATGGCTTGTGTATATAGAGGGCGCTCTCAACCATGCATACTTGCAGTATTGATTTCTTCATTGTTATTAAAAAACATCATGGGGAGTTTTTCAACAAACCATGTTAGAGATGATCATAGATGGTTTGGATTATGTTAGGGCCTTGTATTAGGCTAAAATTACAAAATGCCTTTTGATCCTCAACCAAGCAAACTCAACCCCTATAGATATAAGCCCTTGTCCTTATCCATCGCAAAATGCCTTTGATCCTACTGGCTCAGGTCGGGCTTAAATGGATACATGAGTCGTTAGACGTATGATCAAGCCTTAATCACAAGCTGACTATTGGTTTTTCGGTAAATGACGCAAGCCAATAGAATTGATAGTTGAGGTACTTATTTTTCTCCAATTTTATCATTGATTTTAAGATATTTATAATTTTACACTTAACTTTATCCTGTTATTTCAATTCTAATCTCCATTTATCAAGTTATCCTCTCTTGGTTATACTCTACAATCAATCAAATTTTAGCAATCGAGGATGTAAGCCTGATCTAAAATGATGGGTCAAACTTTATTTCCACAAGATAAGGGGTTCCACGTTTCTACAGGATTGGTTTTTAATGTAAATCAATTTCAGTTTGACCAGTCATGCTTTTTAACTTTTCGATCAAATGGTGTTATTCTATGAAAGCATGGTAGCTATAAGGGACCATGGACTCGTCCTAAATAATCCATAATCAAGATAGAATTGACGTAAAACATAAGTTACAAACTCTACATCAACTTTTAGACAATATCATTAGTCATGATGGTGAATGCAGACTTACCGATTTTTCTTTCTTTCTTTCTTTCTTTCTTTCTTTTTTTGGGTCAAATGCAAACCAGCCGATAGGACGCCTGAAGACCGACGAATAGGGGTGTGCAAAAGATCCTGATTCGCCCGATCGCCGGAACCGAACCGGAACCGCCTGAACCGTTGGTTCTTGGCCACTGTCCTGCCTCCATTCCATTTATGGGAATGGGTAACGGTCCGATTCTCGATTCTATGGGCGAATCCGCCCACCTAGACCTGACCGATTATATTATAATAATATATTGATTTTTAATATTAAAACAAATTTCGAAATTACTCATTAGCAAATCTAAATTTTAGGGCTCTATCTCCTCTCATGGTTTCCATGTTTTAATAAGAATTTAGTAAAGTCCGTAAGCTACCTTTTAGCAACTTAACAAATGGCTTATTCAAATAATACTTTTAACTCACATATGACATTGTGTTAAAGGGAGTACCAGTGGAATTATTTCTACAAAAAAATTCAATAAAGCAAATGTTGTAAGAGATTGAGCATTGTTAAGGAATAAATGAAAAGACAATCTACATATGACAATCATCCAGAATATTGAACTTAAAGAATATTTTAGATTTCAACCGAAATGATTCAAAAATAGGAAAAAAACCTATTTTTGTTTTCCAATAAAATAAAGAAAATGGTACCTTTAATTAAGCCGGTTTGATTTAAAGAAAATATTACTTGATATGAAAAGTACTCACGATGGAATTTGAAAATGATATTATTATCGCATGAGACGGTTTCATGAATTGACCCAAGAACCTGGGATCGACCGCCTGGGCCCTTCTTTTGGATCTATGCAATAATGGATGGTTCCCGGTTCAAATTTTTTTGAACAGGTCCTTAGCGGCCAATCCTTGGCAATCAGTTCCTGGTTCTAGGCCGGGAACCGCCCACCCGGACCATGCACACTCCTACCGACGAAGGGCTCCGCCAAAAATTGGCTTGACATGCGTGTCAAGTAGAGTTGGGCTAATGACCAAAAAGAAAGTGGAGCTGGGCTAAGTCAGTTCGTGCTGGGCCTGTGAAACCTTTTGGTGGATTAGGCCCATCAGGCGAAGCTTAACATTGCGGTCCTAAGTGCAACCAAGTTTGTTTTCGTGGAAATATGTGAAACCCTGGTTAGGGAAATGTTTTGAGTTAGTGGGGGGGTTCGGTTACCCTTGGATATCATGTTGCGTTTGGCCAGGGGTGCTCAATGGTTCCAATTCAATACAGGGATTGGATCGGATCGAACTTAAATGGTTGTTTGTAGGTAGTTCCCGCAAAAATTAGTCTGATTCCTAGTTTAAAATTTTTAGGACTGGAAATAATTGGTCTAGTTCCTACGAACTAGAACAAACTAGCGAAATTGGCTCACGGTATATTATTTTATCTTTTTTATAAAGAATAAAAAGTACAGATTATTTGTAGGAATCCCTTTTTTTACTAGTAGTTTCCTTGTGATTAGTAATTTATTCCAACACTATATTTAAGAACTTCCGAGAAAGATAATTAAAAACTCAAGAACAAAATTAACGTTGTTGGTTCTAGTGTAGACAAGGTTGATTTCCAATTTCATCGATGAGGAGTCAATCCTGTTTGATCCAGTTTTTTGTTCCAAGGCAAAAACTAACCCACTCTAAAAAGCATCATCTCTATTTAGCCAATGCTTTGTTTGTTTACCGAACCAAACAAAAAGGTCAATTATATTTATCACATCGCATTTGACTTGGGCAAGTCATTAAACTGTCCTCGCTTGTTTCATATGGATCTTGACATCTCTAGACGTTAAACATACAGAGAAAGAGAAAGATATGGAAGAAATCGGTGAGTGCGAGACGCGTATATCGATATTAAAATAAGGAAAGTATATCCTATCAGTTCGCTATCCCTATAAATTAAACGGACCAATGTAGGAGGTCTTTGTAAGAGGAAAGGTTATCTCTAAGCTGAATACCAATGAATCAAGGCTAATTTCACTAATTGATTTGTTTATTTGGTATAAAACTAAGGGCTAGCCTCACTAATTGATTTGTTTATTTCGGTTTTCTGTTTCAAGGCGAAATCTAACCTACCCTAACCTTACTCCTAAAAGCGATGGCCTCGCCTCCGCTCAACCAAGGCTTTATTTGATGAACCCAAAGAATAAAAAAAAGGTCAAATTCTTGATCTCACCACTTGGCGCAGCCCATAGGTGGTAATTCAGGTGGCTGCCGGTTTGCTTGCCGACATGTAATCCACTCCCCTCTTGTGCGTATCGTAATTAATGCTGACAAGGACGCGCCCAATCCACCGCATCGAAACATAATTACGCCATTGAAATCTCGAGTCCCCGCATAATTCTAGCGCTGAAGATTAGAATAGAGTTAAATACATACACACGCATTGTCGAGTCTTTAATCCTCATCGTTCAGCAACTCCGTTCATACACAGTCAAAATATATTATTGCCCTCCCACATCCTTACATCTGCCTAACAAAATTGCGGTTGCGTTTTGCTTGCACGTATCAATCGCTTGCTTTGTAAAAAGTCTCACCGTCTCCGAGACGAGCTGCCGGAATGGATAGGCTCGCTGTCGTGCGCAGTTTCACCGCACGTACCAAAAGTCGACGGCGTTTCATGTGGGCAAATCTGCGTTCCCGCAAAGGCTTTTCCGCTCCAAAGCGACCAACGTGTCTTTAAATCTGACCAAACGAAAGAAAATTAAATTCCGACACCCAATGCACGAACTTCTCTCCTCGATTAGATGGTCTCCGTCAATCATTAAAGACTGCAATGACAAAAGGGACCGTTAAATTCGCAGTGGAACGGCTGATGCCGACCCGCAAGTTGCACGGAGCCAAGAACGGGCGTCTCCACGTGTCGCGAGACGGTTCGTCGGTGCGCCACTGGCGGGTCTTCGAATCGGATCCTTGGGCGCCGAGGCGGGACGGTGGCCAGGGCGGGGCCCACGGGCTCGGGCGAATGGGAATCGTTTTCAGTGGATATTCGAATATGCTTTGATACCGATCTCACGAGTGGGGCCGGCCCGGCGAAATTACCCATGAGCCCATGGTATTGCGGAAATCGGGAGGTCCATCATTGCTTGCTCAAAGTTTTGGGAGATTTTGGGTCGAAATTGCCCTCTTGTCCGCTCCAATTTTTAGTTGAACTGGCCTCGAATTTGAAGTCATCGTTATCCAAATATTTAAATATCGCGATCGTCTTATTAAAACGGGAAAAAGAAGAACTTATCATAAGAACTCGCTTTAATAAGAATTTTGCTTGGGCTTCTATAAGTCCAACACTTCACGGCAAGGTCTGCCCTTTGTGTGACAACGGGACACATTTACGTATGCATACATTCCAATGAGACGAACATACCATTTCGTTGTTTCCAAAAAAATAAAATTAGGAAAAGGAAAATCGATCTTTGCATTTGTTAAGAATTCGCAGCCAAGGTCTTGAATAATAAATAGAGCACCGTATGGCATAGTCGCCTCATGATTTGGCGGTTGTTGATAGATTATGACAAGTTTTCATAAATTAAGTTCGCTGGAGAAAAGTAAATTATGCGATAATTTAAGGCCATAATTTCTGATTTTTTAAAGTGTGTTTGCTCTAAATATTGTATTTATCATGTTGCATAAATTACCCTTTTCCGAAGGGGAGTGGAAAATTGGCATTATCAATAATAGTAATGATAATTTGTATCTACCGTTAAATGCCACGTGCCAATGGACACTTCTCCTCAATCATAACTATGAAATACATTCCTTGTTGCTCATGCGAGAGTGTATACTTTCTCGAGTAACAATTGCACATTCAATTGATGTGATATTGTCTGTCGACCTATCCTATTTCTATTTTGCATGAATAAGTCGATAAGGTGAAGTTCAAGATACTTTATAAATTTGAAGATAAATCGAGTCCAATGCTAAAACAAGCTATGAGTGGAATCCCGCAGCCATTTTCACTTATGCTCATTTGTTGGATTCTTGATGTGATTGAATTAGATAAGTGATGTGGAAACAAAATCCGGGAATTTCTGTAAATTTTGGTAAATGTATAGAAAAAAGTAAATGAAGTCTATCTATAGACTCTATTGGCTAACAAATTAAGGCAATAACATAAACAATCAATCGGGGACAGGCACGACAAAACAAGCATGCTCATAATGCTTAAAAATATGGAGAATTATGTAAATATCTTAATATGCTAACACCATAAGGAATATTCATCAGGCATAGGGAATATACCTTAACGAAAGATGGTATTTTTGTCAGACCCTTTCTTACCTTTTTCTTAGGCACTAACCATGAGGCTGATCACCCTCTTGAAAAACTGACGGAATCACCTGATCATTGTTTTTTGCACGCCTGTGTGCCGTTCAGGGAAGCGATCCAAAAGGTACGCAAATTCCCGCCGAAACCGCCAATCCACATCGCCCTCTCCGACGAAGGGCATCTCCGTAATCTCACCGGGTTTCTCCCGAGAGGGAAAAGAAGGAGAAGGGGCCGAGCCAGGGACAAACGGGAAGTTCGCTGGGGCGCCATTAGGAGGAGGAAGAAAAAAGGGGACGTCGTCGTTGTCGCCCGGCGTTCGCGCACCGGCTTTAAAAGGACTCGCTCCCGCTGCTTCTCCAAAGCTCAAGCTTCCTCAGCTCTCCTGCCGTCCAGTTCAAGCAACCGCGAGACAGCTCCAAGGCTCGGCGCGGATTCGATTGCTTCTTCGTGCGAGGGACGGTGATCCACTGCGCGCGGCCGAGGAAGAGCAGGTACCCAGTCAATCTGCCATTCTCTACTTTTCAGTCAATCTGCCGTTCTACTTTCTTTGCGTCTTTCTTGACCGTAATTTGCGCGTTCTACTTCCAATTTTCTGTCTAGACACGTTAGCGTGTTTTTCTGGGCGTCGGATTGTCGACCTTGTGTTGGAGGAATTCGGTCCGAAGCTCACGTTTGAAGTTGTGGGGCGTTTGAGCATGTTCAATTGACGTTGGACCGGTCTGTGTGGCCCTGGAATCGAGGGGGGATGATTTCTTCTATCGGCGATAAATGCCGCGATTTCTTTGTTAGATCGTGTTATTACCTTCCTGGCAAAAATCTGGGTTAGTTGAGTTTTGCACTTTCCTCATTCGGTCAACTCTGCTGACAAAATTAGAATTCGAAGATAGCTCTTGAGATTCGATCATTTTTATCCTGAACTAAGATCTACGAGGATTATGAAATCGAATGAGCTCGACAAAATTAAAACTTGATGGTTCGGATGGTGAATGTTTGCAGAAAATCGAACGACTTTTGCTTGAATCCCGCTGTATATGGTGGATTGCTTGATCTTGTAGTGCTTGTTTTCTTGTCCATTGAAACCTTGCCCTTCCTCTTTCTCAGAGCGAGAATCCACATGGGATCACTTCCGGAGCCCATCCCTGATTCCAACCGTGCCAAGCCGTTCGGGATTCGTTTTGTCGAGCACATAAAGAAGGGGGGTCTTTCCTATCGGAGTCACCAAGCCATCGTCTTGGTCGTGACTTTTCGCCTACGCGA